>JAXQQM020067585.1:0-229000 GCA_034641835.2 Pinus albicaulis
TCAGTTATTTGATCAGATTCAAGGATTGTATCTTCATCTATATTACTATTAGAAAACTCATTCTCTAAAGTTAGAAAATTGTTAATTTGATTGTTATTTGCAAACACTTGCCAATTCATAAGATTGTTTGGTATAGCTGGTCTATATCTAATCTTAGCAGTGAACTAATAATTAGGTTCAAATGGTAATTTACAAGTGCTAGCAAACATTGCGAGGCTATGAGCATGCAATTTTTGTTTTCTTGGAATTTTTGCAAGCTGAGCCTGTACAAAAGTATTGAGAATTTCTAAAACTATTCCTATATATTCTCTTAGTCTGGGATATTTTTTTGAACATTCACCATTGATCTGTTGAATAATTAAATCAGAATCTCCTATAACATACACTCTAATTGCTCCTAAATTTTTGACAAGTTTAAGCCCTAACAAAAGAGCTTCATACTCTGCCATATTATTATTGCATTTAAAGTTAAATTTGTAAGCATGGCCTTCAGCATGATCGTTTTCAATGTTGTATATCCAAATTCCAGCTCCTTCTCCTAACTTATTAACTCAACCATCAAATTCTAAATGCCAAATAATTTCATGTTCATAATCTTCATCAGGTGTTTTAGTGATTTTTTTAACAGGGAGATCTGGTTTTTTATTTTCTTCAGGTTTTTCTTGGGTTTATGATGTTTCTTTTTCTTTAGAGATTTCTTGGATTTGAACACTAGATTTATTTGTAGGTTCTTTTGGTTCAGTTGCTGGTGCTTCTAGTTCAGTGGGAAGATCAGTTTCAGCATTATAGAGAATAAATGAGTCCATATCAGAGTGTACTGAGTAGATAGGGAATTTTTCAGGTTTCTCCTGACTACTGACTACATATTTCATCAAAGTTTCTCTGTACAGTATTTTAGGTTGGCCGAATATTGAAATAGTAGCATAGTACATGTCTAATTGAAGAGATCCTCTGAGTTTTGCACCCCAGGATATAGACAATAGCATACCATATTTTGGAGGAATATCTGCTACTACTATATCCATTAAAATTGATTTAGCATGGTATTGAACCAATGTAACACACAAATATTGAATTAATCCTAAACATCTTACCTGACTTGAATCAAAAGAGAAAATATCTTTGTAAGGTCTAGTGATGTCTAGATTTAATCTTTCCATTACAGCCTTGGGCATTAAATTGTGAGATGCTCCAGAATCAAGCATGGCATTATGAAGTATTTTTTCATGTATATTCAAACTTATATAAAATGGAGGAGTCCCTTCGCTTTCAGGTTTTCCATTTACTTCAGGGCCAAAGAGTAATTTGGGTTGGTCATCAAAAACATTAACTGTGTCATCATTTCCAGGAATATTGAGTGATTTATAAATTTGGGTTCTGTAGACATCATGTTTAGCTAATTCGGACAGTGGAACAACTATCTTTAATTTTCCTATTTCAGATTCCAAATTAAAAGATTTCTCAGTTTGAGTCTTTGTATTTGGAATAGTTGGATTGTCTTTTCGTTATGTGTTTTCAGTGTTTTTCTCCTTTTCAGGAGTGTGGTTGGGTGCTGAAGTTGTTTCTGAATAAAATTCTAGAGGTTCCTCTACATTTCATTTGGGAGGAAAAGTATTGGAAAGTTGTCTGTTATTCAGTTGAGTTTCAGATACATCTTCAATTATTGGATGGGCAGGATTGGGATCTGATCCAGTGAGAATATTTACAGGGGTAGTACTGGTCATACCTTTGAGGGGTTGCTTTGTGGTTTTTGGTTTACTTGCTTCCGGAACATCAACTCTTCTACTCCTCAAATTTTATTGCTTATGAACTTCGTAGATGGTTGTGTCATATCCTTCCTTAAAATCAAATGATTCTCCTGATTGGGTTTGAAATTGCTTAATAATGTGAGCTCTTTATTCATCTTGGGTCAAGAAAATTTTTGGTTCATTTTCATCTTCAGTAAAGTTGTTTATTTTAACATCATAAGTAGGTTCTCCAGAAGTTTAGCCTTCGACATAATTTTCCTGGAATGGGGGCCTAATATTCTGATCAGGACCAGTTTTTCCAGTATTTTGATTTTGGTTTCTTCTGAAGTTCGGATTTCTCATAGTATTACTAGGCTGACCATCCTAAGGAGCTTTATTCTTTTCAATAGTTTCAACTCTATCTCCTAGTCTTTCCATTCCTTTGATTATAGCATCTATTTTCTTCTCAAAAGCTGAGGGTTCTTCGTTTACTGGCATTCTTCTTTCAGCTCTAGCTCTAGCTCGTTTGTCTATCAGGTTAGCTTCAACAGTAACAACTATGCTTTGCATTTCTTCTAGAGTTTGAGGAGCTCTTTCTCTGAGCTGATATGCTATATCAGAATCAAATCCATCAAGGAATTTCATTAGTACTAAGTCTGGAGGAGGTCTAAGATTTTTGGGAACAACGTTATAAGCTTCATTGAATCTGGTGACATAATCTTGCACAGTCTCGTTCGGTCCTCCTCTTAATTTTCCAAATTCTGATAGGATTTGAAGAGGGTCTTTCTTCTTTTCCCATCTATTTAAAAATGTTCTATAAAGGGCTGGTAAGTCAGCAACACTATTTACAAGAAGAGCTCTGAACCAGGTTCTAACTTCTCCAGTAAGACTTTGGACAAAAATTCTCATCCTAACATCATCAGCATCTATTTCATAAAATTCAAAATAATCGATCATCATTTTAGTATTCTGTTGAGCAGTATAAGTACTAGAACCATCAAAGGGAATGATTTTAGATTGGTAATCTTGAGGCATAGCCCCTGGATTAGCTGGTAACCTTAAGGGAGCATATCTGTTTGCCATTGGAAGAGGTACTGGGATAATAGGTGAGGTTGGTCTATGAGTGGTAGGTGGAGGAGTGGAAGGGGTAGTTTGGGGTTGAGAGGCTTGAGGAAAAGTGGATGAGCTTGGAGAAGCTGAAGTAATCACAGAAACGTTTGAAATTTTTTCAGAGGTAATTTCAGATTGTATATAATATCATAAATGTTTGTCAAGATGTGATGTAACAAATTCAAATTTCAAATCATCAAGAAATAATGGGTCTGGAACCAAATTGGATAACTCAGATTCAGAAAAATTTACAAATAAAGATGTTTCAAACTGCTCATCAAAAGGTTTGTCCTCAAGATATATCCACTTCACAGGACAGGAAATAGATCTATAGAGAGGTCGAGAACTTCCGAAGCTTTCTCGACTATTTTTTCTTCTAAGAATTCTGGGAATCAGATTCGGATTTTCTAATACAAGGGGAGGATTTGGATCAGGATTAGCCCTGGTGTAACGAGTCCTTTCTGAAGCCAACTTTATTAAGTGATATTTTTGGTTTTTTGGTTTTAAATGAAATGAATAATACAACTTCAATAATCTCTTTAAGAAGTTTCAACTAATGGATTTAAGTTTTCTTAAAGATTTATTTAACTTGAGGAACTGATAAAATGTTTGAGACCGAAGTTCAGTTCATAAACTAGACCGGAGATAGACTGAAGTAGCATTTATTTACTATGCAATTGCAGAGAAAAAGCAGTTCAAAATCTACCTGGCTAACTTCAGGCTCTGTCTGTAGTTATAAAATAAACACAGTAACAATAAAATTATTCAGGTCCCCAGTGGAGTCGCCACTATGTTATCACTCAGATTTTCATTGAAGTTGTTGGGAAGAGGAAAGGGGTCCGAGGTAACCACAAACCAATCTTTTAGGTACATAATCCAACCAATCTGTACCTAGAGAGGACTCTCTCTGTATAATTTAGCTTTGTTTTTAGAAGATATTAGGCTAGTTGTAACGTTCAGGGGTTTTTTTTTAATTTGAGTGGTGGAATTCGATAGCTGAGGGTAAAATTGAGTATTTTCAGGCCATTGGGCTATGGAGTCAAAATATGGATTCACTGGATGAAGTTTCTAGACAAAATATGGTTTTACAGGGCAAGATAATCAAACAGAGAAAAATTTTAGATTTAAAGTGAATGGAATGGATTTAAAATGGATGAAAGGCAATTAAGAATCTTTCAACACATTCATAAGAGGGAAAATTGAGTGATTATTAACAAAGAGAAATTAAGAATTCTTAATTAAATAACTAAAATGTTTAAACTATAAAAACATGAGCAATTAAGAATTCACTGTTTAAAACCAGTTTAGAAGAAAACATTTAGAATAACAATGATTGAAATCAGATTACACTTAAGTACCTTCTGATTTATTTCTTTTTATTAGTCATTCAGAAATGAAACACAATGATATAATAAACAGATATAAAGGCTTTAAAACACAAGGGGAAGATGACTTATTGATCCGTAGTCTGACACATGAATGCTGTAAAAAGTCTTTCGCTTCAATTCATCATCCAACTTAGCCACAAAAAGTTTCTCCAATAGCACTTTATTCCAAAATAGTCAATGTTACAGTAAAGTTCAAGAATCCACCCTCAATACTCCGATTGAGGGAGTATTTATACAAAAAGTTACAAAAAATATCTCATAACAACTTAAGATATTATTTAGGATGACTCATAGGTAAATTACAATAGAATAGAGACAGATGGTCTCGTAGATAAGAAAGAATGATAATTGATTTTGTGTTGTTTCTTTATTTTGAGAATGTGCTGGAGGCAGGCCCTATGCTTTGGCTCATTGCTGTCCTCTTTAGTAACTCTGTGCTGGTTGGTCCATTTAACTGATACTCATTGACTTGCTCTGATACACTTTGACCTTTATTCATCTTTTTATCCTTTTTTATCCTGACTAACTGTAGTATATGATCAAAAATTTAAATAAGGATAATCTTTACAAAAGTTCCAACAGTTCTTCCCACCATTTATCTTCTGGAATTCTGGTCCTTTGCAGCTTTCTGAGAGTTTCATCAGTCTCTGTATACCTAAAGAAAGTAGGTTGAGAAGGGAACAAATGCTTTACTTCATGCTCAAGATAAAACAAATTTTCTAGTTTGGCATGAAGATCCTTTCCTGTAGGCCATGCTGTTTTTGATGAACTAGTTGAGGCATTGGACTGAGTGTCAGCATACTTGTCCAATTTTTTAACATAACTTTCCAGGTCCATCAATTTATCCTCTGAAATGAAAGGACTAGGCAATTCTTTATTCAATAAAATGTCAAATCTTGTTCTGAAGGCAGTGATTTCTTCTTGCATGTCTGAGCATCTTCATTCTAAATTCTGCATCAGAGTTATTTTGGTAAAAACTCTCTTTATTTCCAAAATTGTGCCTGTCCTGTCTTGAATGCCAAATTCTTCAAGTTTATGCTTATTCTGAGTATTTAGAAAATGAATGAGTTCATTGACTTCATCAAGCCTATTCCCCAATTCTTCCCTTGCTGCCTGGACTTCTTCTATAGCCAGTTTGACTAAATCATTTTGTTCCTGCATTATTTGAATTGAGGGCTAGACATCCTTTAATTATTGGACGATGTTGTCGCAAATAATTTCATTTATTTCCCTTGAAGGCTTCTCCAATGTGAGATCCTTTTCCAATGCTTTGACTGCTTTTTCTAATTTGTTCACCTCTCTTGTCTTATCAGCAACACTCATTTTTGAAAGATCATATTTGTGTTCTAGAGTGGCCAATTGTTCCTTTGTTTTGTAGAGCTCGATGGCCTGAAGTTTAATTTCTTCCATTGACTTTGTTAATTCATCCGTTTTCAAATTTGCAGTGTTTCCCTATGACAATTCTACTGGCTGACCTGTTGTTGCTGTACCTGTCATTACTCCTGATGTAGATACTGGAATATTTGTCTGCTTGTCTTTCAATGCATTCTCAAGCTCTTTTTCAGTTGCATTAAGTTGCTCATTTAATTTTAAGAGCAAATCCATTAGTTCTTCTTCAGAATTTTTCTTGATGATTTCTGCAGTCTGTGGATGTCTTGAGACTGGTAACTTCAATTGTTTTCTCAGAGCTGCAATATCATCATCTTTTCTCTTGATTAAAGCTTCAATACCTTTCACATCTTTAGGATTATGACCCAAACCAATGATTATTTCCTCCAAATTTTTGATTCTATTGTCCTTAGCCTGGGAGGAGGCTTTTTCAAGCTGCAACTGTGTATTAGTGTTATCCAAAGAATCCTGCAATTTATGAGCCATCATTGATTTATCTGTCAGAGTAGAATAAATCACCTGTTTGCTTGTGTAGCTCAATTTGGTCTAAAGGATGGATATCCTTTGCTAAGACTTCAAAATTAGTCCTAATTTAATCTACAGCTGTCTGAGGCTGCTGCATCTTAGGCTTGAAGTGGCTCATTAACCTGAGTAGGAGGAATCTGTACTTGCTCCTATCCTTTAGAAGTCTGAGGTTGTTCTGTCATTGTGAATTTTTTAATTACTTGTATATCAGGCTCCTTTTCTTTTCCTTTAGATTCTACTGCCACTGTACTAATCTCCTACAAATTTTGTTGTAAAGTTCCTGTTGAAGAAGATACTAGTATTTGCACCTTCCCAAAAGAGTCTAGGTCAAGTATCTTTTCAAGATCTTTCATCACATTTTCAACATTGACCTGCTCACTATCTTTTTCAACCAATGTTCATTCCACCCATTCATCCATATTGGAATATTGTTGTATTTATGGGATTCTATGATGTATGTATGGTGATAGTTTATTTTTCATTCTTCTATCACAGATGAAGTTGTTTGGATCATAAGTCACCCAGTAAAAACTCCTTTGTAGTCTAAGATATTCTTCTAAAATTCTTTCGACTTATTTTCCAGCTTCCCTAGAGTTACAAATAAAGGGACCTAGTTGGCTCTTGATTCTGAGTTGAGCCTTTTTCGTTGCATTGCAGAAATGAACTATATCTGAATTATTCATCTGCCTAAAATACTCTAATGAAAAGAGTCTCATTGGGACATATTTTGGCCACTTAAATGGGCATAACTCACATCCATATATTTTGATCTCTGTGTGGTTTTGATACAGGTACCAGTCACCTATCTTGTACTGCTTTGAGAACTGAAGGATTTTCTTGATGTCATTATTTACCCTAGGAGGAGAGACTCCTGTCAACAAGGTGGTTGCAGGATGGACAAAAAGGTCAACAAAATCATTATAGGAATAAGGAGAATCAGGGGAATTGTGAGTAGTGGCAGACCAAAAGATGACTGACCTAGGATTCCCTTTGGCATCAAGTTTCTTAACATAAAAAGGTAAATTCTCTGATTGAAAGTAAATCATGAGGTGATATATGACAGAAGAATACTTGAATACTCTCTCATTACCTAATCTCATGAACTGATCATGGATTTTGTCAGCAATATAAGATGCAAAATCGTACTTGACAGCGGGAGGCTGTCCAAGGGTAAAAATAGATAACAATACTAGGGTTAATTTTTCAACATACTCACTAGTATTGAAAACCATTATGAAAGATATCATGTTTATAATATGTCTACCTTCTTCAGTGAAAAAAGTATACCCATAAGGGGGAGGGCTTTTGGGCTGATGCTCAGGTAACATGAAGGTTTGGCACAGACGGTTTAACTCTTCATGGGATAGATTGGTATATTTCTCAAGTAATTCAGCCATGGACAGGGGGGTAAGGGCTTGAACAGGTTGGAATTGTAGCATTTCATTTATGGATTGAGAAGTTATTGGGAAAAGGACACTTTGACTTGGGGATAAAACTGCTCGTTGGTCAGGATCATAGTTTTCATGGCAGTAATGGATTAACTCAAAAAAATATGGACTGAGGGGAGAAGGTACATGGGAAGATTAGATTCCCAAAGTCGAAAGATGTCAGAACCATTCAAATAATTGTCTTTGCAGCGGCAAAAAATTTGAAGAGGGTTCTCACTAAGAAGCAGGTCTTTAATTTGAAAATCCATATCGGCTAAAGGCAAATAATCCAAGTCCTTGTGAGGGGCATTGAGGGGCATGAAATTCAGAGCTACAGGAACTTCCATTTCTGGTTCTTATGGATTCAGAAATGGAGACTTGGGGTTTTGTGGAAAAGGGGCACAACTACTAGTTTTGGGACTAAAATTGCAGTTTTGGGAATTTTAAAATTTCCAAATTGGATTTCTTTTCAGACCATTAGTACGAAATTAAAACCAGAACCAGGACTTCTTAACAGAATTCAGTGGGAAATTGGAGTAAATACCTGTTTATGGGAAATTAACAGTGGTTAAACAGATACTGGCTATGGCGAATGAATTCTGGAGTTTTCGGCTTCAATTTTCTTCAGCAAACTAACGTTCATGAATCTTCAATGGTTGATTTTTGAAATTTCATTGCATGGGAGACTGGTTAGCGCATGAAATAATAAAAAAGATGCGGGCGTATTTGTTTTATTTACAAATTCAAAAGGGTGGTGGGTTTTAAAAGATGACTTCAGCAGGTATGGAGGATGTGTCATAAAGGACAGGCGGTAAGCGATTTCCATAGCACCACTTTTGGGACAAGGTGGTTTTGGATGGAGGGGCAGCGATTTCGTACAACAAACGAAGCATGGCTCTGTACGGTTTGGAAAACCGCTTGGCCATCGCGCGTTATCGTTCAGACGCAGATGGCTAGCGATATCATTAATGGTCGTTGATATCAGATGGGTTGATCAGACGGTGGTCCGAAAGTGTAAATGATAGAGGTTTAACAGGTGGGCCCGACGCAATTAAATGTTAATTAATCTGATTGGGGGGAATTTAATTGGCGGATTTAGGTTCTTAATTAATCGTGAGGATTAATTAATCCCTTTTTATGACAGAGGGTCGGGGAGGAAAAATATGCACGGGATGGGTTATTTTGAAGTTTGGTTTGAATTAAACTTCGGGTTTATTTTTGTTTTAAACATATAAAAAATATGTTTAGACGTTTTTTCATATATTTTTTATTATATGGTAATTAAACCAATGCAATTCTCTTACCATTGGGGGCGGAGTAATATTAAAGATATATTTTAGTCAAAGGAGATATAATGGGGGTTTTTTTTTAAACATGTGGGATTAAATACTTTGACTAAAATTATAATAAGTGGGTTTTTGGGTTCCTATATAAAAGGAGTTATATACTATAGGAAAAGGTTATTTCAATAGGGATTTAAATAATAAATTAGAAATTAATATGGAAATGAGTTAAAGCGCTAAGTATAAAACATCAGAATAAAGTATTTAACTTATGCTTGGATGAAAAAGGGTTTTTATGGAATATTGCATGATTTTCCTAAGTAAAAATGGGATTTTACTTTAGGAAAGGATTTTTAGAGGTGAATGAGTGTGATGATGAATGTTGTTAAGCACTTAGGTTTTTCCAATCATTGGACCAAGGGTCCGGTCCCTCCAAAAGTCAAGGAAATGCCTTGAGCCCCTTTAATTGTGAAATACCTTCATACTTAAGGGAAATTAGTGAAATGTTTAGGGAAAAATGATAAGGGAAGTTAATAATTTGACTTTTCCTTGCTTGCAATGCTTCCAATGTATTGTCTGCCTTTGCACTTGTGATGAAAGTTAAAATTTTAACCATCTAAAACCATCATTCATCACATGTAATTCAACAACATCATCTACCTACCCTACCTACTTTACCCTACCATTTTTTCTTCTTTATTAGGGTGCACTTAGACTGGAAAACCCTCATCAAACTTTTTCTTTTAGATATGAAAATCTATCTAGTTCTAACCTTATTACATCTAAGGGCTCAGATTAAACTGTCGAGCTCCTTTTATTTACTCTACCTATCTACTTATCTGCCAAGATTAAACCGTTTGGTCAGATTTTATTCTCTATCTCTAAAACATGAAATTGAAAAATGAATGAGTCAATTTTAAACAGTTTGACTCTTCATTAATTGTGGCATAGAATACAAGTTGCACACAATTTGTTTATTACATCAGAGTAAAAAAGTAGTGGCATTTATATTTTCACAGTTTCCTTGGCCTTTCTTTTAGTGGGGTTCATTTTCTTTCACTTTTTTGGCCATTTTATTCTTTCACCCTTTGATTTTTCTTTTAGGGTATACCCTCTTTACATTTTTTAATTTTTTTGATTTTTTGATTTTTTGCAACAAGAAAAGGTTATGAACATATTGCATAGTTCATCAATTCAATCATGACATATGACACCTATTGGTATAGGAGTCTAACAGGGCCATCATCCCCTACACCTGCAATTTGGATGGTGGGGTCGTCATGCACCTGTTGGTAGAAAGACTCTTTTGTAAGTGGTTTATGATAGAGACACACATGGTGTCGATTGACTCGAAAGGTGGAGCCAAATCCATCTATGGTGGTCAAGGTAATGGTACCATTTTGTGCACTTCTTGAATTTCATATGACCCGAGCCACCTTGTTTATAACTTACCCACGAAGTCTTGGAATATGGAGTCATAAAGGAGTGTCCAATATCCATTTTGGAATGTATTCTTTTTTATGATATTATCATGCCACTTAGCGCATTGTTGTTGAATAATTGTAGTGCATTGTAGAGCAAGTAGTTGTGCTTGAACAATTTCATTTATTTGCTGGAGTCTTCTAACTTGGGACTTTGTCAAATCCACCCCCACTTCCTGGGTTGTTCTCAGAGTCTTTATTTAAAATTCAATAGGAAAATTTGGTTCCCTTCCAAACACCAGATGGCACGGATAATATCCAATGGTGTTTCACCACATTGTGCGATAAGCCCACAAGGCCTCTAGTAGTCTAGTAGCCTGATCCCGGCAATGTGTTGAGACTCTTTTAGTGAGAATTTACTCAAGGACATTATTGGTGCTTTTGACCTGCACATTCACCTGCGGGTGGTAGGGAGAGGTGAATCTATGGGTGACACGGTGGTTCTTTAGAGTGGCCATAATTTTATTTCCCACAAATTGTTCCCCTCCATCTGTTATCACTTTTCGAGGTAAGCCATACTGCACAAATAGCACAAAAATAAAATGATCGCAAACTCTTTTGTAGCTCTCGATAAAGCCACTATTTATACCCATGTCATAATGTAACCTATGGAAACCAATATATAGGTCTTATGATTCGATGGTGGGTTGAATGTCCCATCAAAGTTGAGTGCCCATCGTTCGAAAGGTTCTACTACCAACTTTGACTGCAATGGAATTTTGTCAGATTGGCCATGGTGGCCCATTCTTTGGCAAGTATTGCATGCTTGGACATATTTCTTGGAATATTTAAAAATTGTAGGCCAATAATAGCTCATTTGTAATACTTTCTGCCCCATCTTGTGATCTGCAAAATGGACACCACATGGTTCATCATGACAGGCCCTTAAGATGTCATAATTCTCATCTTCTT
Organism: Pinus albicaulis; assembly: GCA_034641835.2. Classification (NCBI taxonomy): domain Eukaryota; kingdom Viridiplantae; phylum Streptophyta; class Pinopsida; order Pinales; family Pinaceae; genus Pinus; species Pinus albicaulis. The sequence goes on from JAXQQM020067585.1 coordinate 11,243, forward strand.
GGATGCATCAGCATATATGCATATCAGCTCTTGTACGAAAAATATATCCACCGATCTAGGAGAATATAGCATTCAGTTGAAAAATCATATTCCGTTCCTTTGATTTCAAGTGTATTGGAAACTTTCCTACTACTAGATATTTCGTTACATCTACCTACCATGGCATTTTTACTGCTACAGCGAAAAAATTCTCATCAGGGAATTGATCATCGACCACTAGTGGGTCATCTGACTTTGGAACTCTAGACAATAAGTCTACAACTACGTTCCCTTTTCTTGGATGGTCCTTATTAGTTATGTAAAAATCCTGTAAAAGAAACAACCAATGAGTCACTCTTCCATTTGTAATAGGTTTATTAGCTAAGTATCTAATGGTGAAGTGATCAGTATACATAAATACATGATAATGAGTTATATAATGTCTAAATTTATTAATAGCATAAATGATAGCCAAGAACTCCTTTTTGGTCATTGTATAGTTTAATTCGGCAGTAGTGATATTCTTGCTGATAGTAAATATCATAGGGCTTCTTTTCCTATTCTTGAGCGATAAATTCCCCTATCACTATGTTGGATGCATCTGAGGAAATATGAAAAGGAAGCTCTCGATTAGGGTCGTGTAAGGCTAGTTCAATCGAGACGAGTTTCTTCAAATCTGAAAAAGCAGTGTCACATTTTTCAGACCAATGGAATTCAACATTTACAATTAATGCATAAAATGGTGTAGCAACTTGTGAGAAATTATTTATAAACCTACGGTAGTACCCTACATATCCAAGGAAACTACGTACCTCTGTCTGAGTACAGGGTGTGTCTAATAAAATAATTACCTCTTTTTTTTCCGGATAAGCCTGTATTCCAGCTGCAGAGATGTAGTGTCCTAGGATTACTCCTTTGGTCATCATCATGTGACATTTTTCGTTGCTCAAACACTATCTAGTAGCAATACATCGTTCCAATACTTTTTCTATTGTTTGTAGTGCCTAACCAAAGTCACCTCTATATGGAGTAAATTTGTCCATGTAAACCTCAAGCCCTTCAGTTATTAAATCAGAAAAAAGGTTGAGTATGGTCCTTTAAAATGTTGCTGTGGAATTCCATAATCCGAATGAAAATACCCTATATGTGAATGTAACCCAGGGGTAGGTAAGGGTCGTTTTATCTTGGTGTTCCAGGGCTATCTAGATTTTATTGTAACCATTGAAACCATCAAGAAAAGAGAAGAACCGCTTTCCTGCCAACGTATGAAGGATCTTATCAATAAAAGGGAGGAGGAGGTGGTCTTTCTATGTTTATTTATTCAACTCTCTGTAATCCACATAGATTCGCCACTTACCATTATTCTTAGGAATAACTACTAGAGGAGAGACCCATTTGCTGTCTGAAATAGGATAAATGAAGTTTACATCTGGTAGCTTTTATAATTCATATTTTAAAATGTCTTTTAGATGCGGGTTTAACCTTCGATAAGGCTTCCGAATAGGCTGAGCATCATTTTCAGTATAAATGTGATGTGTGCATAGTTGAGGATCTATTTCCTTCATTTCTCGGTAGTCCCAAGCAAATTCTCCCTTATATTTTTGTAAAATTTTAACTAGATTTTTTTGTTGGTTACTATCCAGAGTACCATTGATATTTAAAAATTTTCCTAGCTCAATTTAAATTGGCATGATGTTGTGAAAAAAATTCATGGGTATGTGCTGGTCATCAATGCCTGCTAAGGGGTCCTCCTATGCTTCATTATCAAGTTCTGCTTTTAACATTTGGAACTTTAAATTTTCTGAAGTATATGGTTAGTTAATGAAGTTATTGATTACGTCGTCTTTAGTTTGATCTTTGAATTCGAGTGCTTTAACTATTGTTAGTGGTGAACATATGCTTTTTTACAAGTATGTATGTGGTTGTTTGTGAATTTATTGTGGGAAGACTTGGTTGGGCAGGGGGGTATATGAAAATATTATTTATGGCATCTCCTCTAGCAATGGTCATGTTTCATGTTCGACAGCCTATGTAAGCATCGATCATTGCTAACCAAGGTCATCCCAATATCAGGGGATATCCATCTAACCTACTTTTTGGGTTAATAACTAAAAAGTATACCAGGTACTCCCATGAGTCCACAGAAACTAGGATGTCATGTAATATACCTTCTGGTTTGATAACAGATTGGTCAACAAGTTCCAGCAAGGTAGATGTGGGTTCCAAAGTTGTTATACCTAACTTTTCACGTGTTTCTATAGTTAATATGTTGATGGCCGCCCCCAAATAAACTAATTTGATTGAAAAGGAGTGGCCATAGATCTGTACTATCACTATGGGGTTTCCTAGATCCTTGTATTTTATTGGTGTTTCATTACCCAAGAGTAAATGTAACAGTGCTCCCACTGCATGAATAGTTGGTACAGTGTTTTCTTTCCTCACCTTTTTTTCCCCCACAGTTCTTTAATTGTTTTGGCATAGATAGGAATATCTTGTATAACCTGCAGGAGAGGAATTGTAATGAAAATATTTTTTGATTCCCCTAGGAGATAAGAATATAAAGAGACTATTGGTTTAGCTAGTGTTAATCTCTCAGGGAATGGAGGGGAGGAAATAATAAGTTTTTTAGGATCTTTTTGGTCAACTGTCTCCCTCCCTTGCTCTATCTATGTCTCTATCATAGTTGATTATTTAGGTACTATTGTAATTTTAGACTCAAGTTATGGCAGGGCCATATATTCTTCAGGTGAAATAACATGCCCTGATCTTAGCCTAAGTTCATTGTATTTCTTATGTTTAGTTTCGAGGTTTGGGTTTTCAAAAATCTGGATAAGTTGAACCAATTTGTTATTGGGATTAGGATTGGGTTGAGCTAGTAGTTGAGGATGCATGATAGGCTAAGGATTGTGTTGGACTGGGTATGGGGCTGGTAATGGGGGTTGATTCTGAGCCCCTATTCCCATAAGTAAATTTGTCATTCCCAGGGGTTGCTGCCATTTTTTAGACCAATTTGTATTCTGTGAAGTGGAGGCAGGCCACTGGGACTAATATGGATTGTTTTTCTAGTAAGGGGGAGAAAAAGGAAAACATGACCAAATATTACCTGAAGGGGATTTTGTTGGCCAAGGAGACTTGGAAAATGATTGGGATGGCCAGATAGAAAAAGGTGATTGGCCCCGCCATGTTGTACCAGGGTTTTTTTGATTAAATTGTGGAGGAGAAAAGAACTGAGACGGATCTTGTGGCATACCTAGTCATTCTTGCCACCGCCGACGTTGATTCATTAGATACATTGGTTCTGTTTCTTCTCATGCCTCTTTAAAAACCACTTTCAAACATTGAAGTGAAGGGAAATGGTCAATGGCGTGGTCCTTGGTACAAATATCCCATGTTTGGACCATGTCTAATGGACACTCCCAATTGATTTGCTTCTTCGGACAGCGTGGGAAAAAAACAGCCAAGTTCTATTTCGCTAAAGCTTGTTTTTGCTTGGCCTGTAGTACATCTAGCTGCATTCTGAGGGTTCCTAAGATATCGATTTTAAAATCTTCTGAAACACTATTGAATTCTTCTCTAGTCACGTTCCACCTGATTGTTTATAATTCCTTGTAGTTGAATCCCGTCCGGTTAGCCTGCTTCGCATACTAACTAGAGAACACTTGATGCACAATGCAACAATGTCATCATATTCTTCTAGATAGATGTCCCATTTTACCATTATATTAAGTTTTTTGACCCATTCTTCTCTCATTAATTTAATCATTGTTTCTTTTAAAAAATATTTAGACAGTGTATTATATAGAGATCTTTGTAAATTATATTGAAATATTTCAACATATTATTCTAATGTCTCATTGACTTTTTCAGACATATTGAATATTTCATCTTCTATTTCTCGAGTTCGGAAGTAGTCTTTATATTTGTTAAGAAAATATTTTTTCATCCGATCCCAACTATTGATGGTTCCTCCACCGAGCCCCATAAACCAATGTAATGTTGTCCCCTTCAAAGAAGAGGGAAATAGTTTCAGTTTCTGAGGGTCAGTGGTGTATTCATATCACCTACATAAGAAATCAAATTCAAATAAATATTCACCTGGATCTTCTGAGGTCAACCCATGGAAGGTGGGGATGTTTTGTAATGGAATAGATTTCATAGGGAAATTTGCAGCCAGATCAACAATGGGATACTCCAATGTCATTTTTTGTCTCTAGTTTTGGTTGTCCGCTGTCTAATTAAATATGTGCGAATAATCTTCAGGGATTCATTGATCTGGGGGGATACTTTGAGTGTAATTATGGAGTGGATTTTGAGGAGGCCTTACAACACTTCCCCAATCTGGGATACTGGGTTTCTCTGTCTCAACCACTCCCTTAGGGGATCTAGCCTCCAGAGTTTTTACATGCACTGCACTGCTGGTTTCTCCCTCTCCTTCCTCCAAATTGAAATAATTTCCCTCTATCAAAGGGTCGGGACTTAAATGTTCAACAATTTGAAGGCTTTGTTGAGACCATTCTGTTTTGCTGTGAATCTTGGCATGCGCTGCAGATGGTGAGGTTGTTGCCTGAGGGACTATAGTAGGACTTTGTGTAGGAATGATTTTGGGTCCTATGGATGCCTGGGATTCAGCCTTCTTAATGATTTCATCTATATATGTTGTTCTTACAAGGACCACCGATCCTTTGGGTTTTGTGGATTTAAGTGGGGGGTTTTGATCTAATTATAAATTTTTCTTCCTAGTCATAAAAAATAAGAAAACCTATCCTATTAACCTCTACACATTTTCTCAGAAGTGGGCTCAAGAGAAAGATTTTTTATTGCTAGTACGAAAATTATTACCTCTCATTTTTAATACCTAATTATTTCACAGAAAAAGGAAAAATAAATAATAGACATCACTTCTAAACACTCTCCATGACAACAATGTCAAAATTTTCGGCCAAGAAGGTGATTGTTTTTAAAGTAACCTTAATTCTTTACATTAATTATAAGCCCATGGCAAGTCTTGTTATTTCAAGAGTGTAAGAAAATTATATGCAGGTGACATCATAGGTTAATTACTCTAGATCGTTCTAAGAAAGATTGTCGAATTCTCGAAGTTTGATTAAACCTACCTGAAAGTGAACTATAAAATACTTCTGGACATTCAAAGGATCAAATTCTATTCTAAGCTTATGCAGACATAACCACTCAAGGTTGAAATAAAGAATATATTGCAATCAAACAACATTTTTTTATGAATTAAAAAACTACCATAACGAATTGAACAATAATCCTAATGAATTGAACAGTAATCAATTATTCTATATTTTGCAATGGAATTCTATATTAATCAACTAATATCATCATTCAAAATTAAACATCAAACCAAACATTCACAATTATGATTAAAAGGTTCAATAATTAACTATACGTACAATTGAACAACAACCGCATTGAAAATAACCTAATGAATGTAAAAGCATCAACTACTGATAAAAGAACATGAATGATAAATCTAATCTAGTGAAAAACGAAGTTATAACATCTCACACCCATGATTAACCAATTAAATGATAATTCCATGAAACGCAAAGGATAACCGAAAATACAAGTTCCGTAAATTAATGTATTGCACAGAATAGCGGAAGAACCCCCTGGCATGGGCCTGAAGCCTCTAGAAGCCTTCGGCTAAGGAATATTCAGAATGTTTATACTGAAAATGTTAATTTCTTCATTAATCAATAGAGCAATACATTATCATGAACTTGACGTTTCTGTCTGAATACCTTTATTACAGGAAAATTATAATACATTAAGTGTCCTCCGGTCTCTTTCAACCTTTTATAGCTTAAAGGTGAAATCAAATAGGGCAACAGATCCTTCCCATTATGAGATCCTGTCATTTCGTGGCTATCGAATGAACACTCCAAGAATAGGCGTGCCTTACATATTCTGTTGATTCATAGGAGCCGATATGATTCCTTTCACTTTCCTTGTCCCTTGTCATTTGGTCATCCTAGTCAGCAGTCTGGCTATTTCTCTTCCCTATCAATAAAGACAACAACAAATCAGTTTTAATTCTATTAAACACACCTTTTAACAATAATTCATTCTACCTTAATTTTTCATTATTTTTCTTTACTTTATTGCGAAGATGAAGGAAAAATATATAAAAGTAAATGACAAATCGTGGTAAAGATAGTGGTAAATGTACCTTCTCCTCGGCCTAAAAATGGGATGCAAGGGAACATTTCTATAGACACACTACACATAAATCTTGGGGACTCACTTGATGACTATAGAATGTAGCTCCCCTAATGCTTCAATTTGACTAAAAATAAGTCTTAAGGAATAAAAAATTGTGAATTTACACTAGTCTAATTATCATTCAATACTATTAGGGCATGAAATAAATCCTTCTTGCATATTAAAAAATAGGAAATATAGATTTTTTATAGTATTCATGATAATCTTTTAAAGTATTCGATATCTCAAGATATATTTCTTGCATTTTTCATGCTTTTACTTCATCCAATTCCACACACAATGCAAATATTTTAGTTTCAAAAAAATTTCTATCGAGGATTTCTACAATCATTTGATAGAGTATTTTTTTTCAAACGAATCCATTTGTCCCACCACTTGACTTATAGAAACCTTTTCCTTTATAGTTCAAATATGTAAACTTAGATTGTTAGTGAGGAAAAATATTATATAAATCCAATATAAAGTCTTAAAGATTATGGGTTATGTTAAGTCAATCTCTTATATAGTGGAAGTATTAGTGAATTACACATCTTCTAAAGTCTCGTACATGTAGGTTTTGAGTTTAGAGGAAAGGAGCATCTATTTTGCAATTCCAGTAAGTTTTATGTGGATTAAAATATGCCCCTTTGGATAAGCATAGGAATTTTGAAATTTATTTCATCCATAATGTATGAAAATGAAGAACATTAAACCAATTTCTATATGTCAATGTCAAAAAAAGAAAAAGAAAATGGCATAAAAAAAAGGATTAAAAATTATGGTGGCTACATAAAATAAAAGGAAATGCCACTTCCACTAAGTGATTTTGTATATAGTTAATTTCATAATTGCAAATTCCTAATTTTTTGTAGGAATCCCACATTGTGTAATACTAAAAAGTGAGCCTTATTCTGATAAGATGTAAAATAATTTATAACTTGAGCATACTATGAAATTAACATTGTTCACAAAAAAACATGTGATTCGTTTTTTAACTTTTGGTATTGTTTAATGCAGATAATTATCCCATATAATTTTTAAAATTAGTAAATTTGTAAATAAATATAAAAATTAACAATTAGTAATTGAGTTTTACCTTTTGGTATTGTTTGATATACATAATTATCCCATATAATTTTCAAAATTAATAAATTAAGAAATCAATATAAAAATTAATAATTAGTAATTGGAGATCAAATTAGTAATGAAGTTAAAAAATTATAATTTAATGTAAAATCAACCAAAAATTGGAAGCTTGAGACAAACTTAAAAATTGAATATGAAGTCTGGCTACTTCCCTCCATATGTAAAAATTCCAAATATTTCCCTTCATTTTTTTGAAATGTATATTCACACTCTTCTACCTAATATTCATTTCCATCTAGTTACCTACGCATTCGAAGATATCGATTTGCATCGGGGAGGGCGTGTATCATTTTAAGGAAATCACTCTCTATCATTATTATCATGGCATGCCTTCTTGCAGAAAGGTATAAAATTGTAACTCATTTACAAACTTGACATTTTTCAAACTGAGCTCGAATTTATTTCCAGTTAATCAAATTGTATATGTGAAATGGTAGCGTGTCAAAAATGTATTTGAATGAATGTACAAGTGTCTCTGTAAAAGAGTTAAAGCTTATTTATTATGGTGACTGGTTGATGCAAGAAATTGCTATGTTTATGGATGAAGTTGGAGGAAGAAAATCAAAATTTGAAAGGGATAGAATTGCTTTCATCATATGATAAACTACAACCCATGAGGTGTTGACATTCTGTCTAGCTAATCATGGAGAAGCCTTTCTAGTACCAACGCCATATTACCCAGGGTAAAATATTTTTTATATATACAGTGTTAACAAAATATGACTTTTGTAGTGCCAGGGTTGTATAAAATAATCAATATAGGTTACCACAAAACATTTCTCTTCAATGACGCATGAAACTGTAAAAATGGAAAAAAAAATTGAATAGTCCCTTCACTAATCATTGTTTTCTAGAATTTCAAAAGCATGACTGAACAAATATTTGTGTTACTGCAGTTTCGACAAAGATCTAAAATGGAAAACATGAGTGGAGCTCATAATTTTGAACTGGAGCAATGATAACGACTTGGAGATAATGGTACATGTCCTTGAAGCATCCTATCAGCAGGCCAGGGCTCGGAATATAAAAGTGACCGGGATTTTGGTAAAAAAATCCTTCAAACACATTATATGTTAATTTGGATCTAGTAGGTTGTAATATCCATCGCATGATTTTTATGATCAATAAACACATGATACGAACAAGATTTGTTACACTACAATTAGAAAATCACGGGGAAAAATGGATGGACTTTCTTCTGAAGCTAGAGGCTTGCAAAATTTATCCAACATATTTAATACTTGCACGTAAGCTGAAACACAGAAGAAACAAATGTTAGAAAATACGATTTGAATGATTCACTCCCATGTACTCTACATTGATCAGATCATTTTCTTTTGTGGTGCTTCTCAACAATCTAACTGATGTAACAGACTAGCAAGGTCTCCTAGTTGATAGATACAAAGGATCATCACAATAAAATTATTCTGACGTCATATGCGTAAGTAGTGAATAATTGTATGACTAGAAAAAATCGATTTTAGCTCCAATTTCGTGTCCAGAGATATTTACAAATTAAAAATAAGTAAAAAAATAAATTCATGGAATTTAAGACTACGTATATGTGTATTCTTAAAAATTTTAAAAAATTAAGACGAATATATATTATTAAAATTTAAAATTAAAATAAATTTATGTTTATACAATTTATAGCTCATTTTTTAAGGTTCTTAATATCAATAACCTCCACTAATAATTTTGCAACTGTTTACCCAATTGTTTCAAAGTTGTTTTTTTATTTTTTTTCTTTGAATGGTGGAATTGGTATATTTCTTTGGAAATGAGTATTAACATCATTGTCTAATATAGCTATGTAACACCATCGACAATAATGCAAAATATATCGGTACTTTGAGTTAGGTTTCAGCCACAGTATCCCCGTACACATACTTCCATTCTGGGCCAACCAGAGACGGAGAGTGTCTGTCAATTAGTTGTCACAATCAATTTGACCTACGACAGTGGCAGGTTTGCGAGGTATTACTCTTACTATTCGATGAAATGCACTTTTGGTTTTGCATCATCCTGTCACCAATGACACTACTCCATATAATCCCCATGGTTAATTTGTATCTGTGCTTTTATGCCTATCAACATGAAATCATATGAATGGTTCAATGGAGACATTGTTCCATTACATATAATTGATACTTGTCATAATGTAGTGATCATTTTTCGAAGCAGGTGTGTTATGAAAACTGCTCCAAAAATAGAAGAAAATATAGATGAACACCTTAGAAATCAACCTCTTCGAGGGGGAAACATTCTTTAGATTACATAAATGAACAATTCTTGGATGATGGAAATGAAAAAACCTCCTTTCCATATATAGGAGTCCATGGGGACACAATATAATCCTAGATGACCTAACAATAATAATGTAAGGCCACAACAATAACAATAGTGGCTTTTATGGGGCACAATAATACCAACATGGGGGTGACATGGGTAGAACAATAATAGCATGGGGGCTACAAGTGTACAACAATAACAATAAGGTGGCTACACTAACAACAATAAAGGACTACACTAGTAATATAAGGACCTAACATGCCCCTCTCCTTCAAAAAAGTGTTGTCCTCAACCGTTGAGTAGCTCTGGATGCTTCTGTATAAAATTATCATCCTCCCATGTGGAATCCTCAGTGGGTAATTTCTTCCACTTGATGAGATAATCTGAAATTGGTCGATTTCATAGCTGCCGGGTTCTTGTTTTCGTGATTGCTTGAGGTTCCAATATGAATTTTCCTTCCTCGTCAAGCTCTGGCAATATTGTTTGAAATGGAATTTTTTCACCTATAACCTTCTTTAAGCATGAAACATTGAAAACTCGGTGCACTAAAGAAGAAGAATGAAGCTCCAATTTGTATGCCATAGTACCAATATTTTGCTACATCTTGTAAGGACCATATTACTTTGGCAATAATTTATTTTCCTTTTTAGCTTTCTTGAGGGAGATTTGTTTGTATGGTTGTAGCCGTAAAAATACCCACTCCCCTACATAAAAATTCTCTCACTGCGATGTTGATCTGCCTGTTGTTTCATTTGAGATTGTGCCAAATTTAGGTTATCCCTCAAGAGTTGGAGAACTTGTTTTTGATGCTCGGGGTGATCTTCCATTGCTTGAACCTTAGAATTTTCTCTTAAATATGATGTGATGGATGATGGATCATATCCATAAAGTCCCATAAATGGGGTCATTTTTTCTGCAGTATAGAAGGAAGTGTTATACCACCATTAAGTAAGAGGTAACCACTTGAACCATTGTGTTTGTTTTTTAGATACAAAACAACCAAGATATCCTTCCAAATATTTCTTCACTATCTCATTTTTCCCATAAGATTGGGGATGATAAGATGAGCTATGAGATAGTTCAGTAACCAAACAAGAAAATAATTCCGTCCAAAAAATTCCAGTAGAACGACATCTCTATCACTTACAATAATATTTGGGTTTCCATGTAGCTTTTGAATTGTTTCCATAAAGGCAATAGCAATTCTACTTGCTTTAAATGGATAAGATAATGCACGAAAGTGTTCATACTTGGAAAGTCTACCAAATACGACCATGATGACATTATTTCCTTCGAATTATGTAAACCAGTGATAAAATCGATTGAAACCTCCTCCCCACATTGACTTGGAATGGAAAAATGTTGTAGAAGACCAGGGGTCTTAATTGCCTCAACTTCGTTTTCCTGGAAAACCAAAAAATCCGCCAAAAACTTTCGAATCTTAGATTTGAGGCCATCCTAAAAAAAACGCTTCTTCACCCTATGGTAATTTTTAAAAATTACTGACTGTTATCATAAGTGAGAGGTGTGAGATTCAAATAGAATCTTTTGTTTTAGTTGGGAATTCTTACACAGATATAGGAAAGATTTGTACCATAAGGAATCATTTTCCAACTAAATATATCAGAGGTGCTAGGATCTTGCTGCAAATTTTGAATGACTGTCCACACTTATTTGTCATTCTTTCATTTATCCCTTACTTTGGTTATCCAATATAGTTGGATAATATAAATGGCATAAATAAATGCTTACACCTCTTCATCCTTTTTTTATAGTGCATCTGTGAAAAATTTAGATAGCAATGGTTTTCTATTCTTGATGCACTTTTACTTCAATATTTATACTTGGAAGTAAAATGCTGATAGAACACAATAATCGATCAATAAAATACAAGCCAAATATAGATCATATTTACAATTCGTTTTGTCTACTAAAGATATGAGATATTGTGGCCTTACGACGGTTAGTAGGATGCTTCAGCCAGCAATGTATTTCTCGGTCAGCGAGCACTTTCATGTGTCACACCCACAGTCCTCAAAGAAAACTCATCACAAGTCAACATAAGTCAAACCAGGGACAATGCAAAAAACTCAACACAAGCAGCTTCAAACTAGGGCTTCGGTCAAACAACCTAAAAGTCCTCAATTTTAGTGCCCAGTTGTATGACCTCCTAAAATTGGAATTTCTAAAGAATATTGATGTAAAAAAACCAAGGTTTAACCACATTCAATGATGGTCAATGCTACAACAAAAAATCCTAAATAGATCAGTGGAGAAAGAAACAACAATCTCTAAACAGATAAACAGAGAAAGCAACAACAATCCCTAAACAGATCAACGTAGAAAATAGGAACTTCACTCCACACATGTGAGAATAAAAAGGACGCCAAAGGCTATCGAACCAATCATATCACATAGAGATAATTTGCGATCAGATGATGATAAAATGACCTCCAAGTCTCTACAATTTATATCCATCAATGAGGGTGTGTGACACATCTCTTAGGCATGTGGGATCACTCTGGCCGACCTTGCACATGTGGAAAATAAATTCAAAATAAATGTTTCGCTCATCCGATCAAGATGATATTTAGATCAATCTTGAACCTCTCCGAAAGAGGAATCCAAAAAAAATATCACCATTATCATATGAGCAGTGCAACATGGAGTTTGTACCTAGTTTCCCAAAATTAACACTCCTTGACAACTAGGGAGAACTCCATATGTCCACAACTGCCATCCATCATGTACCAAACCAAAAATCGTGCATCGTCCCATCGTAACTTTCTCTGCTTACTCTATATTTCAAAACAAAATGTGTGTCTCAAATACATCACACATAGCTGACCCGAAGTCAGCTTAGAGGTAAAAACCTCTCTCAGACTCAAAAAGAGTCTCCTACTAACCAGAAGTTAGTTTACTGGCCCGAAGTCAGTTTAGAGGATAAAACCTCATCATACTTGATCACCGATCAAGGTGCTGGACATGTGAAATAATATACATAGACAGTACGACAATCTTCGATGCGTCTATCTATCTTCCTATGGTTTGTATCCACAGTTCCCACCTCATTGGCCAAATGAGAGGTACTTCCCATGAGTCTAAAAATCCATGGGTAGGATGCGTGTGGGGCACATATTAGAGAGAGGTGAACCAACTCGATATCATAACGGTGGGGCATAAGCACAAAAATTTCAACAAGTCTAGCCATGTATGTGCTTATAGCTCCAGAAATCTAGCCCCAAGCCTCCTAGAGCTCCCAGAGGTCATAGTTCAACTCAATCAGGACCCTTAGAATAGGGTCTTTCCAAGATTCCAAGCTTCTCATAGAAGGTTAGGAACTCAAACTTCCCTAGGGTATTCCTGAGAATATCTACAACTTGCTCATTAGTTCCTATATGATCGAGCCTTACAGTGCCTTGCTATACCATATCCTAGATAAAATGGTACCCGACATCAATATGCTTGGATCAATTGTGGAACACAGGATTATCAGAAAGATGAATCCCACTCTGGTTATCGCAAAGGATAATGGTTGTATCTTGCACATGCCAGAATAGCTCAATGAAGAGCTTTCACAGCCAAAAACCTTCACAATAGGCCATACTTGTTGTGATGCATTCTGCCTCAGCGATGTTCAAAGCCACCAACTTCTGCTTCCTACTCATCCAAGATATTGAAGCAAAACCCAAAGTGAACCAACATCTAGATGTGCTCTTGCGATCCACCACACTGCCAGCCCAATCGGTATCAGTATATCCATGGATTCTCAAAATCCAGGCGGTGTATCTCAACCCATGATTGATTGTGCCCCGGAGATATCTCAACAGAATCTTGGCACCAATCTAGTGAACGTGATAATGATCAACCATATTTTGAATCACAGTCATCACTGCAAAACATATGTCCTGATGGGAGTTCACTAATAACTTCAGGCCCCCCAGGAGTTGTTGATACTCAGTATGATTTGCTAGCATGGGCCCAAAAGCATTTCCAATCAAATTTTTAATGTTGAGTTCCATCAGTGTCGACACAAACTTATAGTCCACCATACCATATCTCTCTAGCAGCTTCACGACATATTTTTCTTAAGAAAGGAAAATCTCTCCTGACCTCTGCCAGACCTCCAAGCCTAGGAAGTAGTGCATCAGTCATCTCAAACTCAGAAGCTATCTCTCTCTTACACTGATGAATGAGAGGGTCACCACCTGTCAGGAAGAGATCGTCCACATAGAGAATGAAAATGAGAGGCTTTTCTCTATCAGCCTTAAAATAAAGGTTTGGATCAACATTAATTCGAGTGAAGCCTAGCTTCATCAAGTAACTATCTATCCTCTCAGACCAAGCCCTAGGGGCTTGTTTCAACCCATAGAGGGCTTTATTCAACCTGCATACATGATTTTCTCTATCTCGGACTTCGAACCACAGAGGTTCCTCCACATACACCTGTTCCTTTATAGATCCATGCAGAAAAGCGGTCTTCACATCCATCTGATGTAGACTCCATCCTTGTGTAGCAGCAAGCAAAATAATAGATTGAATGGTGGTATAGTGGGCCACAAGTGAAAATATATCATAATAGTCTATGCCTTCTTTTTGATAGAAGCCTCGAAAAATGAATATTTCCTTGTACTTTTCATCACTTCTATCAGATCAATGCTTGATCTTATAGAGCCATTTTGAGGTGAAAATGGATTTTTCCTCTGGTCTTAGGACCACTTCCGAGATATCATTCTTCGTAATGGACTCATATTGTTCGTGCATAGAATCCTTCCAAACAGATTCTTTACGAAATATTCAAATATTCGAGGCTCAGATTGTACTATCGTACTCATGGCTTCTAGATACCCTTGGTACCTCTTGAGCTACTTTCTTTCACGGAATGTCACCCTTGGGGAAATATGTCTCTCGGCATCTTCGAGAGTATCCCTAAGCCATGAGGGTATTCTGTTATTTCAAGGAGGTAGATCAATGGGATCCATAATTTCTTCAACATCGGGCGTTAGGTCATCCTTTGGATCTTCCAACTTCCCTGCTTATTCATCTTCTTTGTCTTCCTTGGAGCTAGGAAGATTTCTTACTTGCTTGAGTTTAACATCTTCATCGAAAGTGACATTGTGGAATATTTACACTTCTCTTTGACTAGGCACATAGATTATATATGCCTTTGAAGTTTCATTGTAGCCCACAAACATTCCCTTCTTTCTAGAAGCATCCATATTTCTTCTCTTTTCTTTCGACCCATGAAATTAAACATGACAACCAAAAGCTCTAAAATGAGAAACATCAGGTTTCTTACAAGAGAGGACTTCTTCAGGAGTTTTGGAGTCCAGAGCAGAATGCGGGGATCTGTTTTGAACATACACATCAGTGTTTTCAGCTTCTCGCCATAGAAACCTCGAAAGACCTTGGTCACATAGCATGGCGTAGGAAGCTTCCACCATGGTCCTATTCTTTCTTTCAGAAATACCATTTTTCTTAGGAGTGTATGTAGTTGTGGTCTCCCTCTTAATTCCATCTTCTCTAAAAAATTAATTAAACTCATTTGACTCATACTCGATCCCATTGTCGGTCCTCAAAAATTTGATTTTATTCTCAGTTTGATTTTCCACCAAGGCCTTGAAGGTACAGAACCATTTGAAGGATTCATCCTTCTTCTTCAAAAAATATATCCAGGTCTTGTGGGATAATTCATCTGTAAAATTCATGTAATAGGAACATCCTACCAAGGATGTCACAGCTACCATACCAGATAAGTCATAATGTATCAAATATATATATCAATTCTCTTTGTGACACTTGAGGGGAATGGTCCCCTTGTATGCTTCCCTTCGGTACAACCCTAACATATACCTTCATGACCATCTCTCAATTTGGGCATCCCTTTCACCACCTTCCTTGCTTCAGGAAGGGCTTTGTAATGAAGGTGTGCAAACCTGTTATGCCATAACTCTATTTGAAGAGTTGTATCACATGTCATAGCTCCCAATGGACTTCCTCCAACCTAGTATATTGTATCAACTATAAAACCAATAAATAGAGCTTCCTTGAAGTTCTTCTTCCAGATAAGTACCTTTCCATCAGTGAATTCGACCTGGAACCCTTTGTATTCCATTGCCGAAATGGACACAAGCTTCTTCTTCAAATTAGGTACATAAAACACATCTTGTAATCGGATGACTTGACCTTGAGATAAATGGAGGGTCACAGTCCCTGTCCCTTTCATGAGATAGGTGGCATTATCTCCAAGGATCATTTCATGATTAGTATCCTTCTCAACCAAATTAGAAAGGGATTCTTTATAACCAGTGAGGTGCTTTGGAGCACCATTATCAATTAAACAGACATCTAGGATGTTGGGTGGAGATGCAATAGAGAGGGAAGATACAACAATAAAATCATTTCTCTTATTATCAACAACTTTAGACTCATCATACCTCGAATTTCTTGAACTCTTGCAAGTTTTCCCATTTCTATTACGATCAAAGGGAGCCTTCCTTTTTCCTTGAAACCTTTTGTTCATGCCATTCCTTCTTGAGTTGTTGTTGTCATCATCCCTGTGAGAGTCCCTTCTATTAGGGAACCCTCTTGCATACTCACCAGTCTTGTTACAAGTGTAACATCTTCCCTTCCTTCCTTTGGGCCCTTCTCTACCATGGTTTTGATTTCTCGGGCCACCATGGTTATTTGCATGAGCGGCGAAGGAAGTAGGGTCACTTCCATTACCATTAGAGGCATATTCCATCATCTTGAGTGAATCTCATCAATATTTCATCAAAATTAGGAATAAAATTATTTTTTAGAATAGTGGTATTGAATACATGTCAATCACAGGGGAGACCTCCAAGTACAATAAGGACCATCTCTCGATCCAATATTTCTTCCCAAATATCTAGGAGGTTATTCTTGATTTCAGTGAGCCTTATAAAATAGGATTGAATAGATTCATCCTTACACTTCTTGATATTTTTCAATTGATTCTTGAAGAAGAGGATTTTATTAGCATTGCTAGCCTCGAACAAGCCCACCAACTTATCATACATCTCCTTAGATTTCTTCAACTCAGAAATGTAAGGAACCAAGTGCTTATGAATAGAATCTCGGGTAATCATCTTTGCTTTGATTTCCCCTTTTCTATACTTTGTCTTCGTGGTGGCAGTTTCATTTGATGGAGGCTCTTAAATATTCCCCTGTACATGGTCCATGACATCTTGATCTTCTAGTGCCAAATCTAAGGACATCTTCCATGCATGATAATCATACTTATCAGTCAATTTGTCATTAACCTTGAAACCCTTGAGGTTGAGTAGGCCATTTTTCCTTGTTAAGATTACTTCTTTCAGAGATAGCTTCTAACACTAGCTTTGACTCTTGGACTTTGTCATCACCTCAGCTCCGATACCATGTTAAATTTAGATAACCATGGTATTCTATGATTGATTAAATTTCACTTAAATATTTCTACTTGAAAGTAAAATGCTGATAGAACACAATAATATATCAATAGAAGACAAGCCAAATATAGATCAGACTTACAATTCCTTTTCTCCAGCAAAGATATGAGATATTTTGGCATTATGGCGGTCAACAGGATGCTTCAACCAAAAAAGTATTTCTCAATCAGCCAACACTTTCATGTGTCACACCCACAACCCTCAAAGACAACTCATCACAAGTCAATTTTTTTCAAACTAGGGAAAACACAGAAAATTCAACGCAGGCAACTTCAAAAAAGTCAACGTAGAAAACTAGGGCTTTGGTCAAATAGCTCGAAATTCCTCGATTTTAGTGCCTAGTTGTACGACCTCCTAAAATTAGAATTTTTGCAGAAGGTTGAGGTCAAACAACCAAGGGCTGACCACGGTCAATTTTGGTCAACGCTACAGCATAAAATCCCTAAATATATCAATGCAGAAAACAACAACAATTCCTAAACAGGTCAGCACAGAAAACAACAGCAAGCCATAAACAGATCAATGCAGAAAATAGCAATTTCGCTCCACATGTGTGAGAAGAAAAATGCCTCCAAAGGCTATCGAACCAATCTGATCACAAAGAGAGAATGTGTGATTATATGATGCTAAAATGACCCCCAAGTCTCTCCAATTTTTATTCATCAATGAGGGCATATGACACATCTCTTAGGCAGGTAGGATAAATCTGGACGACCTTGCACATGTGGAAAATAATTTCAAAGTCAATGTTATGCTCATTCGATCAAGATGATATTTAGATCAATCTTACACCTCTCCCAACGAGGAATCCATCAAAAATATTACCATCATAATATGAGCATTGCAACATGGATTTTGGACCTAGTTTCCCAAAATTAACAATCAATAACAACATTTAACTTCCCTTTTTTGTAGATGATTTCAAGGTCGTAACCCAACATCTTTGTGACCAATTTCTTCTGCTTTTCTAAAGATAATATTTGTTCCAAAAATTATTTAATACTACCATGATCAATTTTTACCTTGAAGTGTCTTCCCACTCGGTAAGGTCACCATTTCTTTAGTGCATGTAGTATTGCTAACATTTGCTTCTCATAAATAAATTTCTGTAAATAATTTCCTTTGATTTGATGACTTTCAAAAGCAGTGGGCCTTCATTCTTCATGTGTCATAGAAGATATTTCTGTCAGCAGTATGTCGCTCTTGAACATGACACTCATTTGCATTCGTGTCGGGTTGGGGACATCTCATTTCGTCATTTTTTGCATCCATGTGTTTGGGTAATCTGTTTTGACCTCTCATCTTCTCTTTTCCATGTCGACGTGACCTCAGATCCCTTGATGTCAAATACTTCCAAATTCCAAAGTCGTGTCGCCGATATGTTCAGGAGAAGTTTCTTTTTGCAGTTTTCAAACTTCGATCCTCTTTTCAGTCCTAATTCACTATCATCTTATTCCTCTTTCTCATGTCAATGGTGTGGGAAACATTATGGCCCAACTTCAACCAGGGCACTTCTTGTTGACTTAAACTCATTATCCAGGAAATTGATCTAGAGAATCCCTTCTGGTACCTTGGAGCTTGCATGCCTCAATGGCAAGTTCTTCGCATTCAACGACATGTCACCATCATTGGCCTTTGATCGAGTGATTATGTGGGTGTTCGATGCCAAATGACTGTTCACATTCCGTGGATTGTACTAGTTGTACCTTGAGAGCCATTGTCATTATTGGTGGTTTCTCTCTTTCCTGTTAACAACTTTCATCATTGGTTGGTAATCAGATGACTTTATTTTATGTTTGACTTCAGCTGAAATATTAGCATGCTTGAATTTATACTTGTTCGGGTCGATATGGACCACAATTCCCTAGGTTTTGTCTGATTAAATCTAGGTTGTGCGATATTTTGGTTTATCTTGATGATATGAATGACTCTTTTGATTGGATGGCTGTGACCATACTTGAGTCTATTTATGGATCCTTCTTTCTCGATGGCTTTGTACATACCTCGGATCCTAGTTTTATATGTACTCTGTTATGGATGGCTACGCCCATGCCACACATTCATGTATCAGAGATATCATTTGTATTTGTACTTGTAGGTCTTCTGACCACGGTGTTTGGTTTGAATGTGCTCTTATAAATCATTTCACTCATCCCTCTCTCTTGGACCTCATGCTTTAGGGGGCATCTGTTACACAACATTTTGTCACCATCCCTGCAATCCCCATCCCAAACATTAGAGGACAATTTATTTGACTTCTATGTAGTTTCATGCCTTGAAAAATGTGTCACTGCATCCCTTTCCATGAGAATAAAATTTCCTCTATTTACTATTCCTGGAGCAGACTATCAGAAACATATGATTTTGGGTTCGCACTAGTAGCCAATTATGGCCTCGCCCCCATAGATAAATTAGCACTGGCCCTCGCGCCCATTAGTGTTATGTCTCAGTGGACTGCCTGTGTCAATTTGTTTTTGGAATTTTTTTTTTTAAAATAGAAGTGAATTTTCCATTCCCAACCACTTCGTGAGCGGAGTCAGCATGGGTTGTTCAACTGAATAACGTCAAACATCTTCCTTTGGCTTCCACTTTCCTACATTTGAGCAACCTCCCAAAGGATAAGGAATCCCTTCCACCATATGAGGGATCCCAAACTCCTCCTCCTCTCCTATAAATACATCTCTCTCACATAGATGCAGCTAGTTGAATATTTTGTACAATAGTTGACCATTTTGTACAATAGCTGAACATTTTGTACAATAGCTGAACATCTTGTAAAATAGCTGAACAATATGATATAACTTGCGAGATATAGAGAAGAGAGAGACCTATTGTCGAGAGAGATTCTAGGCTTATTTCCTTTCCAAGTCCAATTCCCTGATGAATGCTCGATATAGGTTTTGACTGGACCCGCTGAAAGAGGCTGCAACGTTAAGGCTCTTTTGGTTGTAAACTATTTCTCTCTTCTTATTAATACATGACTGATGTTTTGGTTCCCATTTTGCGTTTGATACGATTAATATTTTTCAATAAGTTTAGTTCTCCTTTACCAATTACATAGTTATGAATGAAAATATTGTTTCGTATGCTGCTATCGTTCTCTGATCCTTATGTAGGCACCTGAGTACCACCGCTGAGGGACCACAACGTGTCAGGATGAAGATCAGGATACTGCTGCCACAACTACGGCAATTGCGTTGGAACAAAGGTAGGACATATATCCCAACTCAATTTCATTCATTAACTAGGAATCAACGCATTAGCATGTCCTCTTGCTGCTAGACCCACCCTATGGCTAGAGGGATCGACTCTGTCCGTAGAGGGGATTTACCTACATAATACTAGGGGATAATTCAATTATGTTAGTACATTTTATATAAATTAAATATGTTTATGGTAATTGGATTTAAGCATAATAGTATGGTAAAAAAAAAATTATATGGTAGTAAAATCAAACTCTTCATAGGATCCAAGCTCACGGACACGTAGATTCTAAATTATCAAATACAACTTCATAGCCTATCTTTAGACCTTGGCAGTATATAATCTTTCTAAATAAGGGAGCTTTTTTTTTTTTTGCACCATTTCATATTTTGTGGCGCTTTGCATCATATAGAATTTTATGATAATAATAATAATTTTTTTTTTCACCATTTTTTATTTTATGGTGCTTTGCATCATACACAATTTATTATTATAATAATATTTTTCATATTTTTATGATAAATTTTAATTTTTGTAATATTGGTTGTGGTGCATTCCATCACAATATCTTGATCCATGTTGGTTTTTGGTGGTTTTCACTATACACCATCGAATGCAAAATATGCATTTAACGCTAAATTTAACAATTTTTTATTAACCCCACTTTTGCACCAAAAAACATAGCACCAGTTGGGTATCCCCAAGTTATCACCACTATTGCACCACTATTTGAAAAATAAATATTTCTTAAATCCTTTAAAAATAGTGGTGCTAATGTAAGGCTAAATTTCCCTTGTTCTTGTAGTGAATTAAAAAATTTACTTGAAGGAACAATGAATCCTATAATGGTTTAATAATGAGATCAATAGGCCTTTATTTTGAATCTGTTAATGTGATAGTTTTGTTTACTATTTTTACTATCTGGTGACACTTATACAATAGCTCTATATTTATTCTTGTGAAATTTTTCATTAAACCTATGATTTACACTAACTCCATTTTTATAGCTTCACACTCTACGAGCAAGTTCCATGGTGACGAGTTCGCCAGGTATTGCCACAAAGAAGTTATTGTTTGTCGGTTTTTAATTTAATTAAAATTTAAAACTAGAATATCGCACCAACCAAGGTGAGAAGTGATGGGGAATATGTACATGTGTGGACTTGCATGCTTTCTCAGATGATTGTTCATCACATGACTAGAGAATCTACTGAATCAACCCCACACAACATAAGTGGTATGGATGATATCGATTCATTGAAGTCGGCATGAATTCTTAATCATAATAATATTTTTGACAAGTTGGATTGTTCATTTAACTACATTAATCTATGTTTGATGCAATCATTGGACGATTGCCTCTATAATAAAGCCTATGGATCCATGGAAGAAGACATAACTCTACATGTGGCTATTTACAAAATTACATAAGAGTTGTGGATTTTGATTCTCAGGTGTTCCATGCCGCCCAATGATGAAATTTGTTCCCATATCATGGATTTCACACCAAGGTTGGATATGCAAGTCATGCGAATGATTTCATCTACAACCTAATATTTTCGAATGTCATGTTTTCTTTTATTTCTTGTAATTATATTTTTCATTGTTCCCAATTTTCTCTGATTTGGACCACTCTAGTAGACTCCAACTCTAGAAATTTGAATGATCTCTGGATTATTTGATCGTGGTATGATTTATATGGATATTCAAGAGGTTCTTATTGTTTTCATTAGAAGACAATATTGGATTATTATGTTACAAAATGATTGCAACAAAGTTGTTTTGGTGATAGATTAAGGTTTTGTATACAACCTCCCATCATATTACTTAGTGAATGGTCAATATTTCTTCTACATATTGAATTTTGACCATGCTACTATGTTTAAATTTTATATCTTTGTGATTTGTTTTTCTAATGTATGTACAGGGTTTACTCAAAAGGTTTTGGGCCACGATATTTGTAACACCTTGGATTAAGTTGTTATGTTATTTAAATTGATACATTTGACTTCTTTAAGTTAAGCACACTTAATAAGTATGTTAGGAAAATTATGAAGAAACATTTACTTTTTTTTTTAATAAATATTAATTATGGTGTGGTTTCCATAAACTAATGGTAAAATGTCCAAGATAGTAGAGTGGTTAGATTAAAGTAGTTATTTCATAGTTACCTTTCCTCTTGGAGGAAAAAGAAAACCATGAAGGTTAGGTGGAAAGAGGAAAATGCCAACAAGAAGGCTGGAAGGTGAGAGTGTCCAGAGATGACAGGAGCCAGTGGAAATATGAAAAACCTGATATTTGGAGGAGATACTAGACAGTGGTCTTGAGATCTACCTCTAGAATAACTGCTAAATAATCTTACTCTAGTGAGGAGCACGGGGGGAGAAAAGGACGTAATAGCCTCTCTGATGGCTAGGAGGATTACGTCATCCCTACTCATCTGAGGTAGGTATTTTAAACCTGAATGGATTAGAAACAAGATATATTTTTTGTTGTATTAGTACATTAATTTTTGGAAAATATTCTGTGTGTTGTGGAATTACAGTATAAAAGGTTGAATTTATTCCTCTTAATGAATGGATTAATAGAACTGTTTAAGTTTAGGGTGGAATATTTAAATACAGTTAAATATAAAAAAATTCTTAGTAAAAAAATGAAATATTCCAATTCGGCAGAAGGACTTCAAAAATGATTAAAGTTGAATAACCAGTAGAGACAGTTTGAGATTATGTAGTAAAATAAACCGTTGTATGGGAAATTTAGTCCATCAAGAGAAGAACCTAAGACAAGATATTCTTCCTTGATGATGGATAAATACATGGACTAAGGGTTTAGGAGTAAACCCTCTCTCATTTAAATATGGCCTGGACATCTCGATGAAACAACTTATTAAAAAAAATAAATAAGGAAATACTGAATTTAAAAGTTGAACTGTAGAAATGTTAATATTTCAATATAGAAGGAAAGAGTAACAGAATAACTTAAATTCACTGAATCAAATATCACCATTACAGAAAGAAAAGAAAATAAAAATAGTACTCCGTGGAGTATAAGTCTTAACTAGAACAGAGAAAATTTTCTCAATGAACAGGCTGGAAGAATAATTTTGTATTGAACGTATCGGAAATTTCAAAAAGATTGAATCTAAACAACGCATGTGTATATATACTAAATATTATTCAATTACACATAAAATCCTAGAAACTGTGTGAAATAACAGGAACATTACAGTCGATATAAAACTGTGTACTGCCCTCAATGGAGGACACCAGAACTTTAATTCAGTTATAATAAAATGTGAGCAAGAAAATATTAACATGAAATTAATGTGCAAGTTTACGGCACAACCCAAAACTTAGAAATTTAATAACTGAAGACCGAGTATTAATAACCGGATAACAGAACTTATGAACAGTAGAAAAGGGGCTAAAAACCCTCCATTGTAAGTAGAGAATAAGTTGTAAATACATTGATATAGAGAAGCACGTCGGGGAAATATTATCTCTATAAACCTAGAAAAACTAAAGTTCAAAACCCATAGCAACAATGCCTTTCAAATATGGGCATGTAAAATATGGAAAGAGTCTGCAAACGTCTCAGTAGAGAAAACTTGAGAACTGGAGTACCTATACACACGACGATGAGAAATTATCGACTGATAGTTCTCCTTCTATCGAAAGAGAAGAGGGTAGGGTTTTAATAGCGATACCTACCAAACAAAAACATTATAGTGTTAGAAACTCTATTTGTAACTACACAATAGGGTTACGAGAACATAAGAAAAGCACTAGCTAGAAGGCTTAAAGGATAAATTACCTCTTAGAAGGAGTTAGACCGAAACGAAAGCCTGGGGAGGAAATGATTTAAAAGAAAATTGTAAGAATGAATTTCACACGAAAGGATTAATAATTTCTTTTCATAATACTCAGTGCAACGATGGAGTCTTACGTGGGTCGGCCTGAAAAAAGTTCGGTATTCATCCATGTTAGTTGAAAAGTCACAGAAAACTAGAGGAAAAAGATTGAGACCGTCACAGTTGACAAAGAGTAGACACTGTCGAGCCACAAAGACTGTAAATAAACTGAGAATCACCCCCCAAAAACAAAAAGAAAATTTTATGTAACCATGATGAAGAATAACAAACAATGGCAAGCACTTTCAAAGGAATGAAAGGAATGGAAACGATTAATACCTCCATTTCTTGTAGGAACCGACAGAGTGAGGCATGAAGACAGACAGGGGTTGCAGAGATCGGCATAGCACATTGGAAGAATGTGAAAGTAGTTAGGGTTTGGGTGGTAGGGTAATACCCTAACCACTCTAAGCTTCCTCACGATCGTTAGATTGTCTAACTATGAAGGGAAGAGATCAGCCCACTTGTCAAGCAACGGGTTAGCATCGTAAATCACTAAATTATCAGAGACTTAAGTTACACTATATTAAAACAACAAAAAAAATCTAGTTCTACTATCAAATATTCACCTTGGGATCTATGTTGCAGCCATATGGCGAATGTCTCAAATCGACAATGAAAACAATAATAATTCCCCACATTATTACCTGAGTACATGTTAAAGAGATGTGATATGAGCCAAATCTAACTGCCATGTTACTAATTAATAAAGGGTGAAATTATGTATGTTATAATGGATAATATTAATCTATACGTTTATGGGTTTGTAAACCTTTTTACCAAGGTTATAATACTGATTTCTTTCATATTGTTATCTCATGAATTAGTAACTAATCATTCAACATATATGATTAGGAAAAACTTAAGGTGGTAAAAGTATTGTTTGATAAAGTTAGATGTTGAAATGCAAATGTAATTTTTTTATATATATAGTTGTGGCAAGTTTTTAAAGTTTTACATGGTTTGACGGTACAGGTGATATCAGAGAAACATTCATATACTGTGACCCAATTGGGTCACCTAAATAATAAAATTGATGTGTAAATTGTGCACATAAATAGGAAGAAGGAATTAATAGAGTGCAATCAGGAGGGGTTCGGTAAATCAAGCTTCCAGGACTACAGGAGAACCACACCCTAAGAATAACCAAAAATTAAATCTAGAAATTTGGGTGCAACTGGGTTTGGACTAACATCAAAAGACTAGCAGACTACTCGAAGATCAAAAAAATAAAACCAGTAGGCTACTGGATAATGTGAAATGGTTACAAGAAGAGATGGTTTGAGTGAAAAGTGATAATGAGAGGCTTATGCGGGAACATGAAAGGATCCTTAAAATCCTCTCAGATAGAGGAAATAAAGGGGAAGCTCAACCCAGCCTTGAAAGAGACACTCGAGAAGAGGGTTAACAATGACAACAGGCTAATGATAAGACATAAAGTATCCATACCCAACAGAGCAATAAGAACAAGAATTATAATGAGGCCGATTCAGGAAATGTCTCAAATCAACAGGAGATGAAAAACAAAAAGTTGAGCTGGACGGTAAATTTTGAAAAATTTAAACTCCTACATTTGACGGAGAGGATGGCGAGGTGGCAGAAGCATGGATAATTAAAATGAAAAAATATTTTCAAGTACATGAATACAATAGTAAATTGAAATATCACTTGGTTATTTACGAATTGCGGGAAAAATCCACGTTATAGTGGGAGGAAGTAAAAAATGTGCGTGTAATCAAGGACTAGAATGTGAGTTGGGATGAGTTCTAGCAGTATTTTAAAGAAAAATACTTAACTGGGCACTTTTATGATGAATAGTCTAAAGAATTTCATGATTTGATATTTGGACCACTAACAATAGATGAATTCATAACAAAATTTACCTCCTTATTGAGATACGTACCATATCTGCATGATGAAAAAGCAAAAGTAAAATGATTCTTCAGTAGTCGACATGCTAATATGAAGGAAAGGATCGAGTTAGTAAATCCAAAGACCATGGATGAGGTGATACGAAAAGAACGAATGTGTATAAACAATCCAAGGTGAAAGGATAAGCTGGAATAAATTGGTCGCCAAAGAAGGGACATAAAAGTAGTTCCAATTTTAGAAGCAGTAGATCTAGAAATTATAAGAATTCTTCCATAAATGGAGCAAATAGACAACAGTGGAGGAACTAGTAGTAAACTAAGTGGCTAGCAGAAGAGCGACCCACGAAAGCATCAAGTAAACTCGAACATGGACAAATCTAGAAACCTCCATTAGAGTGTTGGGGATGTGGTGAGGCACATTATTATAAGAAATGTCCTCATCGTGGGAGAAATAAGATTACAGCTAATTTGCAAGAAGCATCTACATTAGGGGACGTGGCATGAAATATACAAAGAATTAACGTGACACTTAAGGATTGACAAGAAGATTATCAACCAACCATGATAAAGCTGGAAGGTAAGCTATAATCCAAAACTATTTCAATTTTGGTTGATCCTGGTGCAAGTTTAAGCTATGTAAATCCCCAGATAGTAGAAAAATGTAACTTGTAGAGACAAAAATTTAAAAATTCCTTGCTACTACAATTTTGCACTGGGACCAAGAGAATACTTAATTCTAAAGTTTCAAACTACCCCCTAGAAGTTGGACACGAACACATAAATGTTGAATTGAACATCCTACTGGGAATGCATTGGTTGGAAGTGCATTGGTCACTGGTGGATTGCAGAGATAAAATTATTTATTATATGACAAGAGATTGAGTACGCCAATAATTGCAAGGGATTGAGTAACCACTTCATCTGAATCCTATTACTGCATCTTAGTTGGGAAAATTCATTAGAAAAAGGTTGTCATATTTATGCTATTCAAGTGGGATTTGTCAATTCTAAGGATCAAACCCCTATGATGGAGAATATGTCGGTGGTACAATAATTTATCAATGTGTTTCCAGAAAATATACCAGGATTACCTCGAAAATGGGACATCAATTTCACCATGGAATTAATCCCAATGACACCATCTATATCACAGGCACCATATATAACGAGTGTGCCTGAATTGAGTGAATTGAAAATTCAATTATAGGAGCTGCTAGACAATAAATATATCCGTCCAAGTGTGTCTCCCTGGGGGGAAATAGAGCTATACATGAAAAATAAATATGGTACAATGCAAATGTGTATGGATTATAGAGAGCTTAACAAATTAACTATTAAGAACCAATACCCACTACAACGGATAGATGATCTATTAGATCAGGTAAAAGGGGAAAATGTCTTTTCGAAAATAGATCTAAGATCTCGGTACCATCGAATACGAATAAAGGATGAAGATATTAATAAAAAAATATTTCGGAATCGATATGGGAATTATTAGTTTGTGGTCTTACCATTTGGTTTAACCAACAGATGAGTTTAATGCATGGCATTTTTCATCCATTTTTGGATAAATTTGTTCTAATCCTTATTAACGATATACTTATCTACTCAAAAATGGTGGAGGAACATAAAGAAAACTTGAAAATGGTATTAATAATGTTCAGAGAACTTCAAATTTATGTCAAATTCACTAAGTGTGATTTTTACTAAGAATAGATTCAATATTTAGGCCATGTTATTTCTGTTGAGGGTATAGTAGTAGACCATGAAAAAATAAGGACTAATATGGAATGGAGACTACCCAAGTACGTAGTAGACATACGTTCTTTCATGAGGTTGGCTGGCTATTCCCAACGTTTTATCAAGGGGTAATCTAACATTTGTTTTTCTATAACCTAATTACACCGAAAAGGACGAGTGTTTAAATGGACCATTGAATGCCAAACTAGTTTCGAATGGTTAAAGAAATTACTAACTATGACTCATGTATTAAAGGTCATTGATCTAAAAAATGAGTTTGAAATTTGTACTGATGCTTGCAAAGAAGGAGTGGGAGCAGTATTCACACAAGATGGTAAAGTGGTTGCTTACGAATCTAGGAAGTTGAAATATCATGAACAAAAATATTCTACATATGATCTAGAGTTGATTGTAGTGTTGAACGCACCGAAGGTATGGAGGAACTACTTATCGGGAAAAAGATTCGTATTAAAAACATGTCACAATAGTTTGACTAGTTATTTAAAGAAAGTTGACTTGAATTCTTTTCAAGCTAGGTGGAATGCATTATTAAATGAATTTGATTTCGAAATTCAACATGTTAAGGGAAAATAAAACTTTGTCACAGGTGCTTTAACTAGAAAAATACACTTCCTGTATGAACTCTGTTCTAACCTGTTAGAATTTACTGGAGAAATAATAAATTTACTGAGAGGAAAAAAAAACCATAAAATATCTAGAAAAAAATCATAAACATAAACCGATATGTTTATCTGGGAAAACCCCCAAATCTGGGGCAAAACCCAACCATTGAAATTTCATTAAGAATTGGCCAAAACCCTGGCCAATCCAGCCAAGTGAGCCTTCACTGCTCACCTCCATGCCTACATTACAATGAAGTATTCCCAACCTTTTATGGGCTCCATTGAATGAAATACAATGGGTTGAAAACCATGGGTGCACAATACCATGCGCTCCAAAACCACTACTATTCATCTTAGTCAACATTGACTCTATCCCGAGTCAAGTTTACCTAAAAATTCCCCCCTTAAACTTCACTTGGGGTTTCTTGACTAAATCGAGCCAAAATTGCTAACTGAGACAACCCTGCTCACTCTAGGTCCCCCCCCCCCCCTAAATTTTTTTATTTTTTATTTTCTTTTACCGAGGTAATTGTTAACTTGACATCCCCCCTATGACCTAGATCTAGCCTAGACTTTACCAGTGATTACCCAGGGGTACGCATGCCATACCAGGTCTTACAGCAGTATGCACATTTACATGTAATAAATTAACTCCATTATAATAATGATATTTTTTTTTTTGTTTCATTGTTACTGTCTTTGTACATATGAAATCAATGTCCATATAAAAAGAACCTATTTACCGGATTACATGTGTCACAAGCCTCTGTAACCGCCAGCCCTCTAGGAGTTCTCTTCAGATACATGGTTCATCAATTAATTAATCCACGTGCACATATCCTCTCACATTTTGACAGACTTTGCTCTCCTAGCATAGCGAAATTCAATGGCTCTAATACCATTTGTTAGAATTTACCAGAGAAATAATAAATTTATCGAGAGGAAAAAAAAACCATAAAATAGCTAGAAACAAATCATAAACATAAACCAAGATGTCTATCTAAGAAAACCCCCAAATCTGGGGCAAAACCCAACCAATGAAATTTCATTAAGCATTGACCAAAACCCTAGCCAATCCAACCAAGTGAGCATTCACTACTCACCTCTAGGCCTACATTACAATGAAGTATTCCCAGCTTTTTATAAGCTCCATTACATGCAATACCATGGGCTGAAAACCATGGGTGCACAATACCATGTGTCCCAAAACCACCACTATTTACCGTAGTCAACATTGACTCTATCCCGAGTCAAGTTTACATAACATAACTGGGTGGAATGTAAGTCCCAGGAACAAGTTAAGGTGTGGAAAAGGATTCTGAATACCAATTTCTATGGCATCAAGTGCAACAAGCACAAAATCAATGAAATAAAACAGAGTATAAGATCTGTAATGAAAAACTATTGACGTTTCGAGGGAAAATATACATTCCTAACCGAATGAGCTTAAAAGAGCTGATCTTAGATGAATATCATCAAAGTTCTTATTCTGGACAACCTGGTTACCAGAAAATGTTAATAGCAATCACGAAAGAGTACTTTTGGTTGGGAATGCAGACAAAATATTGTTGAATACTTGACTAAATGTTTGGAATGTCAATATTTCAAGGTATAAAATCAACACCCATCAGGTTAGTTGCAACCCGTTCTCGTGCCAGAATGGAAGTAGGAAGTTATATCATTAGACTTTATTACAGGCCTACCAAAAATAAAATGACACAATGACTCGATAATGGTGGTAGTTGGAAAACTGAGCAAGGAAGCTCACTTTATTCCAACACAGTGAAATTATAAAACCGTAGATATTGATGATATCTTTATGGATGAAGTGTTTAGATTACATGGCACACCGAAAACATTTATCTCAAACAGAGATACAAAGTTCACCTTAACCTATTGAAAGGCCCTGTTTACCGGTCTAGGCACACAAATTCAATTTAGTACTACATATCATACAAAGACAGGTGGGCAGATTGAATCGGTGTAATATTCCCAATTTTTGCAGCTAATGGGAATATTGCATTTTTAATTCCAGTTTGCTTAACTCATGAATAAAATTGTAAAAGAGGAACTATAAAACTCCTAATCAGAAAAATAAATCAATTCCCAATGTGAACATGGAAATATCTGGGCTATTTCAATAAAATACACTTAGGTGTGAAAAGGAATGGGGAAGGTTGACTAGGTCAACATGACCAAATCACAGCAGTGTCTAGATACATTGAACCTCCTCATTGATTAGTGCAGTTTTAGATGGAGACCCTTCATGTGAAAAGCGGTAACTCATTAGAGGTGGTTTAGGGTTTTCAAATCCCTAATGTTATAAAATTAAGAGGAAGGCCACAAGGAAAGGTAGTTGAAGATAATTCGATTTTGAGATTGCTTGAGCAACTCAAACTCTCTTCGCTGTTTAGCTAGAGAGAGGAATTTCCTGTTTAGGAATTCCTACTCCTTCATCGAGGAGCTCTTGAAGGAGTATGTTCTGAAATTCCTCAAATCTAGGCTTGAGTCCAAGCTTTCTCCATCAAGACAACGTTATTTCTGCAGAATAATAATACTGTGTTGCTGGGTGTTGCAGTGAGGGGTTTTCAACACCACTTCCAGATCTAGTTTTGCAGAAAAGGGAGCATTCCTTTCTCTGGAAGATTAGTGAGGAAGAATTGAGTTTCAATTTCATATCATGTCATCAGGCCAAAGTACCTTCCCTCATCATCTACACAGTATACTTCAGAAACTGCATTATTTTTCCGGTGCATTGCTGGAGCAGGGTTTCTACCCTAGTTTCGTGCTCATTTCCTTGAGGAAGGGTCACCCCTTCTTCCGAAAAGTTTGTACTTCAGCATATTCTATAATTTTGTATGTATAAGCTCATATATTCAGAGTTTTAGTGATTCTACATTTTCCAGATCCATATTCTGCAGATCTTATACTTGTATTTTGTTCTCTCATGAAATCCCCTTGCCGGGTGATCTTTTGATGTATAAAAGAGATGAATCTCCATTTTTCTTCATGCTCAGTTATAAAAAAATTTATATCTGATGTTTTAGACATATTTTGCCTAATTTCTTCAGAAATAACGCTCTACATACTTCAGCCATTTTCTGCATGCTCAAAGTCATGGGAAATCAGCATTTTTAAGCATATCCGGGGATGGAGGAACTATTTAACATAGCTATAATGCTTTGTTTTAGCTAAAATTAGGAGCATAGGTCCCTTATGACCTAATATGAAATAAAATCCTGGAATTTCCCTTAAATTTATGCATATTTATGAATACATCTATTTTAGGGTCGAAATCACTGCTTTTCCTCACTTTTTGGATCCTAAATTCAGATCTAAATTGTTTTTGTACCTGGAATTAGTTTCTGAGTGTCTATAAGCACCTTTTATGAATTTATAGCTCTTTTCACTTCTATTAGAGTGTTTTGGTTTGGTGAAGCCCCTCATTGGTCCTTCTCTTGAAGATAACTAGGTGTGGGAGATCTGTTTAACCCACCTAGTCTTATTTTTTTCTACTGAAATATTGGATTTAGTTTGTTTATTGATTGATATAAATGATACAAGAGTAATTTTCTTGTTCCATTTCATATTTTCCTGAAAATTCATTTGTGAGTGCATGATTTATGAGCAATCCTGAAAAAGGAACATTACTGTGGTATCAGAGCATGATATTTGGCTCAGCCCGTGGCTTCAAGCCAAAGTGTTGAATCTGTAAAGAAGGAATCTTTCAAGCTCTATAGACAAAGTCTGCACATGGCCAGGTAGCCTCTGGATCTCATCATTTTCTCAAAGGTGACATATCCAGTAAATGCCCCTGCAATTAATCTCTCGAATAGAATCTTGATACTCCTGAAGAGGGAAATTTACAGTAGTATCAGAGAAGATAAGAAGCAAAGATCAGAATTATGGAGAGGATGATTTTACTCTCATCAGTGTTCAAATCTAAGAAGAGCCTCTCCAAAGAGGTAAATTAGAAGAAAGAAAGAAGATGCACTGAGACTCCTAGAGGGTTTCAATCGGAAGCAAGCTACAGTGAGACCTGCATAAGGTTTCAAGAAGAACAAGGAAGCCATAGAACTTCCTATCAGCAAAGTAGAAGACCAGAAAGTCCCAGATCTCCTCCTAGATCCACTATACCCACTTTCATTCAACGAGGTCAGAGGTATAGCAATGAAGAAGAGAAATGCACAGAAACTCAGAAAGGGTTTCAAGATGAAGAGGAAGAACTATACACTTCCTTTCATCCCATAGTAGGAAGAATGACTGAAGAAGAGATCTCATTGCTTCTTTTTCAAACATTGATGAGTATTCAAGAAAATCTCAAGGAGTTTGATGAGGAAAGGAGAAAGATGAGCTACAAAGACATCTCTTAAGGAAACAAAGGAGGATGTCAATCTTGTCGCTTTGGGTAAGAGATCTCCATTTTCACCACCTGCTGCTAAGGTACTTGCATCTAGAGAAGAGGCACTTGCATCTTTGCAAGGTAGTCTTGAGCTCTTGACATATGGAGTCCCATGCATGAATCAGGAGATACATGAGGAGGAGAAGGAAGATACCAGCGTTGATATGCTTGAAGGAAGAAGACCTTCATTCTTTCCAGCAGTTGGAGGCATCATTGATCCAGGTGGAGCAACTCTTGTGTTCTGTCAAGAGGTTCCCACATATCATTTGATCCAAGGTATGCATGAAATTTCAGCATATATTTTTTCAAGATTAATGCATAGCCAAGGATTAAATCAAAATGCTGATTTGAATCAAAGACATGTCACAGCGCAGAGGACCCTTGATCTAATCAAGGATGAGACTGGAAACTATCCCTATGCATCATTGTTGAGTTGCATTCAATCTCTTGGGTTAAGATGTAGGGTATCAAGAAAGGGGATTAGTACTATCCTATGTTCAATGGCTGATTGTGAGATCAACAATGAAACTTGCTTTGAGACAGCACATGCATCACTTTGCATATCTATAGTGTTGTCACTTAGTGACTGTGACAAAGAGGCTTCAGCTCTCTCGGAGCATTCTAGAGGCAACTTCACCATGGAAGCAGTGGAGAAGAGGAAGATGAAGAGTAGACATCTTGAGATGTGAAGCATTTTCTCCCCTCTAGATGACCCTCTCTCAATAAGCATGCTACAACTCAAAGAGATACTCCTACTTACTGCAGATTCAAAGCCTCATTGGTTTTGGAAGGCCATAGATGGAAGAAAGGTCTCTCTAAGAGATCTCAACAGAGATGCATTCCAATATTTCATGAGATGCAAGGTTTTTCATTGGTTCAAAGGAGATGGTATTCTACAAAGGGAGGATGCCATGATTATGCAACACATCACTCATCTTCCATATTGGAGTGAGTGGATGAGGAGGATGAGCAAGAGATCACATGATCACTTGCAGACATATATGGTCCAGCAAGCTGGGTTACGCTAGTTTCCCTTGAGAGAATATTTTCACTCTCTAGAGGCACCTATTTTTCTGATCTATGCCTTGAAGAATGGTCATGAAACGAATAAGGAGGCATGTCGATGCTGGTTGCTTCGGGGTAAGCATGATCACTACCCAAAGATTCTCATTCTCTCATATCATGCTTTATGCACCATTAATAGAGTATATGAAAGGGAAGCATGGTTGATGTGGTTGTTAAAAGGAGAGTTTGTACATTACATGTTAAATCTCATGTCCATGTATTCACCCATGTTTGAAATATGTCTCATTTATCTACATTTATTTTTGTTGGAGTGATATTTCATGCATGTACTTTGGTTTGGGAGGAGGAATGACTCCCACATGATGTGGTATGAGGGAGCTTGCTTGTAATATTTTGATGAGACATTTCACAAGTCCATCATTGTGTTGTTGCTCCAAGATCCACATGTTGATAAGGCAAGAGGGCTGCAAAAGTCCTTGTTTCTATGGCTGCTCTTGGGCGCGTATGATTACTACCCAATAGCTCATCATTTTTTGAAGCATGCCTTGGATTTCAATGATTTGTTGTAGCAAGAGAAGGCATGTACAATTTTGACCCTCTTGGGAGAGTATGTCCACCACATGACATCTCCTATGTCTATGTGTTTTGCATTGTGTAAAATTTGGCATATTGATCTCATGATGTGCATTGATGATGATATTATGTATTTGGATGATGTGACATATCATATGTCCATTAGTATGGTTTGTTTTCATGATGCACATGAGGAGGAAAGAAGGCAACAAGACCTCTTGTTGCTTTGGTTTCTTTTAAATGAATATGGTGACCACCCCATAGCTCATAATTTTCTGATTCATGCTCTATGTATTAAAGGTAAATTGCAGCAAGGGAGGACATGTACATCATCTTTTGGAAAGCTTGGCTTGCCCATATTACATGGAGGAGATGGAGGATGGAAGCAAAGGGCCTTGCTTCGGTGGTTGTTATTAGGATAATATTGTTTGACATCTTTGTCCACCCATGTTTCTCCTTCACTTCTTCTCTTGCATAACGTTGGAATGATGGAGTTTGGATCCAACAAGGCCAACAGGGCTAAGAAGGAAAGCATAATAATGCTTAATCAAGCTCATAAAACATGGATGGAGGAATGTTCTTGCATGATGAAGCTTTTCCTTTATGGAAGGAGCTACTTTATTTTATCTCTCTCATGTGTTTATGATGGTGTTGGACATCATGTAGTTGTCATTTTGTACTTCATGATAAGAAGAGGAAATCTAACCTTACAGTTGGAAGTCATCTCATGCATTTGTGGAAGACAACTTTGGAACCAAACATACATGACCTATTGCAGAAAATGGAGAAAGACTTCCTTATGTGGAAGCCATTTTTAGGGGAGTAGATGGTTTGCATCTACAATAAGAGTTGCTTGAGGGCAAGCAAAATTTTTCCAGGGAGACTGTAATATTTCCAATTTTTGCAGCTAATGGGAATATTGCATTTTTAATTTCAGTCTGCTTAACTGATGAATAAAAGTGTAAATGAGTAACTATAAAACTCCTAATCAACAAAATAAATCAATGAAAAATGTGAACATGGACAGATCTGGGCTATTTCAATAAAATACACTTAGGTGTGAAAAGGAATGAAGAAGGTTGACTAGGTCAACATGACCAAATCACAGCAGTGTCTAGATGCATTGAACCTCCTCATTGATCAACGCAGTTTTAGATGGAGACCCTTCATGTGAAAAGGGTTAGCTCATTGGAGGTGTTTTAGGGTTTTCAAAGCCCTAATATTATAAAATGAAGAGGAATGCCACAAGAAAAGGTAGTTGAAGATAATTCAATTTTGAGATTGCTTGAGCAACTCAAACTCTCTTGGATGTTTAGCTAGAGAGAGGAATTTCTTGTTTAGGAATTCCTCCTCCTTCATTGAAGATCTATTGAAGGAGTATGTTCTGAAATGCCTCACATCTAGGCTTGTGGCCAAGCTTCCTCCATCAAGATAGTGTCATTTCAACAACAGAATAATATTGTGTTGCTGGGTGTTGCAGTGAGGAGTTTTCAACACCACTTCCAGATCTAGTTTTTTAGAAAAGGGAGCATTCCTTTCTCTGGAAATTAGTGAGGAAGAATTGAGATTCAGTTTTAGATCTTGGAATCAAGCCAAAAGACCTTCCATCATCATCTGCACAGTATACTTCAGAAAATACGTTATTTTGCCAGTGCATTGCTGCAGCAGTGTTTCTACCCTAGTTTGGTGCTCATTTCCTTGAGGAAGGGCTATCCCTTCTTCTAGAAAGTTTGTACTTTAGAATCTTGTATAATTTTGTATATTTCAGCTCATATATTCAGAGTTTCAATGATTTTTTATTTTTCAGATCCATATTCTGTAGATCTGATACTTGTATTTTGTTCTCTCATGAAATCCCCTTGCCGAGTGATCTTTGATGTATAAAAGAAGCTAAATCTCCATTTTTATTCATGCTCAGTTATAAAAAAAATAATATCTGATTTTTCAGATATATTTTGTCTAATTTATTCAGAAATTACGCTCATCATGCTTCAGCCA
The DNA here is from genome assembly GCA_034641835.2 of Pinus albicaulis. Lineage (NCBI taxonomy): Eukaryota > Viridiplantae > Streptophyta > Pinopsida > Pinales > Pinaceae > Pinus > Pinus albicaulis. The sequence continues at coordinate 47,692 of JAXQQM020067585.1, forward strand.
TTTTCTGCATACTCAAAGTCATGGGAAATCAACATTTTTGAGCATATCTGGGGATGGGGGAACTGTTTAACATAGATATAATGAATTTTTTGAGCTTAAATTCAGAGAATAGGTCCCTCATGACCTAATATGAAATAAACTCCTGAAATTTCCCTATATTTTATGTATATTTCTGAATACATCTATTTTAGGGTCGAAATCACTGCTTTTCCTCACTTTTTGGATCCTAAATTCAGATCTAACTTCCTGTTGTAATTGGAATAAGTTTCTAGGTTTCTATCAGCACCTTTTATGCAATAATTTCTCTCTGAATTTCCACTAGAGCGTTTTACTTTGCTGCAGCCCCTCATTGGGCCTTCTCTTGAAGATAACTAGGTGTGGGAGATCTGTTTAACCCACCTAGTCTTATTTGTTTCTGCTGAAATATTGGATTTAGCTTTTTTATTGACTCATATAAAGGATCCAAGAGTCATTTTCCTATTCCATTTCATATTTTCCTGAAAATGCATTTGTTATTGCATGATTTATGAGCAATCCTGAAAAGGAACATTACAACGAGTGAATCAAATTTTGGAGGAAAGAAAAAGAATTTATTTAATTCAAAAACCTATGAATTGGGATCATTATTTACACCTCATATAAATTTCTTACAATAATGGATACCAATAATCCCTGAAGATGAGTCCCTTTGAGGCATTATACGGTAGGAAATGTCGAGCGACCATTAATTAGAGAAGCCCAGAGACCAAGCTAATTATTGGGCCTCAAATGATTGCCAAGATGGGACAAGAAGTAAATAAGATTTGGAAAAATCTAAAAGCTCCCTAGGATCAGGAGAAAGTGTATGCAGATTGAAAGAGGACCTAATGGTAATTTGAAGTGGGTAATCATGTTTATGTGAGGATTATGCCAAAGAAGAGCACCATAAGGTGGACTACCTGTGCCAAGTTGGCCCCCAGCTCTCTGGACCTTTCCAAATCTTTGAAAGAGTGGGACCAATGGCTTATAAACTAACTTTACCAGGACACATACAGGTGCATAATTTTTTTCATGTGTCTATATTGAAACGATATGTGCATGAACCAGAGCATTTAATAACCCGATAGAGTCTGAATAACGCGATACCACAACTGTCTTGGACTTCTGGGGGAAACAACTTGTTAAAAAAAAAGGAAATAAGGAAATACTGGATTTAAAATTTGAATTGTATAAATGTTAATATTTCAATATAGAAGGAAAGTGTAACATAATAAATTGAATTCACTGAATAAAATACCACCATTACAGAAAGAAAAGAACAGAAAAATAGTACTCCATGGAGTATAAGCCTTAACTAGAACGGAGAAACTTTCCTGAATGAAGAGACTCGAAGAATAATCATTGTATTAAATGTAATGGAAATTTTGGAAAACTTGAATGTAAACAACACATGTACATATATACTAAATAGTATTCAATTACACAAAAAAGCCAGAACTTTAATTTAGTTATAATAAAATGCAAGCAAGAAAGTATTAACATCCAAGTAAAGTGAAAGCTTACGACACAGTCCAAAACTTTGAAATTTAATAACTAAAGATAGAGTCTAAATAACTCGATACCACAACTTATTAACATTAGAAAAGGGGTTGAAAACCCTTCATTCGAACCGGAGAAAAATTTATAAATACATTGATACAGAGAAGCCACGATGGGAAAATATTATCTCTATAAACCTAGAAAAAATAAAGTTCAAAACCCAAAACAACAATGTCTTTCCAAGATGGGCATGTAAAATATGGAAAGCATTTGCAAAAGTCTCGGTAGAGACAGCTTGAGAACCAGAGTACCTATACACACGACGAGGATAAATTACAGACTAACAGTGCTCTTGCTATCATAACAGTAGATGGTAGGGTTTGAATAGCGGTACCTGCCAAACACAAACATTACAGTGTGAGAAATTATATTTGTAACTAAACATTAGGGTTACTATAACATAAGAAAAGCACCAGCTAGAAGTCTTAAAGGAGAAATTACCTCTGAGAAGGAGTTAGAACGAAGCGAAACCCTAGGAGGAAACCATTTAAAACAAATTGTAAGAAGGAATTTCACACAAAAGAATTAAAAATTATAACACCCCTAGATTATGTGTTTAAAATTCAAAACTAGACATTTGAACTTTAATCCTAAGGGGAGTGGACCCCAAAGGACAAGTATTTTGTGGATGTAATTAAATATTTAATTTGAGAAAAAGAATAAATTAATGATGTGTAGATTGACCAAAATGAGAATTGTGAGATCACTTGCTAAATCCATGAGGATGGATAAAGGAAAATACTTTCCCCACAATATTTCAAAAATCCTTGAAAGAATTTCTAAATTGGATTTTGAGGAAAATCTAGTTTCCCCAGTGATGTGGAGAGTAGTTGGGAAGAGGTAAAAATCCAGGAAAAGCATAAAGCAGCTTTTAAAAAATCCCTAAAATGGGAAGCCTAGGCAAACAGGAAGAAAAGCATCCTGATATTCTGGACGCAGAATTAGAAATAGGCTTTGGGGAACAACAGCTTAAATAAGCTTCTCCTAAACATATTAGAGGTTGATCTGTGCTATAGGTGGTCTCAGCTCGGGGGTGAGTTTGGGAGATAGAGGGACACTACGGTTGGGAGGACTGGTCAATTACCAAAGTGGTATGCACATAGTGTTATGAATGAAAAAAAATCAATAATTGTTGACATGCATAAGAGTTGATGAGTATATCTATATGCTAGTTAATTGTCTTGTTATGTTGCTGGTATCGCATACATTTACAGAATAGTAGAGTAGTCCAACTCTTCTATTTTTGCATGGTTGTAGGAACTAGGAAAATGAAGCAAAATCACCCAGAATTTCTAAACCAGTTTTGGTCTAAATCTAGAGATTTTAGTACCTCATAATTTATAATTTTGTAACTTTAATCTGCTTCTGTGAGGAAGGGAATACAGTTAAGAAATTATGTAATAAAAATTCTAAGATAGTAGGAAAATGAATGTATATATGACTGAATTGTTCCCTTATTGAATTCTTTATAGGAGGTATAGATATAGATGGAATTTACAAACAACAGTGCATGTTTAATGGTAGATACTCTAATCTATTCTCAAAGAATTGAATGAGAGAGTATGAAATTGTAGTACTGCTTAAACTATCTTACAGATTAAAGAAATGAAACTATAGATGGATATTAACCCTAGAAATGAAGTATGTATAAAACTATGGAAATAACCCCCTTGGAAATAGGGAGGATCTGATTTAGTTGCAGAATGGAAAGATTTCGCATGCATAGAAACTATAAAACCAATTCACTAACTACAATTTATATAGATACAGATATATATATATATATATATATATATATATATATATATATATATATATATATATATATATGTCAATAATGCAGAAAATAACAACCAGATATCCATTAGTCTATATATATCTATTAGTGAAAAAATCAGTAGACATTTATACATTGGGACTGCCCAATGATGAATACAAAAGAACCAACAATTCGAAGTATACAGTTACTGGGTACCATTAACCTTACCTAGGAAGTTGTCACCCTCCTAAGAAGACAGAGAGTTCCTGTAGGAACCATACAACATATACCAACAATAGACAATGCTAACTTTCAATTACTAAGGCACTGTAAATTCAGAAAAGATGACAGTAAAAAGATATATACATATGAAAGTCATAAGAAGGAAAAAGGGGAATTAACACATAAATGTTGCAATCAGCTTAAATCGACACAAAACAATTAATTGAGGGCAAGACACACGAAACCTCCATAAAATAATAAATTGGAGATTCGTGAATCTCATAAAAAATTATCAAAGATATCAGTGAAGAAGAATGGCCACTTTCAGCATATACATATCAGAGGTCAAGCCTCTTGGGCGAATGTCCTTTAACAGACCCCATGCTCACTTCAAAAAAAAAAAAAAAAAAATTAATATGTTCAAAGAATATTATCATACGAAGGGAAATTTTTAATATCTACAGCCTCTGACCGAGTCTATAAAATTACAATAGACTGCTAAAATCTTAAGAAATTAACTGTTCCGCATAAACGAGGTGGAATAATGCGACGAGAGGATGGCTCTCTCCGCACAGGCATATATCGACCTGAAACATCAAGGGAGGTGAAATTAATATCAACCTAAAATGAAGTCTCTTATAGCTGCCGACGATGAAATGCGTGTGGAGTATGCATTACCTGTAGAAACGCAGTCATGATAGTGGATCTATCGACAGAATAATTGATAGACAATTTTACCAATAGAGAAATTTAGCAAGACGAGAAGGGGTTACTTTCCAAAGAAGACCCTTGTTCCTTCCGAGTTCTCTGCAACAAGGATAGAGGCAGAATATTAACGAATTTGAAAGCCATAAGGTTAATAGTAAAATGAAAAAAAAATACAAAATAAAAATAAAACCTCATGAAGTTCTTGCCTGAGGGCTGTCGCTCTCCTGCGAAGAGACGAGCCAAGTTAACATCTCACTATCCAAAATCAGCGCTCAAGTCACAAAGGACGAAGAAAGGTATACCTATTAAGAAACCCTGCGTGGTATTATTAAGCCTCGTTAACCATAGGTTTAATGCAATCGACGCAGAGACAGTGACGAAAAGAGACAAGAGAGAATAAATCAATATATTGGTATAGGAGACTGCCATGAGATGCTACTTAAATGAACCTAAATGAGACTAAACCATAAATTCAATTACAAGAACGAAATCATTCCGTATCATCATCGCTTGAAACTTCCACAGAGAAAGATGTAAACAAGTTCTGAAAAATGAATATGATCTCCAAGGTAGAATGAAAGACGTGCGCCCAAGGCTCATACCTGGTCTAATTGCCGTAAGCAGGCCGGACTGATGGGAAAGCCAATGAGTGAGTTCCTCCACGTGCAGAGCTTCGAAGTAAAGGGGTGAATAAACCAAAGGAAGAGCAAAGAAACTGCCTTCACACAAAAACGAAGACTTATATAACCATACCAAATCCCAGAAACCCTAACACGGTGAGAGGATCACAGCTGTCCACATGGAAAAATCCCAAAGGTGAAGCCACGGATCGAATGGCTGGAGATTGCATTTACACCACTCGTTCGACATTCAATGTGACAAGCAATACAATGAAGCCACGACATTCTGGATGTATTATAGATATTTCCTTGGTTCCAGGGTAGGATGGCATGGCAATTGCCAGAACAACATGGAGCTATATCACGTGACCGTGAATGGGATGAAACCCATCCCAACCAATGCAATGAAACTGAACGACTTACATAAGCTAACGTGGAGAAATAGTATAACATCTCAAATTCCATGCTACGTTAAATCAACTTTACCAGGTCGTATTACGTGGAAGCCCAAGATAAATGAGTTCAATCTCGACATAAATTCCGACGTAAATGATATGTACAACAAATTGGGAAATATATTGATACAGATATTGTGAAAACTATGACTACCGAGTCATTGAATAGCCATAAGTGCCATATAAGCCTAGATCTAAAAGTAGGTGAATTAAATCCAGCTAATGTTCATACGTTATAAAAGTATGGGAGCAAAGAGTTCGTAAAGGATGCCACGACCAACGTGGTTATAATCTAGTTGACCCCCTTATATATGTATATCAATACATAATAATATGTTTAATTCTCAAAGGTTCAATGATATCAAAACGAAGGTAAAACATAGGTTGATAAGGGCGACCTTTCATAGGAAGTGGGTTAGTATAAATAAACCCACTATGATTTTAGTACAAAGACATATTAAATTGGATTGGAAATTAAATCTAGTAGAAATTGATTTGGATATAGTTTGATATGTGGAAATAAATCGTATTTGGGGAAATAAATATGATTTAACGAGATAGTATAATATTTTGTCGGAATTATTCTTGAAAATATGGAATGCAGAAAAAAAAAAAATTTGTAGGAAGGTAAATGGGAGGTGTGACAAATTGTATCAGAGCCCAAGTTATAAAACTGGGTTGTTGTCATTGTGCTCACTGTTGCTGTGTGTTCACTGTATAAATTGATTTCTGTGGAAAAAAAAAAAAATTATATATATTTTTATTTTTACTGACCTGTGTTGTGTAGTGTACAGTGGTGCTGGAATGGCAGAAAGTGATGAAATTTATGTTGATCTGCGTGATGAGGATAATACACCAGATCCCAATGCGCCCATGATGGCTATGTTGCGTAGGTTGCAACAAGAATTGGCTGAGATAAAAAGCCAGAATGATAGATTGTCATTAGCCAGTGAGGAGCAGGAAAAGCTCATAAGAGAATTAACTTCGTGGAACAGCCAAGAAGGCGAAGGTTCCGGGAAGAGGAAGACTGATGAGTCTCAGGATGATGATGCTATTAGGCATCAGTATAAGCAGAAAAAGGAATTACAGGGGGGATTCCGAAAGATCAAACCTCCCTCCTATGATGGGGAGAAGGAGGAAGATGTTGAAGCCTGGTTGTTGAACATGATTAAGTACTTCCAGGTCTATGAATATGAAAGCAATCTGAAGGCCAGATTAGCTGTCTACCAGCTACAAGGTAAGGCTAACTTGTGGTGGGAGAAGACGAAAATGGTTCATGCCATTGATGAAAAGACATTTACTTGGGAAGATTTTCAGGTTAAGTTCAAAAACCGCTACTTGAATGAGCGTTATTATGATGATAAAGCAAAGGAATTTCATGAGCTTAGGTTGGGACAACTTACAATTGATAAGTTTGTCACTAATTTTACAAACCTGTTGAGATATGTTCCTTACATTAGGGAAGAGAAGGCAAGGTACATAGGTTTTTGAACTGTTTTCCTGATGTGTATAAAGAGAAAATCTAGTTTGACAACCCAAAAATCATGGAAGAGGCAGTGAGGAAAGCTAGATTATGTTACCAACAGTTCAAAGGCAAAACTGAACATGGAAAAAGCTGGGTAAATAAGAGTGAATTCAAAGGGAAGAAACAGAAACCAGCCTATTTGAAGAATTTTGGCAGGGATCATCAGCAGAAAAAGTTTAATAAACCCAAAGAAAGTCAAACTGCTCAGTCCCAAGTGGCTTCAAAACAAATAGATGGAGACAATAAAAAGGAAGGCACAGTCAGAATGAGGGAACCTTTGAAATCTTGGGGCTGTGGAGAACCCCATCTTCTGAGGGATTGTCCTCATCAAAACATTCAGATGATTATGAGAGATCGAGAAGCTACAACAGTAAATGACATAGCAAGAAATAAACCTACCATCACTGCAGCCTTGGAAAATCGACAAGCGGACCATCAAGCTACTATGGTGGAAATGGAGGGTAATATTTCTGACCAATCTGTCACTGTTCTGATTGATCCGGGTGCTTCTTTGAGTTACATTAGTCTAAAAATTGTAGAAAAATGTAATCTTAAAACTGAAAAATTTCAGCAGTCATGGTTGGTACAGTTGGCCATTGGAACTAAGAGGAAGGTAACACATAAATTTCCCCGAACAGAAATTAAGTTAAATGATTTTCAAACAAAAGTAAATTTGAATGTTTTTCCATTAGGTTCATACGAATTACTGATAGGAATGGACTGGCTGGAAAAGAAGAAGGCCATGATGAACTGTTGGGACAAGACCCTGCATTGTGTAGATGAAGAGGGGAAACCTTTTATTCTCAAGGGAAAACCAAAACCTATCTCTGTAAGAAAAATATCAGCACTGCAATTAAAACGAACAGCTAGAAAAGGATACCAAGTTTATGCAGTACATGTGGAAGAAACAGAACAGAAAACTGAAGAAAATTTGTTGGATGCCTTACTAGTAGTAAGAGAGTTTAAGGAAGTCTTTCCAGATGAGATTCCTCATCTTCCTCCCAACAGAGAGATTGACTTTTCAATCGATCTGCTGCCGGGAGAAACACCTGTTTCCCGCGCCCCTTATCGAATGAGTCCCCCCGAACTCATGGAACTGAAAATGCAATTACAGGAATTGCTGGATAAGGGTTATATCCGACCGAGTGTGTCTCCTTTGGGAGCACCAGTCCTATTTGTGAAAAATAAGGATGGAACCTTTAGGATGTGCATTGATTATCGTCAACTGAATAAGTTGACCATTAAAAACAGATACCCCTTGCCCAGAATTGATGATCATTTTGACCGAGTAAGAGGAGTTTCGGTATTTTAGAAGATTGACTTAAGGACTGGTTATCACCAGCTCAGAATTAAAGAAGAAGACATTAGCAAAATAGCCTTTCGAACCAGGTATGGTCACTACGAATTTGTAGTCCTACCTTTTGGGTTAACAAATGCCCCTTCCACATTTATGTGCCTAATGAACATTGTGTTAAATAAGTACTTGAATAAATTTGTACTTCTGCTCATATATGATATTTTAGTCTACTCAAAAAGTGAGAAGCAACATAAAGAGCACTTGAGGATAGTATTGCAAACTCTGAAAGAAAACCAGTTATATGCCAAGCTCAGTAAATGTGAATTCTATAAAGATAAGATCCAATACTTGGGTCATATTATTTCTGAACAAAGGCTGGATGTTGACTCTGAAAAGATAAAAGCTATTAAAGAATGGCCTGTGCTAACTGATGTCTCAGCAGTGAGATCATTCATGGGGATTGTCGGTTATTATCGCAGATTTGTGGAGAGATTTTCTGCCATAGCACATCCCATAACATCATTACAAAGGAAGGGTGTCAAATTTGAGTGGACTGAAAAATGCCAAAACAGTTTTGACCAATTAAAACTAAAACTTACTACAGCCCTTATACTGAAGATTGCAGATCCTGATAAAGAATTTGTTGTATGTACGGATGCCTGTAGAGAGGGGTTGGGAGGAGTTATTTTGTAGGAAAATTTAGTTATTGCATATGAGTCTAGGAAATTGAAGATACATGAACAGAACTATAGTGCCTATGATTTAGAGTTAGCTGCTGTTATTCATGCCTTGAAGATGTGGCGACACTATCTCCTTGGAAAAAAATGTACATTGATGACTCATCATATTAGTCTCAAATATTTCTTTTCCCAAACTGATTTGAATGCGAGACAAGCCAGATGGCTGTCTTTTCTACGTGAATTCGATATGGACATAAAATATATCAAGGGGAAAGAAAATAAAATTGTTGATGCATTGAGCAGAAATGCTTGTCAAAATATAAACAGCATTGGAAGTAGTGCCCAGGTTGATGTAGAAGATTTAGTGAAAAAGGAAGTAGACCAAGATCCAAATTATGAAACACTACTGGTGAAACTACTAAAGAAGGAGAACACTGATGTCACTCAAAACCAAAAAGGGCTGATCTGCTACAAAAATAGATTGTATATCCCCAATGTAGAAACTTTAAAAAGGGAAATTTTAGATGAATATCACAAATAGCCATATGCAGGGCATGCTGGATATCAGAAAATGTTAACAGCTTTGAAAAAGAAGTTATTTTTGCCAGGAATGAAAAGAGATGTAGTAGAATATTTAGCTAGATGCATGGAGTGTCAACTAGTTGACGTTGAACATCAGCATCCTACTGGTCTTCTAAACCACTTGCCGATTGCAGAATGGAAATGGGACACAGTTTCTATAGATTTTATAACAGGGCTACCCAAAACTAAATACCAACACGATTCAGTGATGGTAGTAGTAGACACTTTAACAAAGGCTGCACACTTCATACCTGTAAAGTCTACTTTTGGGACAGCTCAAGTAGCAGATGTGTTTCTAAAAGGGATAGTGAGATTACATGGGGTCCCAAAGGTGATTGTTTCAGATAGAGATGCTAAGTTCACAGCAGCCTTTTGGAAAGGTCTATTTGGCGGCATGGGCACTAAGCTGAATTTTAGTACTGCCTATCACCCTCAGACCGACGGGCAGGCCGAGATAACTAATCAGATTTTGGAGGATATGTTGAGAATGTATGTGATGGATAGGCCATCCAAGTGGGAATATTATTTTCATTTAGCTGAATTTGCCTATAATAACAGCTACCAATCCTCCATCAAAATGAGTCCTTTTGAGGCACTCTATGGAAGAAATTGTCGTACTCCTTTAAGCTGGAGCCAACCAGAGGATAAACTAATGGTGGGACCAGATGCCTTACAAGAGATGGAAATAATTGTTAAACAGATAAAAAGAAACATCAAGACAGCACAAGATCGCCAGAAAAACTATGCTGATAAGAAGAGAGTACACCGAGAATTTAAAGTGGGAGAACATGTGTACTTGCGTATTAAACCCAAAAAGAGCACACTTTATGCTGGAAGTTGTGCAAAACTGGCTCCTAAATATTGTGATCCTTTTGAAGTATTAGAAAGGGTGGGACCAGTGGCTTACAAGCTGGCCTTACCACCCCATGTTAGAGTTCATGATGTGTTTCATGTTTCATTATTAAAAAGATATATACATGATGCCTCTCACATAGTGGGTTGGAATGTGGTACAGGTGGAACTAGAAGGGGATTTTCTGCCAAAACCGCTTCAAATATTGAAGCAGGAAGAAATTGAATTGAGGAACCGAATGGTAGCAAGAGTAAAGGTGCAGTGGAAGCACTTTACTGCTGAAGAAGCTACTTCGGAAAGAAAAGATGAAATGATGGAAATATATCCATTTTTTTTTTTAAAATGAACTCTAGTAGTTAAATAACAACACCGAGGATGATGTTTGCTTTCAGAGGGGGAATATGTAACACCCCTAGTTTATGTGTTTAAAATTCAAAACTAGACATTTGAACTTTAATCCTAAGGGGAGTGGACCCCAAAGGACAAGTATTTTGTGGATGTAATTAAATATTTAATTTGAGAAAATGAATAAATTAATGATGTGCAGATTGACCAAAATGAGAATTGTGAGATCACTTGCTAAATCCATGAGGATGGATAAAGGCAACTACTTTCCCCACAATCTTTCAAAAATCCTTGAAAGAATTTCTAAATTGGATTTTGAGGAAAATCTAGTTTCCCCAATGATGTGGAGAGTAGTTGGGAAGAGGTAAAAAGATAGGAAAAGCGTAAAGCAGCTTTAAAAAAATCCCTAAAATGGGAAGCCTAGGCAAACAGGAAGAAAAACATCTTGATATTCTGGACGCAGAATTAGAAACAGGCTTTGGGGAACAACAACTTAAATAAGCTGCTCCTAAACAGATTAGAGGTTGATCTGTGCTGGAGGTGGTCTCAGCTCGGGGGTGAGTTCGGGAGATAGAGGGACTCTACTGTTGGGAGGACTGGTCAATTACCAAAGTGGTATGCACATAGTGTTATGAATGAAAAAAAAATCAATAATTGTTGACATGCATAAGTGTTGATGAGTATATCTGTATGCTAGTTAATTGTCTTGTTATGTTGCTGGTATGCCATACATTTACAGAATAGTAGATTAGTCCAACTCTTCTAGTTCTGCATGGTTATAGGAACTAGGAAAATGAGGCAAAATCACCCAGAATTTCTAAACCAGTTTTGGTCTAAATCTTGAGATTTTAGTACATCATAATTTATAATTTTGTAACTTTAATCTGCTTCTGTGGGGAAGGGAATACAGTTAAGAAATTGTGTAATAAAAATTCTAAGACAGTAGGAAAATGAATGTATATAGGACTGAATTATTCCCTTATTGAATTCTTTATAGGAGGTATAGATATAGATGGAATTTACAAACAACAGTGCATGTTTAATGGTAGATACTCTAATATATTCTCAAAGAATTGAATGAAAGAGTATGAAATTGTAGTACTACTTAAACTTTCTTACAGATTAAAGAAATGAACTATAGATGGATATTAACCCTAGAAATGAAGTATGTATAAAACTATGAAAATAACCCCCTTGGATATAGGGAGGATCTGATTTAGTTGCAGAATGGAAAGATTTGGCATGCATAGAAACTATAAAACCAATTCACTAATTGCAATTTATATATATATATATATATATATATATGTCAATACTGCAGAAAATAACCACCAGATATCCATCAGTCTATATATATCTATCAGTGAAAAAATTAGTAGACATTTATACATTGGGACTGCCCGATGATGAATACAAAAGAACCAACAATTCGAATTATACAGTTACTGGGTACGATTAACCTTACCTAGGAAGTTGTCACCCTCCTAAGAAGACAAAGAGTTCTTGTAGGAACCGTACAACATATACGAACAATAGAAAATGCTAAATTTCATTTACTGAGGCACTGTAAATTCAGAAATATGACAGTAAAAATATATATACATATGAAAGTCATAAGAAGGCAAAAAGGGAAATAACACATAAATGTTGCAATCAGCTTAAATCGACACAAAACAATTAATTGAGGGCAAGACATAGGAAACCTCCATAAAATAATAAGTTGGAGATTGGTGAAGCTCATACGAAATTATCAAAGATATCAGTGAAGAAGAATGGCCACTTTCGGCATATACATATGAGAGGTCGAGCCTCTTGGGAAAAAGTCCTTTAACAGACCCCATGCTCACTTCAAAAAAAATAAAAATAAAAAATTAAGATGTTCAAAGAATATTATCATACGAAGGGAAATTGTTAATAGTTACAGTCTCTGACCGAGTCTATAAAATTACAATAGACTGCTAAAATTTTAAGAAATTAACTGTTCCCCATAAACGAGGTGGAACAATGCGACGAGAGGATGGTTCTCTCCGCACAGGCATATACCGACCTGAAACGTCAAGGGAGGTGAAATTAATATCAACTGAAAATGAAGTCTCTCATAGCTGCCGATGATGAAATGCGTGTGGAGTATGCATTACCTATAGAAACGCAGTCATGATAGTGGATCTATCAATAGAATAACTAATAGAAAATTTTACCAATAGAGAAATTTGGCAAGACGAGAAGGGGTTACCTGCCAAAGAAGACCCTCATTCCTCCCGAGTTCTCTGCAACAAGGACAGAGGTAGAATATTAACGAATTTGAAAGCCAGAAGGTTAATAGTAAAATGAAAAAAAAATACAAAATAAAAATAAAACCTCATGAAGTTCTTGCCTGAGGGCTATTTCTCTCCTGCGAAGAGACGAGCCAAATTAACATCTCACTATCCAAACTCAGCGCTCAAGTCACAAAGGACAAACAGAGGTATACCTATTAAGAAACCCTGCATGGTATTATTTAGCCTCATTAACCATAGGTTTAACGCAATCGACGCAGAGATAGTGACGAAAAGAAACAAGAGATAATAAATCAATATATTGGTACACGAGACTGCCATGAGATGCTACTTAAACGAACCCAAACGAGACTAAACCATAAACGCAATTACAAGAACGAAATCATTCCGTATCGTCATCGCTCGAAACTTCCACAGAGAAAGATGTATAACAAGTTCTGAAAACCGAATATGATCTCCAATGTAGAATGAAAGACGTGCGCCCAAGGCTCATAGCTGGTGTAATTGTCGTAAGCAGGCCGGACTGATGGGCAAGCCAACAAGTGAGTTCCTCTGCGTGCAAAGCTTCGAAGTAAAGGGGTGAATAAACCAAACGAAGAGCAAAGAAACTTCCTTCACACAAAAATGAAGACTTATATAACCATACCAAAATCCCAGAAACCCTAACACGGTGAGAGGATCACAGCCGTCCACATGGAAAAATCCCAAAGGTGAAGCCACGGATCGAATGGCTGGAGGTTGCATTTACACCACTCGTTCGACATTCAATGTGACAAGCAATACAATGAAGTCACGACATTCTGGATGTATTATAGAGATTGCCTTGGTTCCAGGGTAGGCTAGCGTGGCGATTGCCAGAAAAACGTAGAGCTATATCACGTGACCGTGAATGGGATGAAACCCATGCCAACCAATGCAATGAAACCGAACGTCTTACATAAGCTAACGTGGAGAATTAATATAACATCTCAAATTCCATACTACGTTAAATCGACTTTACCAGGTCGTATTACATGAAAGCCCAAGATAAATGAGTTCAATCTCGACATAAATTCTGACGTAAATGATATGTACAACAAATTGGGAATGACATTGATAGAGATCTTGTGAAAACTATGACTACCGAGTCATTGAATAGCCATAAGTGCCATATGAGCCTAGATCTAAAAGTAGGTGAATTAAATCCAACTAACGTTCATACGTTATAAAAGTATGGGAGCAAAGAGTTCGCAAAGGATGCCACGACCAACGTGGTTATAATCTATTTGACCCCCTTATATATGTACATCAATACATAATAATATGTTTAATACTCAAAGGTTCAATGATATCAAAACGAAGGTAAAACATAGGTTGATAAGGGCGACCTTTCATAGGAACTGGGTTAGTATAAATAAATCCACTATAATTTTAGTACAAAGACATATTAAATTGGATTGGAAATTAAATCTAGTAGAAATTAATTTGGATATAGTTTGATATGTGGAAATAAATCGTATTCGGGGAAATAAATATGATTTAACTGGATAGAACTCAAAATATTATAGTATAATATTTTGTCGGAATTATTCTTGAAAATATGGAATGCAGAAAAAAAAAAAAATTTGTAGGAAGGTAAATGGGAGGTGTGACAAAAATTTCTTTTCATAATACTCAGTGCAGCGATGAAGACTTACCTGGGTCGGGGTAAATGAAGTCAAGTATTCATTTGTGTTAGTTGAAAAACTGCAACAAACTGGAGGAAAAAGCTTGAGACCCCCACGGTTGATGGAGAGAAAACTCTGTGGAGCCGTAAAAACTATAAATAAACTGAGAATAGCTCTCAAAAATAAAAATAAAATGATATGCAACCATGATGAAGAATAACAAAGGAAGGGGAGTATTTTTGGAGGAACGAAAGGAATGGAAACGGTTAATGCCTTCATTTCTTGTAGGAGACCAGCAGAGTGAGTCATGAACACACACATGGGTTGTAGAGCTCGGCGGAGTGCATTAACAGAATGTGAAAGTAGTTAGGGTTTGGGGGAGAGGGTAATACCCTAACCACCCCAAGCTTCTTCACGTTCGTTTGATTCCCTGACTACAGAGGTCAGAGATCAGCCCACTTGTCAAGCAATGAGAGCATCGTAAATCACCGAATTATCCGAGACTTAATTTATATTCTATTAACACAAAAATCAAATCGAATTATACTATAAAATCTTCACCTTCGAATCTGGCGAATCGATAATCAAAACAATAATAATTCTCCAAACTATTACCTTAGTACAAGTTAAAGAGATGCGATACGAGCCAAATCTAATCGACATGGTACTAATCAATAAAGGGTGCAATTATGCATGTTATAATGGGTAATATTACTCTATACCTTTATGGGTTTGCAAAACTTGTTACCAAGGTTATAATACTGATTTCTTTCACATTGTTGTCTCATGAATTAGTAACTAATCTTTCAACATATATTACTAGAAAATATGTAAGGTGGTAAAAGTATCGTTTGATAAAGCTAGAGGCTGAAATGGAAATGTAATTATTTTATTTTTATTTTTAAAGTAAATTTTAACGTTGCAATATTGTTTAAAGTAATAAATATTATATATATTCTATTAAAAATTATATATGTATAAATTTAATTACTATGCATTGAAAATATTTTCATTTTATTTAGTAAAAAAATATATGTTTTTTTGATATTCTAATTTAAGGAAATACAAATCTCTTACTGTGTAAATATTTTTTTACAACGAAGAAAAGATTTGATTTTGGCAAAAGCAAGAACACTAATAAGTATCAAGATAATGACAAAAACATTAAAACTATATAATTATGGTGTGATCCATAGTGTTTTTTTGTTTAAATAATAAGAAAAGTGATCAAACACTTACCAAAGCATAAGCAAATTTAGGATATAGTTGAATTAATAAAAATATTATATAACTAATTTAAAATTAACCTTATTTAATAATACGGTACGCTATGTATATACCTAGATTCGAAGTAGAGATCTTAAGAATATATATAATCTCTATATGGAAATTAGTTTTCATACTAATATAGAGATTTTGTTTTATTTTTAAAATATTACTATCTGGTTAACCTACTTTCCAGCTTTAGAACTTGAAAGTCATATCCATGATCCGCAATTCATTCACACAATTTTGGAACCTTTCAAAAATACTCGCTCATATTGTTTCAAGAATAAAAAGGATAATTTAACACTTCCCGCTCGGATTTATTAGAGTTTGAATACCACCGATTTGTTTCAACTAACCTTGGAACTACTTTACAGCAATGATAGTGGATTTAAAAAATACCAAGACAAAAAACAGATAAAAAGGGACGTGATAAAGCAAATATTTGGAATTTTTAGGACGACTTGTGACCGTTTGAAATCGAGGTTACATATAAATTTTCCGGCTACGAACATGGTATTAGTATCGGTTTCATCTCGGTTTTTTTTTTTCTTTTTTTTTTTCTTTTTTTTTTCTTTTTTTCTGTACTCCCATTTGAACTTGGTCATCGATAAAATTTAAGTACAATTCTGATAAATGGCTATTAAATTTGAAATAAATTTCACCAAAGAAAATCTAAATTTAATATATGACAAAATTTAACTTTGTTGTAAAATTTATCTAAAACAAAATTCACCCAAATAAGACACAAAATAAAATATTCAATGAACACCATTAAAATTAAAAAACATCATATAAGCACATTTACATAGTTATCAACTATGCATGATATCAATGAAATTAACAGTAAATGAAATATGTTGCATTTTGTGTATTAATTTGTAACATACACCATTAACTTCACAGGGAAATGTAAGGAGTTAAAGTTTTTTCATACAAGTTACTCATCATTACATAGAATGTTTAACAGTTCACAGTGCAATTTTATAAATAAGAATAGTAAACTCCTTAACCCTTAACAACCTCCATTACAGTATATTAACTTAATACTATATGACGTAACCATCCATTCATCTCATTACTCATATAGTCATCACATAATTGCCATTATGAACATCATAACAAGAAAGGAATTAACCTCATCATCTGGACACAATAATCAATCACACCATCGAACACCAATATACCCTGGAAACCCCGTAGGGTGAAAACCAGCAAATGTTTAATTTTATTATTAAACGCTCGTGAGGGTATTCAGCCCATCACTCAATGGCTTATAAGGGAGACCATCCCCTAACCATCGTTTATATAATCTTACAAGGAAATATACAATATCTAGCTTTCAACCATTCAATAAATATGATACCATTTACCCTCTGGTCTTCATATCTTCACATTTTGGTGGCATGGATGTACCTACAATGGAGCATCATACATTGGACCTTCCTGCAACTCGCGCTCGTCCGCACGAACATTAATCATTTACCTGCCACCATGTCAAGCATAATCTTCCTTTGTACATGTCACCATCATTCTCTGCTATGATGCCTTCAACATAAAATGATGTCAAGATTCATAACGTATTAATCAATCACTATAGTAGTTTCTCCATCTACTCATGTATAATCATAACCAGCAAGTAAACTACCTTTTCATTCTCTTTTTAATAACACATACCTCATATGTGCTGGTTATAGGTCATCATAATAACTAATGCTTACGTCGCATAAGCACACATTGCTGCAAGACAATGGTTACATCTCCCAAGTTTTCTTTAAAATAAACTGATACATCAGCTAAAATATTTATGCATGTGATTTACATACATTTAATAAAAATAGCTAACCCTTAAGTTATTACCTTTAGTGCATGGAATGCAAGTTAACATAACAATTGTCTCTTCCATGCATGCAAACGCATACTGATTCCAAAAGACTCTCCCTAAAGGAGTGCTTACACAACGAAGCACATAACCTCCTTCACGAGTCTTCCCAAAGAAAATCTCAATGCTAGTGAGCATGTAAACATATGTAAAAATACACAATTAAGAATATAGATACATGTCTTATTTTCAAGATTATACTAATAATCATATTCAATGTAGTTTTAATACTACAAGCTATCTTTCTACATACAAATATGTATATTATTTTTCAATAGAATTTAATACATATGTTGCATGTATATGCAAGATCTTCCTGCAAAGGAATTTAACATCATAATCATGATAATATAAAATAATAACTTAGTTTATTCATCTAAGGAATAAAACTGATTAGTTCCTTTAACCATGGATTTATTAAATAACTTAACTTTACCAACATCATGGTAATTTATTCATGGATTTATTAAATAACTAATATTTGCAAACACCATGGTAATCTACCCATGGTTTTATGAAACAATTAATCTCCATCAACACCATGGAAAAACTACCCATGGTTTTATGAAACTATCCATGGATTTATCAATTCATTACTATTCACAACATGGTTAATGAATATTAATCTTAGAAAATTTCTCTTTTCTTCTTCATCGCCCAAGAAGATATTTCAAGAGTCACTCTCTTTAATCTATTCAAGAAACATACTTTGGACTTGTTATCACTTCATAATTTAAATGAGTACAAAATCTCTTTTAAAATAAGAGCATTCATCTTCTATTTTCTTGCTTATGTAAATATTTTTATTAAAGACTTACCCTCTTTAATCTAATCAAGAAAATCTCTTTTAAAAATAAAGTACCATAACTAACCCTTATTTGTGCATAAGAGCTAGATAGACCTTTTAAAATACCAACAAAGTTAGCATGTAATCTTTGCAAACCCTTGCAAAGGAATTAACGGAATGGACTTATCTTCTACTCCCAAGATAAATACATTCTTATCTTCTACTCCCAAGATAAATACATTCTTACGCAAATAGTCAACAGTAAATTTGTTTCAATTGTATCCCAATAAACTAATGAGATATCATTTCCTTGGTATATGTAACTTATCTCAAGAAATAGGAGAAATATCATTAGTATTTCTATTTTCTAATAATATTTTTGCAGAAACTACATAATATATAATCTTTATTTATATCTTTTAACTCACAAAAAAGAAGACTATATAATAAAGAGAGAGTAAGCCAAAATTACCTTTCTTGGCAGTCGACTCTCATTCCAAAGGCATATTTGAATCCTTTCTCTCATCCTTTAATGCACAGCAAGGGTCCAAAACCATTTGTATTTATGACACCATGCAATAAATGGGTATGTAGGTCGAAAACACTTGTTAACAAACCACTGTAGCAATATCTCTGCCATGTACACGCTGTTATTGAATTGGCACACCACATTTTTCAATGATAATTATGCCCAGTAGATATCTAAAAATCTACAGAGAGTTTTGGGGATACATGAGGAATCGAAACAGAATTTAATCTACAGGGAGTTTTGGGATACATGAGGAATTCGAAACCGAAAGTTTTAGTGTAGTCAAAGAGAGCATGGGGGATAAGGATAATATGAACAGAGCAGTTATATAACTACACCATGAAGTCGTTACATAGCCTGAGCACATGAGAGCATGGGATATAAAGATAGTATGAAGGGAGAAGTTACGTAACCACGCCACCAAGACGTTACATAACCAACTGTTAAATAGCACGGGCACGTGAGAGCATGGCATATAAACCAAATGCAACAAAACCAACGATTCAATAATTCGTTCAACCGTTTCTTGATACAACTATTTTTATAAAACATGGTAAAAACTGTAATTTACAATAGTTTACGTGGGTGTTACATACTCCCCCCCTTAAGAGAACACCATCCTCGGTGTGCTTCTCTCACTGAAATTTAAACTTATACTCATGATATAATAATATAAACAACCCAAAGGGGTTCCTTCCCCTTCGCAATGAGACACTTTCGTTTCCTTAAATGCCATTAATTGAAACAATAATGTTTTTATCCATATTCATGAGTATGTATCCCTTATTCAATTCAAAAAAGTATAGAAAAATCTTTATACGAACTTACCAATTACTATTGGTAGAATTGATGGCTTTTACGCAACCTCTCATCGAATGGTTGAAAACCCATCAACACTTCTTGGAAAGAGCCTGTAATGTATGACTAACAATTCTATCACAATAGTCACATAGTTTCAATCAAATGAAAATACTTGCAACTAACAAAAATTCTTGCAATATAAAGAGATGTTTTAATTGAAGTACTTCCACAAGTACTCAGAGAGAACCAACCCTCTCATCAATGCATCACGTGCACATTGTCTTAGCTCCTGCTAAAGACATCCACAGAGTACTTCAAAAAGTACTCAGAGAGCACCTAGCTCTCTTCATCATACCAATGATCAATCAATGCACCATGGTCATATCCTAGCATCTTCTAAGACATTCAAACAAATTAGTAATAAAATAAATGAACTTATACATTCAATAATTCATTTTAATATAACACAACTTTTACTTAACTTGTTCCACTATGAGAACTGCAATGGTAAACAAAATGCTCCTCCTAACCCATAGGATTGAGTCATTTTTTCCACATCCAGACAATTAATCTTTCCACACTAAAATGTATTTATAATTATATGGAAATTTAATCTTTCAAGCTGTGGTCCTCCCAACCATCAAGTGAGGCAATTACGTCCTCCACTTGCCCCCAAGATCCAGAATCCGGATAGTGTCATGGGTCAACAGTGGATTCTTCTACTGTGACATCGGGATGGCCAATCCAATCACACTCAGAAAATCCTGGAAGAGAAATTCGGGACAGTTTGGTCCAATTCTATAATTCCATTCATACTCAGATGTTTTTGGCTTTACAAGGGTTGCTGGAAGCTATTTTCAACTGGTCCCAACCAGCTCGAGAAAATACTCTCCCTTTACCAATTTCACAGAACGCCTACTCCTCCCCGGAGATCCAGCTTATCCTCAGAGGAGTAGGTAACTGCCTTTCCAACTGTCCCCAACCGCTTCCTATTCTTGGAAACATTTTTTACCATCAGCTTAGAAAGATTTTCTTTCCATTAATTAATTCCAGCAAATTAAATAATTTTTTTTATCAACAGTGATGATTTAAGTTTTTCTTTCCAGATAAAAGAAAATTAAACAAATTTTCTTTAGCTAGTTAATACTAGTTAACTTTAATGAAGATGTCAGAACTTCCCCCCTAGAAGTAACATACATGTGTTGTACAGTATTATTTCTGAAATAACAAAATATTTCATATTAAAACATTATACTTTAACATTTAGTGTGGCAATCCACATTGCCATGTTTGTGATGCTTTATTTTTCACAAATTTTTTGTTTCCATTAAGCTACCCATGCTTACTATAAGAAACAATGCTAATCGTAAATATGCATTTCTCAAACACATATTATCTTATGCAAACATTTCCAATTCCCAACAGACTGACATACGAAGTAATTATCTTAATCACTTATTCACAACTTTCAATTAGCTTTAGTCAAAATCGATTCGTGCATATAACTCTCATTAGTTATTCATTCATAACTAATCAATGTTGTTAATAATTTGAATGCATTCATGACACGAGTCACTCTAAAACTAGTCATTCCATGCCATTGTGATCTTAATGTAGTCATGACGTCTCATGCAAAAACTGGTCAGTCAACAAGTCATTTAGTTAAGTTTCACAACATGCATATGCATAGACTTCTTAAAAGAAAAGAAAATAAAATACTTATCTTTATTTTATTTGAAGAACTTCTCTCTCTACTGCAGTATTCATCCCCCTCAGGAAATTCACATTGCTCCTCTACAACAATGTTTTCTTTTAGCAGCATCGATAAGATTTTATAGCATGACTAGATAAAACCTTAATCAATAAATAATGAATCCTTGAATGATCCTTTAACACCTATTCATGTGCATATATGAGATGTGAATACAATGTCACAACATGTTTTCTTCTAAGATCTCTACATTAGTGTGAGTAAGTAATTATCAATTCATGTCAAATAACTCCCACATTATTATGACGTTTTTCACACACACACACATTTGTATAAGAAAAATCACTATATCTTTTCAGAAATTCTTTTAATGGAAAATGACCCAATGTGAATTCGCTTTACTTAAACTTTAACAAAAGAACCACCACTTTAGATTTTGCCTTTGGAGCATGCAAATATAATAAAGCTAACACATTGGCTGTTGTTCCTATGCATACAATGCATAAATATTCTAATCTTAATTTCCCAACAGAGTACTTAACATAATCGAGTAGGCAAACTCATGATTCCTCTTCGAGGACACATAACATAATAGGCATGCAAAACATGGTTTTATTTTCCATAAAACTAATGGAATAAAACATAAGAATACACACCTTATTCTTGAAATATTATACCCACATTAGCCATGTATGTATTTCAAGGAAACCAAAACATTACTTTAGTTTTTGTACATGTAACTCATCTTCTTTGCCAGAGAGTCTTTTGTAAAGTATGATAACAAAAAATGTTTATCATTTCCACATATAGACTTATGTTCTTTCCAATGAAATCTAATGCAACTATTGCATGCAAAGAACCTTGTTCCTCTATGATTCTACATGCAAGTTGCTCATGATTTGCTTACAATAATTTATCATAGATTGCCTCTTTTATGCATAAAACTACGCAATACTAACAAGGTTAACTTAACCTTTAATATACCTAAATCAGGAAGTTGACATAATCCATCTAGCAAGGTAATATATTCAAGAGGTTATTCTCTTTAGCCTATATTTATTTTCAAGAAAAGAACTTGGATTCCTTTTCACTTATCACACAAGTATGTAGTCCCTTTTAAAGAAAAACAAACTTCCCATCTTTTCTTAAACAAGACATATATAAAGGCAAGCAAGTTTACTTATTTATGTTTTACTACTGCTCACACCTTTCAAGATACATACTAGTAATCTTTGCAAGACTCGCATGGGTTCTTATCAACAAAACGAGCATAGTAGTTTGGTCTTTTACCATGGTATATCTTTCTAAAAGATTATCATATTGGCAATTTCTTTATTGCTTTCCAAAAGAACTAGCACAATCTTGCATATTAAGTAAAACCATATTTTACTCTATATTTGTCTTCTTTAGTTGCAAGATTTACATGCAAGGTTTATTTTCAAGATATACATATTTATTTTCTAGAAAAATCAAATGTATATTAGTTAAATTTTCAAGAGAAACATGCACATGTTTCATTTTTCAAGAAACCAAAATCCCATCTTCTTTCATGAAAACTTAAACACAACAATAGAAGTTTTTAGGCACATGGAAAATACATATCTTTTTAAAGAAACTATACCTCAACAGTTATTTACTTTGTAAGCAGTGTATTTTCCATAAATGCAATAACTAGTGTTTTCAAGAAAAGAAAGATGATTATACTTATCTCTTGAAACTCTTTGTTCAATTTGGATTAGAGATGTGATGCCTTCCTTCACATACACGCTTTTCATCTCAGATCCCTCAATTTCTTTTCGCTAAATCCCAAAGGCACCAGTTTTTGAACCTTTAGCTTTGATACCACTTGTAACATACACCATTAACTTCACAGGGAAATGTAAGGAGTTAAAATTTTTATACAAGTTACTCATCATCATTACATAGAAGGTTTAACAGTTCACAGCGTAATTTTATAAACAAGAATAGTAAACTCCTTAACCCTTAACAACCTCCATTACAGTATATTAACTTAATACTATATGTTGTAACCATCCATTCATCTCATTACTCATATAGTCATCACATAATTGCCATTATGAACATCATAACAAGGAAGGAATAAACCTCACCATCTAGACACAATAATCAATCACATCATTGAACACCAATATACCCTGGAAACCCCGTAGGGTGAAAACCATCAAACGTTCAATTTTATTATTAAACACTTGTGAGGGTGTTCATCCCATCACTCAATGGCTTATAAGGAAGACCATCCCTTAACCATCGTTTATATAATCTTGCAAGGAAATATACAATATCTAACTTTCAACCATTCAATAAAAATGATACCATTTACCCTCTGGTCTTCATATCTTCACATCTTGGTGGCATGGATGTACCTACAATGGACCATCGTACATTGGACCTTCCTGCAACTTGCACTTGTCCACACGAACATTAATCATTTACCTGCCACCATGTCAAGCATAATCTTCCTTTGTACATGTCACCATCATTCCCTGCTATGATTCCTTCAACATAAAATGATGTCAAGATTCATAAATTATTAATCAATCACTATAGTATTTTCTCCATCTACTCATGTATAATCATGACAAGCAAGTAAAGTACCTTGCCATTCTCTCTATAATAACACATATCTCATATGTGCTGGTTATAGGTCATCACAATAACTAATGCTTACGTCGCATAAGCACACATTCCTGCAAGATAATGGCTACATCTCCCAAGCCTTCCTTTAAAATAAATTGATACATAAGCTAAGATATTTATGCATGTGAATTACATACATTTAATAAAAATAGCTAACCCTTAAGCTATTACCTTTAGTGCATGGAATGCAAGTTAACATAACAATTGTCTCTTCCATGCATGCGAATGCATACTGATTCCAAAAGAATCTCCCAAAAGGAGTGCTTACACAATGAAGCACATAACCTCCTTCACGATTCTTCCCAAAGAAAATCTCAATGCTAGTGAGCATGTAAACATATGTAAAAAGACGCAATTAAGAATATAGATACATGTCTTATTTTCAAGATTATACTAATAATCATATTCAATGTAGTTTTAATACTACAAGCTATCTTTCTACATACAAATATGTATATTATTTTTCAATAGAAGTTAATACATATGTTGCGTGTATATGCAAGATCTTCCTCCAAATGAATTTAACATCATAATCATGATAATATAAAATAATCACTTAGTTTATTCATCTAAGGAATAAAACTGATTAGTTCCTTTAACCATGAATTTATTAAATAACTTAACTTTACCAACATCATGGTAATTTATTCATGGATTTATTAAATAACTAATATTTGCAAACACCATGGTAATCTACCCATGGTTTTATGAAACAATTAATCTCCATCAACACCATGGAAAAACTACCCATGGTTTTATGAAACTATCCATGGATCTATCAATTCATTACTATTCACAACATGGTTAATGAATATTAATCTTAGAAAATTTCTCTTTTCTTCTTCATCGCCCAAGAAGATATTTCAAGAGTCACTCTCTTTAATCAATTCAAGAAACATACTTTGGACTTGTTATCACTTCATAATTTAAATGAGTACAAAATATCTTTTAAAATAAGAGCATTCATCTTCTATTTTCTTGCTTATGTAAATATTTTTATTAAAGACTTACCCTCTTTAATCTAATCAAGAAAATCTCTTTTAAAAATAAAGTACCATAACTAACCCTTATTTGTGCATAAGAGCTAGATAGACCTTTTAAAATACCAACAAAGTTAGCATGTAATCTTTGCAAACCCTTGCAAAGGAATTAACGGAATGGACTTATCTTCTACTCCCAAGATAAATACATTCTTATCTTCTACTCCCAAGATAAATACATTCTTACGCAAATAGTCAACAGTAAATTTGTTTCAATTGTATCCCAATAAACTAATGAGATATCATTTCCTTGGTATATGTAACTTATCTCAAGAAATAGGAGAAATATCATTAGTATTTCTATTTTCTAATAATATTTTTGCAGAAACTACATAATATATAATCTTTATTTATATCTTTTAACTCACAAAAAAGAAGACTATATAATAAAGAGAGAGTAAGCCAAAATTACCTTTCTTGGCAGTCGACTCTCATTCCAAAGGCATATTTGAATCCTTTCTCTCGTCCTTTAATGCACAGCAAGGGTCCAAAACCATTTGTATTTATGACACCATGCAATAAATGGGTATGTAGGTCGAAAACACTTGTTAACAAACCACTGTAGCAATATCTCTGCCATGTACACGCTGTTATTGAATTGGCACACCACATTTTTCAATGATAATTATGCCCAGTAGATATCTAAAAATCTACAGAGAGTTTTGGGGATACATGAGGAATTGAAACAGAATTTAATCTACAGGGAGTTTTGGGATACATGAGGAATTTGAAACCGACATTTTTAGTGTAGTCAAATAGAGCATGGGGCATAAGTATAATATGAACAGAGCGGTTATATAACTACGCCATGAAGTCATTACATAGCCTGAGCACATGAGAGCGTGGGATATAAAGATAGTATGAACGGAGAAGTTACGTAACCACGCCACCAAGACGTTACATAACCAACTGTTAAATAGCACGGGCACGTGAGAGCATGGCATATAAACCAAATGCAACAAAACCAGCGATTCAATAATTCGTTCAATCGTTTCTTGATACAACTATTTTTATAAAACATGGTAAAAACTGTAATTTACAATAGTTTACGTGGGTGTTACATACTCCCCACCTTAATAGAACACCGTCCTCGGTGTGCTTCTCTCAATGAAATTTAAACTTATACTCATGACATAATAATATAAACAACCCAAAGGGTTTCCTTCCCCTTGGCAATAAGACACTTTCATTTCCTTAAATTCCATTAATTGAAACAATAATGTTTGTATCCATATTCATGAGTATGTATAGCACAAAGAAAATTTCATTTCCATTTCTACTGCTTATCCCTTATTCAATTCACAAAAGTATAGAAAAATCTCTATATGAACTTACCAATTACTATTGGTAGAATTGATGGCTTTTACGCAACCTCTCATCGAATGGTTGAACACCCATCAACACTTCCTGGAAAGAGCCTGTAATTTATGACTAACAATTCTATCACATTAGTCACATAGTTTCAATCAAATGAAAATACTTGCAACTAACAAAAATTCTTGCAATATAAAGAGATGTTTTAATCGAAGTACTTCCACAAGTACTCAGAGAGAACCAACCCTCTCATCAATGCATCACGTGCACACTGTCTTAGCTCCTGCTAAAGACATCCACAGAGTACTTCAAAAAGTACTCAGAGAGCACCTAGCTCTCTTCATCATACCAATGGTCAATCAATGCACCATGGTCATATCCTAGCATCTGGTAATACATTCAAACAAATTAGTAATAAAATAAATGAACTTATACATTCAATAATTCATTTTAATATAACACAACTTTTACTTAACTTGTTCCACTATGATAACTGCAATGGTAAACAAAATGCTCCTCCTAATCCATAGGATTGAGTTATTTTTTCCACATCCAGACAGCTAATCTTTCCACACTAAAATGTATTTATACTTATATGGAAATTTAGTCTTTCAAGTTGTGGTCCTCCCAACCATCAAGTGAGGCAATTACGACCTCCACTTTCCCCCTAGCTCTAGAATCTGGACAGTGTCATGGGTCAACAGTGGATTCTTCTACTGTGACATCGGGATGGCCAATCCAGTCACACTCAGAAAATCCTGGAAGAGAAATTCGGGACAGTCCGGTCCAATTCTCCAATTCTAGTCATACTCAGATGTTTTTGGCTTTACAAGGGTTGCTGGAAGCTATTTTCAACTTGTCCCAACCAACTCGAGAAAATACTCTCCCTTTACCAATTTCACAGAATGCCTACTCCTCCCCGGAGATCCAGCTTATCCTCAGAGGAGTAGGTAATTGGCTTTCCAACTGTTCGCAACCACTTCCTATTCTTGGAAACATTTTTACCATCATCTTAGAAAGATTTTCTATCCATTAATTAATTCCAGCAAATTAAATAATTTTCTTTATCAAGAGTGATGATTTAAGTTTTTCTTGCCAGATAAAAGAAAATTAAACAAATTGTCTTTAGCTAGTTAATACTAGTTAACTTTAATGAAGATGTCACAACTTCCCCCCTGGAAGTAACATACATGTGTTGTACAATATTATTTCTGAAATAACAAAATCTTGCATATTAAAACATTATACTTTAACATTTACTGTGGCAATCCACATTGCCATGTTTGTGATGCTTTATTTTTCACAAATTTTCTGTTTCCATTAAGCTACCAATGCTTACTATAAGAAACAATGCTAATCGTAAATATGCATTTCTCAAACACATATTATCTTATGCAAACATTTCCAATTCCCAACATACTGACATACAAAGTAATTATCTTAATCACTTATTCACAAATTTCAATTAGCTTTAGTCAAAATCGATTCGTGCATATAACTCTCATTAGTTATTCATTCATAAGTACTCAATGCTGTTAATAATTTGAATGCATTCATGACATGAGTCACTCTAAAACTAGTCATTCCATGCCATTATGATCTTAATGCAGTCATGACGTCTCATGCAAAAACTGGTCAGTCAACAAGTCATTTAGTTAAGTTTCACAACATGCATATGCATAGACTTCTTAAAATAAAATAAAATAAAATACTTATCTTTATTTTATTTGAAGAACTTATCTCTCTACTGCAGTATTCATCTCCCTCAGAAAATTCACATTGCTCGTCTACAACAATGTTTTCTTTTAGCAGCATCGATAATATTTTATAGCATGACTAGATAAAACCTTAATCAATAAATAATCAATCCTTGAATGATCCTTTAACACCTATTCATGTGCATATATGAGATGTGAATACAATGTCACAACATGCTTTCTTCTAACATCTCTACATTAGTGTGAGTAAGTAATTATCAATTCATGTCAAATAATTGCCACATTATTATGACATTTTTCACACACACACACATTTGTATAAGACAAATCACTATATCTATTCAGAAATTCTTTTAATGGAAAATGAAACAATGTGCATTCACTTTACTTAAACTTTAACAAAAGAACCACCACTTCATATTTTTTCCTTTGGAACACGAAAATTTAATAAAGCTAACACATTAGCTGTTGTTCCAATGCATACAATGCTTAAAGATTCTAATCTTAATTTCCCCACAGAGGGCTTAACATAATCGAGTAGGAAAACTCATGATTCCTCTTCGAGGACATATAACATAATAAGCATGCAAAACATGGTTTTCTTTTCCATAAAACTAATGGAATAAAACATAACAATACATGCTTGATTCACGAAATATTATATCCACATTAGCCATGTATATATTTTAAGGAAACCAAAACATTACTTTATTTTTGTACATGTAATTCATCTTCTTTGCCAAAGAATCTTTTGTAAAGTATGATAACAAAACATGTTTATCATTTCCACATATAGACTTATGTTATTTCCGATGAGATCTAATACAACTATTGCATGCAAAGAACCTTGTTCCTCTATGATTCTACATGCAAGTTTCTCATGCTTTGCTTCCAATAATTTATCATAGATTGCCTCTTTTATGCATAAAAACTACGCAATACTAACAAGGTTAACTTAACCTTTAATATACCTAAATCAGGAAGTTGACATAATCCATCTAGCAATGTCATATATTCAAGACGTTATTCTCTTTAGCTTATATTTATTTTCAAGAAAAGAACTTGGATTCATTTCCACTTAACACACAAGTACATAGTCCATTTTAAATAAAAACAATCTTCCCATCTTTTCTTATACAAGATATATATAAAGGCAAACAAGTTTACTTATTTATGTTTTACTACTGCTCAAACCTTTCAAGATACGTACTAGTAATCTTTGCAAGACTCACATGGGTTCTTATCAGCAAAACGAGCATAATAGTTTTGTCTTTTACCATGGTATATCTTTCTAAAAGATTATCATATTAGCTATGCTTTTTTACTTTCCAAACGAACTAGCACAATCTTTCATATTAAGTAAAACCACATTTTACTCTATATTTGTCTCCTTCAGTTGCAAGATTTACATGCAAGATTTATTTTCAAGATATACATATTTATTTCCTAGAAAAATCAAATGTATATTAGTTAAATTTTCAAGAGAAACACGCACATGTTTCATTTTTCAAGAAACCAAAATCCCATCTTCTTTCATGAAAACTTCAACACAACAATAGAAGTTTTACGTACATGGAAAATACATATCCTTTTTTAAAGAAACTCTAACTCAACAGGTATTTACTTTGTAAGCAGTGTATTTTCCATAAATGCAATAACTAGTGTTTCAAGAAAAGAAAGATAATCATACTTATCTCTTGAAACTCTTCGTCCAACTTGGATTAGAGATGTGATGCCTTCCTTCGCATATGCTCATTTCATCTCGGATCCCTCAACTTCTTTCCGCTAACTCCCAAAGGCGCCAGTTTTTGAACCTTTAGCTCTGATACCACTTCTAACATACACCTTTAACTTCACAGGGAAATGTAATGAGTTAATTTTTTTTTATACAAGTTACTCATCATTACATAGAATGTTTAACAGTTCAGAGTGTAATTTTATAAATAAGAATAGTAATCTCCTTAACCCTTAACAACCTCCATTACAATATATTAACTTAATACTATATGTTGTAACCATCCATTCATCTCATTACTCATATAGTCATCACATAATTGCCTTTATGAACATCATAACAAGATAGGAATCAACCTCATCATCTAGACACAATAATCAATCACATCATTGAACACCAATATACCCTGGAAACCTTGTAGGCTGAAAACCAGCAAACGTTTAATTTTATTATTAAAGCCTCGTGAGGGCGTTCAGCCCATCACTCAATGGCTTATAAGGGAGACCATCCCTTAACCATCGTTTATATAATATTACAAGGAAATATACAATATCTAGCTTTCAACCATTCAATAAATATGATACCATTTACCCTCTGGTCTTCATATCTTCACATCTTGGTGGCATGGATGTACCTACAATGGACCATCGTACATTGGACCTTCCTACAACT
Organism: Pinus albicaulis; assembly: GCA_034641835.2. NCBI lineage: Eukaryota > Viridiplantae > Streptophyta > Pinopsida > Pinales > Pinaceae > Pinus > Pinus albicaulis. Next base: position 78,350 of record JAXQQM020067585.1, read on the forward strand.
TGCACTTGTCCGCACGAACATTAATCATTTACCTGCCACCATGTAAACAATAATCTTCCTTTGTACATGTCACCATCATTCCCTGCTATGATGCCTTCAACATAAAATGATGTCAAGATTCATAAATTATTAATCAATCACTATAGTAGTTTCCCCATCTACTCATGTATAATCATGACAAGCAAGTAAAGTACCTTGTCATTCTCTCTATAATAACACATATCTCATATGTGCTGGTTATAGGTCATCACAATAACTAATGATTACGTCACATAAGCACACATTTCTGCAAGACAATGGCTACATCTCCCAAGCTTCCCTTTAAAATAAACTGATACATAAGCTAAGATATTTATGCATGTGACTTACATACATTTAATAAAAATAGCTAACCCTTAAGCTATTACCTTTAGTGCATGGAATGCAAGTTAACATAACAATTGTCTCTTCCATGCATGCGAATGCATACTGATTCCAAAAGACTCTCCCTAAAGGAGTTCTTACACAATGAAGCACATAACCTCCTTCACGAGTCTTCCCAAAGAAAATCTCAATGCTAGTGAGCATGTAAAAATATGTAAAAATATGCAATTAAGAATATAGATACATGTCTTATTTTCAAGATTATACTAATAATCATATTCAATGTAGTTTTAATACTACAAGCTATCTTTCTACATACAAATATGTATATTATTTTTCAATAGAAGTTAATACATATGTTGCATGTATATGCAAGATCTTCCTCCAAAGGAATTTAACATCATAATCATGATAATATAAAATAATCACTTTGTTTATTCATCTAAGGAATAAAACTGATTAGTTCCTTTAACCATGAATTTATTAAATAACTTAACTTTAGCAACATCATGGTAATTTATTCATGGATTTATTAAATAACTAATATTTGCAAACACCATGGTAATCTACCCATGGTTTTATGAAACAATTAATCTCCATCAACACCATGGAAAAACTACCCATGGTTTTATGAAACTGTCCATGGATTTATCAATTCATTACTATTCAAAACATGGTTAATGAATATTAATCTTAGAAAATTTCTCTTTTCTTCTTCATCGCCCAAGAAGATATTTCAGGAGTCACTCTCTTTAATCTATTCAAGAAACATACTTTAGACTTGTTATCACTTCATAATTTAAATGAGTACAAAATCTCTTTTAAAATAAGAGCATTCATCTTCTATTTTCTTGCTTAAGTAAATATTTTTATTAAAGAGTTACCCTCTTTAATCTAATCAATAAAATCTCTTTTAAAAATAAAGTACCATAACTAACCCTTATTTGGGCATAAGAGCTAGATAGACCTTTTAAAATACTAACAAAGTTAGCATGTAATCTTTGCAAACCCTTGCAAAGGAATTAACGGAATGGACTTATATTCTACTCCCAAGATAAATACATTCTTACGCAAATAGTCAACAATAAATTTGTTTCAATTGTATCCCAATAAAATAATGAGATATCATTTCCTTGGTATATGTAACTTATCTCAAGAAATAGGAGAAATATCATTAGTATTTCTATTTTCTAATAATCTTTTTGCAGAAACTACTTAATATATAATATTTATTTATATCTTTTAACTCACAAAAAAGAAGACTATATAATAAAGAGAGAGTAAGCCAAAATTACCTTTCTTGGAAGTCGACTCTCATTCCAAAGGCATATTTGAATCCTTTCTCCCCTCCTTTAATGCACATCAAGGGTCCAAAACCATTTGTATGTATGACGCCATGCAATAAGTGGGTCTGTAGGTCAAAAAAACTTGTTAACAAACCACTGTAGCAATATCTCTCCCATGTACACGCTGTTATGGAATTGGCAAACCACATTTTTCAATGATAATTCTGCCCAGTAGATATCTACAAATCTACAGAGAGTTTTGGGGATACATGAGGAATCGAAATAGAATTTAATCTACAGGGAGTTTTGGGATACATGAGGAATTTGAAACTGACATTTTTAGTGTAGTCAAAGAGAGCATGGGGCATAAGGATAATATGAACAGAGCAGTTATATATCTATGCCATGAAGTCGTTACATAGCCTGAGCACATGAGAGCATGGGATATAAAGATAGTATGAATGGAGAAGTTATGTAACCACACCACCAAGACGTTACATAACCAACTGTTAAATAGCACGGGCATGTGAGAGCATGGCGTATAAACCAAATGCAACAAAACCAGCGATTCAATAATTCGTTCAATCGTTTCTTGATACAACTATTTTTATAAAACATGGTAAAAAATTTAATTTACAATAGTTTACGTGGGTGTTACATACTCCCCCCCTTAAGAGAACACCGTCCTCAGTGTGCTTCTCTCACTAAAATTTAGACTTATACTCATGACATAATAATATAAACAACCCAAAGGGGTTCCTTCCCCTTGGCAATGAGACACTTTCGTTACCTTAAATGCCATTAATTGAAACAATAATGTTTTTATCCATATTCATGAGTATGTATAGCACAAAGAAAAATTCATTTCCATTTCTACTGCTTATCCCTTATTCAATTCACAAAAGTATAGAAAAATCTCTATACGAACTTACCAATTACTATTGGTAGAATTGATGGCTTTTACGCAACCTCGCATCGAATGGTTGGACACCCATCAACACTTCCTGGAAAGAGCCTGTAATGTATGACTAAAAATTCTATCACATTAGTCACATAGTTTCAATCAAATGAAAATACTTGCAACTAACACAAATTCTTGCAATATCAAGAGATGTTTTGATCGAAGTACTTCCACAAGTACTCAGAGAGAACCAACCCTCTCATCAATGCATCACGTGCACACTGTCTTAGCTCCTGCCAAAGACATCCACAGAGTACTTCAAAAAGTACTCAGAGAGCACCTAGCTCTCTTCATCATACCAATGGTCAATCAATGCACCATGGTCATATCCTAGCATCTGCTAAGACATTCAAACAAATTAGTAATAAAATAAATTAACTTATACATTCAATAATTCATTTTAATATAACACAACTTTTACTTAACTTGTTCCACTATGAGAACTGAAATGGTAAACAAAATGCTCATCCTAATCCATTGGATTGAGTCATTTTTTCCACATCCAGACAGTTAATCTTTCCACACTAAAATGTCTTTATACTTATCTGGAAATTTAGTCTTTCAAGCTGTGGTCCTCCCAACCATCAACTGAGGAAATTACGTCCTCCACTTGCCCCCTAGCTCAGAAATCTGGACAGTGTCATGGGTCAACAGTGGATTCTTCTACTATGACATCGGGATGGTCAATCCAGTCACACTGAGAAAATCCTGGAAGAGAAATTCGGGACAGTCCAGTCCAATTATCCAATTTCAATCATACTCAGATGTTTTTGGCTTTACAAGGGTTGCTGGACGCTATTTTCAACTGGTCCCAACCAGCTCGAGAAAATACTCTCCCTTTACCAATTTCACAGAATGCCTTCTTCTCCTCGGAGATCCAGCTTATCCTCTTAGAAACATTTTTACGATCAGCTTAGAAATATTTTCTTTCCATTAATTAATTCCAGCAAATTAAATAATTTTCTTTATCAACAGTGATCATTTAAGTTTTTCTTGCCAAATAAAAGAAAATTAAACAAATTTTCTTTAGCTAGTTAATACTAGTTAACTTTAATGAAGATGTCACAACTTCCCCCCTAGAAATAACATACGTGTGTTGTACAGTATTATTTCTGAAATAACAAAATCTTGCATATTAAAACATTATACTTTAACATTTACTGTTTGTAACACCCCCAAGTTCTATGCTTTTTAAATTAGACATTTGAACATAAGTCCATAGGGGAGTGGACCCCAATGGATAATTATTGTGTGGATATGGTTAACTATTTATTTATGAAAAATAAATAAAATATTGTGCATGCACTATGACCAGATGAGAAAGTGAGATGACATGCCTAATCCATGAGGTGATGGAAAAGGAAAAGACTTTCCCCAAAATCTTTCAAAAATCCTTGAAAGAAATTATTTCTAATTTAGATTTTTGAGGAAAAATCTAAATTTCCCCAATGAAGAGGAGTAGTTGGGAAGAGGTGAGAAAAAGCCGGAAAAGCTGAGGAAAAGCTTAAAGCAGCTTTAAAGAGTCCCAAAATGGGAAGCCTAGGCTAAACAGGAATAAAGCATCCTGAAATTCTGGACGCAGAATTGGAAACAGGCTTTGGGGAAAGCATAGCTTAAATAAGCTACTCCAGAAAAGATTGAGGTTAGTCTGTTCTTGGAGGATCTCTGCTCGGGGGTGAATCCTGGGAGATAAAGAGGATTCTAAGGTTGGGAGGACTGGTCATAGTAGAGATATGCATGCCTAAGGTTGGAGATTTCTGTAAGTCTGTATTAAATATATCCCTGTTTTATGAATTGTGATGATATGGTTCATTATGCAATTTATGAATTGTTATGTTATGGTTCATTATGAAAATTTTAGATTGATTATTTGTTCAGTAACTCATGTAATTGTAAACCAAAGCTATTGATAGCAGAGACAAATGGTTGAGTTAGAGATGGTAGATCCCTTGAACATCTAATCTCATGATTTTGTATAGGTGTAGCTTGATGTCTTTCAAAGGAACATTAACTTACTGTGTGTATAGACAGAAAATGTTAACAAACCAGTAACCATGAACAGCAAGTACCAACCAACTAAACCTATCATAACAATATTGATGGCACAGAATTCCCTGTAACCAATCACAGAAGGTAGTAAACAACAACCCTGTGATAGCAGTATGGGGTTCAGTATGTCAGTCGTGTTACAATGGAAAGAATTGTAAAACTAAGAATTTAAATTATTCTATTAAATGTAAGTGTAAACATATGAAAGCAGAAGTTGAAACCTAACTAAGTACGAGAATCTAACACTAGGGAGTCTAAACTATCCAGTTCAGTATCCTCCCCTATCTGATTTAAGAAAAGAGGATCTGTGTCCTAGTTTTCCCATGGAGTAGTTGAATCTACACCAGAGTGTCAACATGTTGAATGTTGTAACAGTAAAATAAGGGGAAATCCTACTTGAACATCCATTGTGTGATAAAAGTTTGTGTGAGGGAAGATTGTAAGCATATGTAAGAATACAATGAACAGAGCATTTGTTTACCGTCCATATAAACTGCTGGGAAAGCAGTTGGAGCAATGGAGGTTAACTGAGTATAGATAGAGGTATGCGAGGGGGCATACATCTATACCTCGATGCTGCAACTTTAAAATGTTGAAAAGTTTATAAGGCTTGCAACCTGGAAAGTTTGAGAAAATTCTTATATTCCCATGTCTGCCTATAATTACTCAAAAGAAGTAAATACCGGATAACCGTATGAATTTGAAAGGGATTCAATAAGTAGTTTTTGTTAGCTGGTGCAAAAAGCCGAGTATATCTAAGTTATGATATATGGGTAAGAACCTGGGTCTGGGAGGCGTGACAAATGGTATCGGAGCCCAGGTTCAAAAATTGGGCAAGATATGTGCTCACAAAGAACTAGTAAACTGTTATAAATTTTATGAAAATTAAAATTATTACTTCAAGTATACAAATATCTTTGAATATACTATCAGGTATACATGTAACAGATGGTGATGAAGTAGAAACATTGATATCGGAGTAATATGAGGAGGCTCATATACCAGAATGGTTAAACCTATAATAGGTTTAAAAATGGAAACCGATATCTCTCAGAAAAATATTATTTCTATAGAGTATGATTGTTCTTCACTCGGAATATATATCCATGATGAAAAAAAATATATATATAAATCTGTAAGTTTACAATGACATATGTAGCCATTGTTCTACTATCATCGTTATGTAAAAGAAACTCAGGGTTCATAAAGTTAAGATATTGAAACCATCTTAATACAGTAGCAAAGATCGATGCTGCCTTACTGGGATGAAAAACAAGAGGGAAAACAGTAGTACCTAACTGATATATCATCTAGCTGGATTTATTGAGCATCAGCACCTTCATAGAAAAGGGAACTTCTAGAGATAAGAGTAAGGGTTGATCTGTGGTGGGAGGTTGGTCTACTGCTTGAATGGTAGGTCTTTAAATATGATGCTCTTCTATTTTATATTAGTATGAATTGACTACATATAAAAATATGTATTAAATGGTGCGATTTTTATTAGTACTACATTTAACAGAATCTATCATAAGGCATTCACCTTCCAGATTCTGTTTAGTTGTAGACCAGAAAATCCATAGAGTAGAAACCCCAGAATCTCTAAACCAAGGACGGTTTAAATCTGAAGTTACTTGGCCTCTACAGAGGATTAATTTTTGTTATGTTTCCTGTAGACACAAAAATGAGACGATATGCTTATGTGTATGCTAGAGAAACATTATAGTAGCACTGAAATATATACATGGTATGTAGCAGAAAGGAAGAAAGCAAGATATTAGAATATAAATTGCAATTATGATCATTATAACACTTATAACATTTATAGACTGCATATATGAGCATTCTAACAATTATAATGGTGCTGGAAAAAGAGTAATTATATTCTAGATGAGCATGATACCATTTATAAGGGTATAGATTTCATATCAAAGAAAGAAAAAAAAAAATTCTTACTCCGTGACAAAACTGTAACATAGAAAAATGATTGCCTTATAATTAAGGTCCTTTAGTCAAGTGCTATTAAACACATATTAATATACATCAAAATAAAAGTAGAATTTAAGAGTATGCGTTATAGAACATGTAGTTATAAATTCGTACTAAACCCCAAAACAAATCTTCACTAGAGAAGGGTTAAAGTATTCATAGAAATTATAGAGCATGTTGTGTTTTAATGTATTCACTAACCATTGAAATACATGGTATGGCTATAGATAAAAGCTATGATTAATGAACATTATTAAAGGAACTATTGCATAAGTGAATATGCATTGAACAAAAAGCATATATATATTAACAAGTATACAAATCTAGTGCATGTAGGTCTTTTTAAGATCGATTATAGGTGAGATATATACAAAAAAAAAAAATGAAACATATATGGTACAAGAGAGATAGTAATGCGAATACATAAAAAAAAAAAACCAATGGTAATGTATAGATTGCATTTCTAAACTTATCTCTAGCCAAGTATCTTAGCCATGAAAGAGCGAAGTTAAGAATAAGGGCCTTGTTTAAACATTAGGGAGGGCATCTATGTATACCTCAGAAATAAATAAACTAAAAGCACCCTTGAACATTGGAATATGCAACTATGAAATTCTGGTTGCATTAAGAATAACTTTTACAATAGGGAAGTGTGATATTCATTCCGCTATCCAAGTGCATATGGCACCTTCGATTTCTTGTAATCCTTGAAACTATTATATAACAACAAAACTTAAATTATTATGAAGGTATCCTAACCAACTATTAGCAATCATTTATATATACGTGCAAAGTAATAATTAACATAAGCGCCGAGCGCTAAATCCACAAAATATGTTAACAATCATTAAAAAGGTGTGATGTGGGGAAACATAATATAAGTGAACGAATTAACCATGCGAACAAATGAGTAGCCAACGACACGACATCACCACAAGTTCGGAATCAGTATGCATTTGTATTTGCGTCCAGTTAATAACTATCGGATTTTGTCAAGGGTTCTACTCACGGCCGAGTGGGCCTTGTTAGACGTGACATATAAACCAACAGAGTGGTAATGAATATATATACATGCGTAACCTGTATCAATAAACCACATGCAATCACAACTATGATTAGTTGTTATGTTACTCTATCAACGGCAGATCACAATCATAACCAGTATGGGAGCGCAGGGTAAATCATTACCATTCCGGTTATGCCGTCGAAGTTAGGGTTTATATACTTTAGCGATTCAAAGATAAAAAGAAAATAACCTAACCAGATCTATACAAGAATATACCTGGAATAGGAACGATAACAATTATATGTGGATCAATGAAAATAAAAATCAGAGAACCGAGGTTAATCATCCAACTTATACGAGGTTTCAGCCTATAAAATTTGTAGTTGAACGCGAGGTCAATAGATAAATAAAATGCTGAAAAAAAATATATAGTTATTAACTAATATTTTAACTGTAATCAGAAACTTCGAAGCGATAGGGATCGCCGTCCCAAAATTTTGGTTATATATTACCCTGAACCAGAGGGCGAATTCTCTCCCATCCTGCCATGTTAACTTAAACCAAGGTTTTTGAATCGATTCCAGACCTGTCAAAACAGAGTGTTTCGTGTTGGAAACTTCATTAAATGATTTCTTATGGGGTTAGTCGTGACAGACAAACCCATTCCTGCATATGGTAAACCGAAATCATATGAATTAACTTCTGAGGCATTGAAAGAAAGTAATGTCTTTGCAACCCGAAAATTCCAGAGATCTGGAGGATCGGGAATATTGTTCGGGTCATCAAAAAAACAAGCAAGTTAAACGAGAAGGAATAGAGCATGAAAACTAAAGAATACCATACAGGAGTGATCTAGCAATCTGCAAAAGAACAAACCCTGAAACATGTAGAGGAAGCACAAAACAGTTTCTGAGAGAGCAATACAAACAGGTATGATCTTGGAAGAGGAAGGGGTAAAATAAGAAGTAGAAAACCCTAGATCAGAACCGGTACTCTGTCAGCCTGCAGAGGGGGGATCGGCGCATTAAACTTCCCCAGCCGTTACCCTTAAGAAATCCCAAGAGGGATTGTGTTGAGCGAAACAGACCTGACAACGAGTCCTGCTCGGAAGAAGATAAATATTATTCTATACCCTTTGATGTACCTTGCCGTTCAGGAATTCGGCGAAGTATTGATGCAAACCGCCAAATTGATTTTCCCGACTGCGTCTTCAGCCAGGGCGATACGTGTCCAGTGGTTATGGGCGTGTTTCTAATTGTGAAAAGTGGATTTCCTGAAGTATGCGTAAGGAACACGCCATAAGAAATCAATCCAGGAAAAAAAAAACAACACCTGCCACAGAGGAGAGGTGTACAAACCCTTTCTTCCAGCTGAAAAAAACGCGGTACAAAGCTGCGTGGCGATCTTTCCACCTCGTGTACATGCAGGTTCGCATTCAAAACAGAGCGAAATAACGTATCTCGGCACGAGGAAAGAAAAAGGAAACCCTAGGACGCGCATGTAGCGTGGCGATAATATCACGGTCACATGCGTCTAACCTAGAAAATGACTGCAATGGGTTGATCGATCTACATACGCAACTTAGTCTCGCCCATAACTATCCTTTTCACCCGCAAGTGGACGCGAGTGTACAATCATGATTGCCAAAGGTAATCGACTCCATTACAGTTCATCCCGCGCTGATATTCTATGTGAGCCGCGCCTTCATTTCACAAAGTAACGATATGCAGGATAACTATATATATAGAATTGGGTCCTAGTAACATATTACCCATATCTCGAGGTTGTAAATAAATAAAATGTTAGGTTTATAACATCAAAGGGTTCGGTGCCAAAATAAATAGATAGTAATATATATATGATGATTATATATATATTTATATAAGGGGCGGACATATATATATATATATATATATATGTATACATTGGTAAATATATATATATGCATATTGGGCTGCTAATTAGTGTTATACATATACCTATGATTTTGGAAATTCATAAACCAAAGGTTACAAACATGTCATATTCTGGGATGATGACTATAGAGGTATAAAATTTCTCAAGAGAGTAAGTAAGACTTAAATTTTAAACTACAACTTTAATCTAGCTTGCATAGATTAAAAAAGGGATGGTTATCCTTGCCAGATTCAAAGCAATGAAATTACGCTATGTCAAATTGTTGTTGGAAGGCGACAATTGCTTTTAGTTTAAAGGCATCGACCTCGGCGATAAATATATATATAAGAATATTTTATGTCATGTGGTTGTATGGGGCGCACCTTCAACCGTGGTACCGGGTGGTACCAATAGCTATATGTGAGGTTTATGTATATATAAGTTATGTACAAGTGAATGCACTTTTTTTTAATGGACATAATCCAATGCCATATATATATAAGTATTTGGTATTTTATATATATGGGTGTTCGATATTTTCATGGATTCTATATATATATCAAACTTATGCATAGGTGTAAAAAACTTAAATTGACTTTATGCAACGACAAATATATATATATATAGGATTGAAACTATATATATATATATATATGGATTCGATATTTTATATATATGTGATATATCATTACCATATGTGGAAAAAGAAATATGAGTGCACTTAGGGCTATAAGAATTCTATAAGAGAATTAGCCTGGTATGTACACGAGTCTAATGTGAATTTGGGTAGCAGTGAAGGTTAGTAGACAAGAAAATACCAAGGGGATCCAAATATATATTGAAGAAAAAAAAAAATTTTCCGTAACATTATAAATATAGGTGATATTGTTATATGTTATAATGTTAACTTTGTTGATTTGTATGAATATAATATCTTCATACATGATAGATTATTTCCATCCATAAAATTTAAACTTTATACCCACGGGATGAATGGAAGAAGAAATAATTCACTGGGGAATATTAACAGTGAATTCACCTTAAAACAGCTGCAAGTAAAGTGGAAGGACATATTTTCCATATGACCGAATAATATTACTCTAATTATGATTAAAGGAGTAATAAACAATATGGTAGTAGATTAAGTGGTAAAAGTATAAGGTGGAAAAAAAAAAATTTATATATTTTGGATTGGAAAAATTACCAAGATGAGGTTCAAGACAAGTATATTTAAGTCATGACTAAAGTATTTTGTGATAAACATATTTTAGCTCATATACATGGAAAAAGTGAAGTGGTAAACTTAATTATGGGTTATAAACCCAATTAAATAGTTGGTTGAGTAATTGGGGAATATGGCATATTAAATAATGTAATGCAGATCCCTTACATTGAGTCAGGAATGAATGAATGAAGGGATAAAACAAAGCTTCCCAGGTGAGTTAGCTAGGGTAGAATTGAACACCTGACAATTGGTTTTCTTTTTCATGGGAAAATGATTTTGAAAAGAAACATGCATGGATAAAAATCCAATGGAGCATAATTAATTTCCTCAATTTATCATCAGAATGTGTACAGCATGAAAAAAAAAACAATTAAGGTAAAGGTATAAATTATGGAAATACTTTGAAAAAGGGGAAATTGTGTCAAGTACAATCTTGACATTTTCAAGTAGTAAAACTAGTGAATGTGATGAATAATAGTGAATACATGTATTCACACTATAAAATTTTGTTGAGGTAAATTTTATTTGATTTAATTTTCCTCAACTGTAAATTCAAAGACTGGAAGTAGCGTGAAATCACACAGCTACCAACTGAGAGAAAAGAGGATGAGATATAGTTGGACGTGGGTGTGGGAGAAACCCATCAGTTCCAAAGTTATTCACGTAAGTTCTGAATTAGTGGATACAATTCCTAAAAGAGGTTAGAGGAAAAAAAAAAAATTTCATGTGGGAAGTAAGCATTGAATTGTAGAGATTATTAACGAGTCTAGTTATTATTAATTAAATTGATTTACTAACAAAAGAAAACAATGATAAGATACTGGAAGTACAACTATGAACTGAAAAAGGATAAGCATAAACATGCATATGATACAATTGTTTTCTTTCATTTATGAGTACTAATGAAAAGTGTAAAAATTGTTTAGCCAAGTGTATAACAGGAAAGTGTACACTCTGGAACCAAGGAGAAAACAAGGTGAAGATAAATCACCTCAAGAAAAGCTAAACTGGACCAAGTTGCGTGAGGAAAGAATCGCACTGAAAAACAAGAAAGGATAAGTAGTGTACTAAAAGTGCACTAAACTATTATGAACCTGAACGGTTTGAATAATAACTGAATTTCTTAAGTTATTGAAATGCAGAATGTTGTTGTGGATTATGAATTGTATGTACCTGATATTACTTACATTGGTATGAATTGTGGACAGAGAAACCAGAATAAAAGATCTTCCAGACAGACTTCTTGCAAAGAAGTAGGAAGAAGATCAACTGCATAAAGTAGGAGAGTACTCTGTTGGAACTAAGCAAGAACAAAGAAGAAATCTTCGTCAAAGTTGAAAAAGTCAACGTTAAAATGTAACACCAAGGAAGGTGTTGGAAGGGGGGAAAACTAATGGCTTATAGACTAGCCCTACCCTTGCATATTAAATTTCATGATGCAGTTCATATCTCCTTATTAGAAAAATCTACTTTTTGTACATGATGCTTCTCACATTATTGATTGGAATGTGGTCCAGGTGGAACCAGAAGAGGAATTCCTTCCAGAGCCGCTTCAAATTTGAAAGCGGGAAGAAATTGGATTGCGGAATCGAACAATAGCTAGAGTAAAGGTGCAGTGGAGCACTTTACTGCTGAAAAGCTACATGGAACAGTGAAGCTGAGATGATGGAAAAGCATTCATAATGATGTGCAAAACCAACTGAGTAGATAGTTTTCAACACCGAGGACGGTGTTTACTTTCAAAGGGGGAATATGTAACACCCCCAAGTTCTATGCTTTTTAAACTAGACATTTGAACATAAGTCCATAGGGGAGTGGACCCCAATGGATAATTATTGTGTGGATATGGTTAACTATTTATTTATGAAAAATAAATAAAATATTGTGCATGCACTATGACCAGATGAGAAAGTGAGATCACATGCCTAATCCACGAGGTGATGGAAAAGGAAAAGACTTTTCCCAAAATCTTTCAAAAATCCTTGAAAGAAATTATTTCTAATTTAGATTTTTGAGGAAAAAAAATCTAAATTTCCCCAATGAAGAGGAGTAGTTGGGAAGAGGTGAGAAAAACATACATTAAGTTTAAAGTAGCTTTAGTAGAGGTCCCAAATAGAAGTTTTAGCTAAACAGAATAAAGAATTCAAATTCTGTGGATGTTATAACTGGAAACAAAGTTTTAGGGGAAAGACAGCTTAATAGTTTCACCCAATGGACGAGTAAGGGCCATTTTCGAGGATCTCTGCTCGGGGGTGAATCCTGGGAGATAAAGAGGATTCTAAGGTTGGGAGGACTGGTCATAGTAGAGGTATGCATGCCTAATTGTTGGAGATTGCTGTAAGTCTGTATTAAATATATCCCTGCTTTATGAATTGTGATGTTATAGTTTCTTATGCAATTTATGAACTATTATGTTATGGTTCACTATGAAAATTGTAGATTGATTATTGGTTCAGTAACTCATGTAATTGTAAACCAAAGCTATTGATAGCAGAGACAAATGGTTGGAATATAGGGATGAGTATCTTGTAAAATGGAGTTAGAGATGGTAGATCCTTTGAACAGCTGATCCCATGATTTTGTACAGGGGTAGCTTGCTGCCTTTCCAAGGAACATTAACTTATTGTATGTATAGAAAGAAAATGTTAACAAACCAGTAACGATGAACAGCAAGTACCAAATAACTAAACATATCATAACAATATTGGTGACACAGAATTCCCTGTAACAAATCACAGAAGATAGGACACAACAACTCTGTGATAGTAGTATGGGGTTCAGGATGTCAGTTGGGAGGCAATGGAAGGAATTGTAAAACTAAGAATGTAAATTATTCTATTAAGTGTAAGTGTAAACATATGAAAGCAGAAGTTGAAGCCTAACTAAGTAAGAGGATCTAACACTAGGGAGTCTAAACTATCCAGTTCAGTATCCTCCCCTATTTGATTTAAGCAAAGAGGATCTCGTGGTCCTAGTTTTCCCATGGAGAAGTGGAATCACACTTAGGTATTTAACACCAATGAATGCCAGAAGAAACAAGGTAATTCAAATTAATAACTACTAGGTGATAAAGTCAAAGGGAGATTGTAAGCATATGTAAGAATACAATGAACAGAGCATCTGTTTACCGTCCATATAAACTGCTGAGAAAGCAGTTGGAGCAATGGAGGTTAACTGAGTATAGATAGAGGTATGCGAGGGGGCATACATCTATACCTCGATGCTGCAACTTTAAAATGATGAAAAATTTTATAAGGCTTGCAACCTGGAAAGTTTGAGAAAATTCTTATATTCCCATGTCTGCCTATAATTACTCAAAAGAAGTAAATACCGGATAACCGTATGAATTTGAAAGGGATTCAATAAGTAGTTTTTGTTAGCTGGTGCAAAAAGCAGAGTATATCTAAGTTATGATATATGGGTAAGAACCTGGGTCTGGGAGGCGTGACACTGTTGCAATCCACATTGCCATGTTTGCGATGCTTTATTTTTCACAAATTTTATGTTTCCATTAAGCTACCCATGCTTTCTATAAGAAACAATGCTAATCGTAAATATGCATTTCTCAAACACATATTATCTTATGCAAACATTTCCAATTCCCAACAGACTGACATACGAAGTAATTATCTTAATCACTTATTCACAACTTTCAATTAGCTTTATTCAAAATCGATTCGTGCATATAACTGTCATTAGTTATTCATTCAGAACTAATCAATGCTGTTAATAATTTTAATGCATTCATGACACGAGTCACTCTAAAACTAGTCATTCCATGCCATTATGAACTTAATGCAGTCATGACGTCTCATGCAAAAACTGGTCAGTCAACAAGTCATTTAGTTAAGTTTCACAACATGCATATGCATAGACTTCTTAAAATAAAATAAAATAAAATACTTATCTTTATTTTATTTGAAAAACTTCTCTCTCTACTGCAGTATTCATCCCCCTCAGGAAATTCACATTGCTCCTCTACAACAATGTTTTCTTTTAGCAGCATCGATAAGATTTTATAGCATGACTAGATAAAACCTTAATCAATAAATAATCAATCCTTGAATGATCCTTTAACACCTATTCATGTGTATATATGAGATGTGAATACAATGTCACAAGATGCTTTCTTCTAACATCTCTACATTAGTGTGAGTAAGTAATTATCAATTCATGTCAAATAACTCCCACATTATTATGACATTTTTCACACACAAACACATTTGTATAAGACAAATAACTATATCTGTTCAGAAATTCTTTTAATGGAAAATGACACAATGTGCATTCGCTTTACTTAAACTTTAAAAAAGAACCACCACTTCATATTTTTTCCTTTGGAACATGAAAATTTAATAAAGCTAACACATTAGCTGTTGTTCCAATGCATACAATGCATAAAGATTCTAATATTAATTTCCCAACAGAGTACTTAACATAATTGAGTAGGCAAACTCATGATTCCTCTTCGAGGACATATAACATAATAGGCATGCAAAACATGGTTTTCTTTTCCATAAAACTAATGGAACAAAACATAAGAATACATGCTTGATTCATGAAATATTATATCCACATTAGCCATGTATATATTTTAAGGAAACCAAAACATTACTTTATTTTTGTACATGTAATTCATCTTCTTTGCCAAAGAATATTTTGTAAATTATGATAACAAAACATGTTTATCATTTCCACATATAGACTTATGTTCTTTTCGATGAAATCGAATACAACTATTGCATGCAAAGAACCTTGTTCCTCTATGATTCTACATGCAAGTTGTTCATGCTTTTCTTCCAATAATTTATCATAGATTGCCTCTTTTATGCATAAAAACTACACAATACTAACAAAGTTAACTTAACCTTTAATATACCTAAGTCAGGAAGTTGACATAATCCATCTAGCAATGTAATATATTCAAGAGGTTATTCTCTTTAGCTTATATTTATTTTCAAGAAAAGAACTTGGATTCCTTTTCACTTAACACACAAGTACGTAGTCCATTTTAAATAAAAACAAGCTTCCCATCTTTTCTTATACAATATATATATAAAGGCAATCAAGTTTACTTATTTATGTTTTACTACTGCTCAAACCCTTCAAGATACGTACTAGTAATCTTTGCAAGACTCACATGGGTTCTTATCAGCAAAACGAGCATAGTAGTTTCGTCTTTTACCACGGTATATCTTTCCAAAAGATTATCATATTAGCTATGCTTTTTTAATTTCCAAAAGAACTAGCACAATGTTGCATATTAAGTAAAACCACATTTTACTCTATATTTGTCTCCTTCAGTTGCAAGATTTACATACAAGATTTATTTTCAAGATATACATATTTATTTCCTAGAAAAATCAAATGTATATTAGTTAAATTTTCAAGATAAACACGCACATGTTTCATTTTTCAAGAAACCAAAATCCCATCTTCTTTCATGAAAACTTCAACACAACAATAGAAGTTTTACGTACATGGAAAATACATATCCTTTTTTAAAGAAACTCTAACTCAACAGGTATTTACTTTGTAAGCAGTGTATTTTCCATAAATGCAATAACTAGTGTTTCAAGAAAAGAAAGATAATAATACTTATCTCTTGAAACTCTTCGTTCAACTTGGATTAGAGATGTGATGCCTTCCTTCACATATGCGCATTTCATCTCGGATCCCTCAACTTCTTTCCGCTAACTCCCAAAGGCGCCAGTTTTTGAACCTTTAGCTCTGATACCACTTGTAACATACACCATTAACTTCACAGGGAAATGTAAGGAGTTAAAATTTTTTTATACAAGTTACTCATCATTACATAGAATGTTTAATAGTTCACAGTGTAATTTTATAAATAAGAATGGTAAACTCCTTAACCCTTAACAACCTCCATTACAGTATATTAACATAATACTATACGTTGTAACCATCCATTCATCTCATTACTCATATAGTCATCACATAATTGCCATTATGAACATCATAACAAGAAAGGAATCAACCTCATCATCTAGACACAATAATCAATTGCATCATTGAACACCAATATACCCTGGAAACCCCGTAGGGTGAAAACCAGCAAACGTTTAATTTTATTATTAAACGCTCGTGAGGGTGTTCAGCCCATCACTCAATGGTTTATAAGGGAGACCATCCCTTAACCATCGTTTATATAATCTTACAAGGAAATATACAATATCTAGCTTCCAACCGTTCAATAAATATGATACCATTTACCCTCTGGTCTTCATATCTTCACATCTTGGTGGCATGGATGTACCTACAATGGACCATCGTACATTGGACCTTCCTGCAACTTGCACTCGTCCGCACGAACATTAATGATTTACTTGCCACCATGTCAAGCATAATCTTCCTTTGTACATGTCACCATCATTCCCTGCTATGATTCCTTCAACATAAAATGATGTCAAGATTCATAAAGTATTAATCAATCACTATAGTAGTTTCTCCATCTACTCATGTATAATAATGAAAAGCAAGTAAAGTACCTTTTCATTCTCTCTATAATAACACATATCTCATATGTGCTGGTTATAGGTCATCACAATAACTAATGCTTATGTCGCATCAGCACACATTCCTGCAAGACAATGGCTACATCTCCCAAGCTTTCCTTTAAAATAAACTGATACATAAGCTAAGATATTTATGCATGTGACTTACATACATTTAATAAAAATAGCTAACCCTTAAGCTATTACCTTTAGTGCATGGAATGCAAGTTAACATAAAAATTGTCTCTTCCATGCATGCGAATGCATACTGATTCCAAAAGACTCCCTAAAGGAGTGCCTACACAATGAAGCACATAAACTCCTTCACGAGTCTTCCCAAAGAAAATATCAATGCTAGTGAGCATGTAAACATATGTAAAAATACGCAATTAAGAATATAGATACATGTCTTATTTTCAAGATTGTACTAATAATCATATTCAATGTAGTTTTAATACTACAAGATATCTTTCTACATACAAATATGTATATTATTTTTCAATAGAAGTTAATACATATGTTGCATGTATATGCAAGATCTTCCTCCAAAGAAATTTAACATCACAATCATGATAATATAAAATAATCACTTAGTTTATTCATCTAAGGAATAAAACTGATTAGTTCCTTTAACCATGAATTTATTAAATAACTTAACTTTAACAACATCATGGTAATTTATTCATGAATTTATTAAATAACTAATATTTGCAAACACCATGGTAATCTACCCATGGTTTTATGAAACAATTAATCTCCATCAACACCATGGAAAAACTACCCATGGTTTTATCAAACTATCCATGGATTTATCAATTCATTACTATTCACAACATGGTTAATGAATATTAATCTTAGAAAATTTCTCTTTTCTTCTTCATCGCCCAAGAACATATTTCAAGAGTCAATCTCTTTAATCTATTCAAGAAACATACTTTGGACTTGTTATCACCTCATAATTTAAATGAGTACAAAATCTCTTTTAAAATAAGAGCATTCCTCTTCTATTTTCTTGCTTATGTAAATATTTTTATTAAAGAGTTACCCTCTTTAATCTAATCAAGAAAATCTCTTTTAAAAATAAAGTACCATAACTAACCCTTATTTGGGCATAAGAGCTAGATAGACCTTTTAAAATACTAACAAAGTTAGCATGTAATCTTTGCAAACCCTTGCAAAGGAATTAACGGAATGGATTTATCTTCTACTCCCAAGATAAATACATTATTATCTTCTACTCCCAAGATAAATACATTCTTACGCAAATAGTCAACAGTAAATTTGTTTCAATTGTATCCCAATAAAATAATGAGATATCATTTCCTTGGTATATGTAACTTATCTCAAGAAATAGGAGAAATATCATTAGTATTTCTATTTTCTAATAATCTTTTTGCAGAAACTATATAATATATAATCTTTATTTATATCTTTTAACTCACAAAAAAGAAGACTATATAATAAAGAGAGAGTAAGCCAAAATTACCTTTCTTGGCAGTCGACTCTCATTCCAAAGGCATATTTGAATCCTTTCTCTCATACTTTAATGCACAGCAAGGGTCCAAAACCATTTGTATGTATGACACCATGCAATAAATGGGTCTGTAGGTTGAAAACACTTGTTAACAAACCACTGTAGCAATATCTCTGCCATGTACACGCTATTATGGAATTGGCACACGATATTTTTCAATGATAATTCTGCCCAGTAGATATCTACAAATCTACAGAGAGTTTTGGGGATACATGAGGAATCGAAACATAATTTAATCTACAGGGAGTTTTGGGATACATGAGGAATTTGAAACCGACATTTTTAGTGTAGTCAAAGAGAGCATGGGGCATAAGGATAATATGAACAGAGCAGTTATATAACTACGCCATGAATTCGTTACATAGCCTGATCACATGAGAGCATGGGATATAAAGATAGTATGAACGGAGAAGTTACATAACCACGCCACCAAGCCGTTACATAACCAACTATTAAATAGCACGGGCACGTGAGAGCATGGTGTATAAACCAAATGAAACAAAACCAGCGATTCAATAATTCGTTCAACCGTTTCTTGATACAACTATTTTTATAAAACATGGTAAAAACTGTAATTTACAATAGTTTACGTGGGTGTTACATAATCCCCCCCTTAAGATAACATCGTCCTCGGTGTGCTTCTCTCACTAAAATTTAAACTTATACTCATGACATAATAATATAAACAACCCAAAGGGGTTCCTTCCCCGTGGCAATGAGACACTTTCGTTTCCTTAAATGCCATTAATTGAAACAATAATGTTTTTATCCATATTCATGAGTATGTATAGCACAAAGAAAATTTCATTTCCATTTCTACTGCTTATCCCTTATTCAATTCACAAAAGTATAGAAAAATCTCTATACGAACTTACCAATTACTATTGGTAGAATTGATGGCTTTTACGCAACCTCTCATCGAATGGTTGAACACCCATCAAAACTTCCTGGAAAGAGCCTGTAATGTATGACTAACAATTCTATCACATTAGTCACAGAGTTTCAATCAAATGAAAATACTTGCAACTAACAAACATTCTTGCAATATAAAGAGATGTTTTAATCGAAGTACTTCCACAAGTACTCAGAGAGAACCAACCCTCTCATCAATGCATCACGTGCACACTGTCTTAGCTCCTGCTAAAGACATCCATAGAGTACTTCAAAAAGTACTCAAATAGCACCTAGCTATCTTCATCATACCAATGGTCAATCAATGCACCATGGTCATATCCTAGCATCTGCTAAGACATTCAAACAAATTAGTAATAAAATAAATGAACTTATACATTCAATAATTAATTTTAATATAACACAACTTTTACTTAACTTGTTCCACTATGAGAACTGCAATGGTAAACAAAATGCTCCTCCTAATCCATAGGATTGAGTCATTTTTTCCACATCCAGACAGTTAATTTTTCCACACTAAAATGTCTTTATACTTATCTGGAAATTTAGTCTTTCAAGGTGTGGTCCTCCCAACCATCAAGTGAGGCAATTACGTCCTCCACTTGCCCCCTAGCTCCAGAATCTGGATAGTGTCATGGGTCAACAGTGGATTCTTCTACTGTGACATCGGGATGACCAATCCAGTCACACTCAGAAAAGCCTGGAAGAGAAATTCGGGACAGTCCGGTCCAATTCTACAATTCCAGTCATGCTCAGATGTTTTTGGCTTTACAAGGGTTGCTGGAAGCTATTTTCAACTGGTCCCAACCAGCTCGAGAAAATACTCTCCCTTTACCGATTTCACAGAACGCCTACTCCTCCCCGAAGATCCAGCTTATCCTGAGAGGAGTAGGTAACTGTCTTTCCAACTGTCCCCAACCACTTCCTATTCTTGGAAACATTTTTACCGTCACCTTAGGAAGATTTTATTTCCATTCATTAATTCTAGCAAATTAAATAATTTTCTTTATCAACAATGATGATTTAAGTTTTTCTTGACAGATAAAAAAAAATTAAACAAATTGTCTTTAGCTAGTTAATACTAGTTAAATTTAATGAAGATGTCACAACTTCCCCCCTGGAAGTAACATACATGTGTTGTACAGTATTATTTCTGAAATAACAAAATCTTGCATATTAAAACATTATACTTTAACATTTACTATTGCAATCCACATTGCCATGTTTGCGATGATTTATTTTTCACAAATTTTTTGTTTCCATTAAGCTACCCATGTTTACTATAAGAAACAATGCTAATCGTAAATATGCATTTCTCGAACACATATTATCTTATGCAAACATTTCCAAATCCCCACAAACAGACATACGAAGTAATTATCTTAATCACTTATTCACAACTTTCAATTAGCTTTAGTCAAAATCGATTCGTGCATATAACTCTCATTATTTATTCATTCATAACTAATAAATGGTGTTAATAATTTGATTGCATTCATGACACGAGTCACTCTAAAACTAGTCATTCCATGCCATTATGATCTTAATGCTGTCATGACGTCTCGTGCAAAAACTGGTCAGTCAACAAGTCATTTAGTTAAGTTTCACAACATGCATATGCATAGACTTCTTAAAATAAAATAAAATAAAATACTTATCTTTATTTTATTTGAAGAACTTCTCTCTCTACTGCAGTATTCATCCCCCTCAGGAAATTCACATTGCTCCTCTACAACAATGTTTTCTTTTAGCAGCATCGATAAGATTTTATAGCATGACTAGATAAAACCTTAATCAATAAATAATCAATCCTTGAATTATCCTTTAACACCTATTCTTGTGCATATATGAGATGTGAATACAATGTCACAACATGCTTTCTTCTAACATCTCTACATTAGTGTGAGTAAGTAATTATCAATTCATGTCAAATAACTCCCACATTATTATGAAAATTTTCACACACGCACACATTTGTATAAGACAAATCACTATATCTGTTCAAAAATTATTTTAATGCAAAATGACACAATGTGCATTCGCTTTACTTAAACTTTAACAAAAGAACCACCACTTCAGATATTTGCCTTTGGAACATGAAAATTTAATAAAGCTAACACATTAGCTGTTGTTCCAATGCATACAATGAATAAAGATTCTAATCTTAATTTCCCAACAGAGTACTTAACATAATTGAGTAGGCAAACTCATGATTCCTCTTCGAGGACATATAACATAATAGGGATGCAAAACATGGTTTTCTTTTCCATAAAACTAATGGAATAAAACATAAGAATACATGCTTGATTCATGAAATATTATATCCACATTGGCCATGTATATATTTTAAGGAAACCAAAACATTACATTATTTTTGTACATGTAATTCATCTTCTTTTCCAAAGAATCTTTTGTAAAGTATGATAAAAAAACATGTTTATCATTTCCACATATAGACTTATGTTCTTTCCGATGAAATCTAATACAAATATTGCATGCAAAGAACATTGTTCCTCTATGATTCTACATGCAAGTTGCTAATGCTTTGCTTCCAATAATTTATCATAGATTGCCTCTTTTATGCATAAAAACTACACAATACTAACAAGGTTAACTTAACCTTTAATATACCTAAATCAGGAAGTTTACATAATCCATCTAGCAATGTAATATATTGAAGAGGTTATTCTCTTTAGCTTATATTTATTTTCAAGAAAAGAATTTCGATTCCTTTTCACTTAACACACAAGTACGTAGTCCCTTTTAAATAAAAACAAGCTTCCCATCTTTTCTTATACAAGATATATATAAAGGCAAGCAAGTTTAGTTATTTATGTTTTACTACTGCTCACACCTTTCAAGATACCTACTAGTAATCTTTGCAAGACTCACATGGGTTCTTATCAGCAAAACGAGC
This sequence comes from Pinus albicaulis, assembly GCA_034641835.2. Taxonomy (NCBI): domain Eukaryota; kingdom Viridiplantae; phylum Streptophyta; class Pinopsida; order Pinales; family Pinaceae; genus Pinus; species Pinus albicaulis. Next base: position 101,000 of record JAXQQM020067585.1, read on the forward strand.
ATAGTAGTTTTGTCTTTTACCATGCTTCAGTTGCAATATTTACATGCAAGATTTAGTTTCAAGATATACATATTTATTTCCTAGAAAAATCAAATGTATATTAGTTAAATTTTGAAGAGAAACACACACATGTTTCATTTTTCAAGAAACCAAAATCCCATCTTCTTTCATGAAAACTTCAACACAGCAATAGAATTTTTATGTACATGGAAAATACATATCCTTTTCTAAAGAAACTCTAACTCAACAGGTATTTACTTTGTAAGCAGTGTATTTTTCATAAATGCAATAACTAGTGTTTCAAGAAAAGAAAGATAATAATACTTATCTCTTGAAACTCTTCGTTCAACTTGGATTAGAGATGTGATTCCTTCCTTCACATATGCGCATTTCATCTCGGATCCCTCAACTTCTTTCCGCTAACTCCCAAATGCGCCAGTTTTTGAACCTTTAGCTCTGATACCACTTGTAACATACACCATTAACTTCAAAGGGAAATGTGAGGAGTTAATTTTTTTTTATAGAAGTTACTCATCATTACATAGAATCTTTAACAGTTCACAGTGTAATTTTATAAATAAGAATAGTAAACTCCTTAACCCTTAACAACCTCCATTACAGTATATTAACTTAATACTATATGTTGTAACCATCCATTCATCTCATTACTCATATAGTCATCACATAATTGCCATTATGAACATCATAACAAGAAAGGAATCAACCTCATCATCTAGACACAATAACAAATCACATCATTGAACACCAATATACCCGGGAAACCCCGTAGGGTGAAAACCAACAAACGTTTAATTTTATTATTAAATGCTCGTGAGGGTGTTCAGCCCATCCCTCAATGGCTTATAAGGGAGACCATCCCTTAACCATCGTTTATATAATATTACAAGGAAATATACAATATCTAGCTTTAAACCATTCAATAAATATGATACCATTTACCCTCTGGTCTTCATATCTTCACATCTTGGTGGCATGGATGTACCTACAATGGACCATCGTACATTGGACCTTCCTACAACTCACACTCGTCCGCATGAACATTAATCATTTACCTGCCACCATGTCAAGCATAATATTCCTTTGTACATGTCACCATCATTCCCTGCTATGATGCCTTCAACATAAAATGATGTCAAGATTCATAAAGTATTAATCAATCACTATAGTAGTTTCTCCATCTACTCATGTGTAATCATGACAAGCAAGTAAAGTACCTTGTCATTCTCTCTATAATAACACATATCTCATATGTGCTGGTTATAGGTCAGCATAATAACTAATGCTTACGTCGCATAAGCACACATTCCTGCAAGACAATGGCTACATCTCCCAAGCTTTCCTTTAAAATAAACTGATACATAAGCTAAGATATCTATGCAGGTGACTTACATACATTTAATAAAAATAGCTAACCCTTAAGCTATTACATTTAGTGCATGAAATACAAGTTAACATAAAAATTGTCTCTTCCATTCAAATCTCCGTCGAGACGTATGCCTGTTGTGTCTTGGCTAGAAGAGTAGGCGGCCCCAGAGCGGACCTCTCAGCTCTTGTTGAGGCATAATTTCATTGCTATTGTGTACGGCTTGCAGGATGTTGCACCTAGCCTAGGTTTATAGTGGCAGCTAGTTGGATTTTAACCCGGGCCTTGCTCAGGCAACTCTCACCAGTTACCGATTACCCTAGATCTAAAAAAAAAAAAAACAATTGTCTCTTCCATGCATAAAGACTCTCCCTAAAGGAGTGCTTACACAATGAAGCACATAACCTCCTTCACGAGTCTTCCCAAAGAAAATCTCAATGCTAGTGAGCATGTAAACATATGTAAAAGTACACAATTAAGAATATAGATACATGTCTTATTTTCAAGATTATACTAATAATCATATTCAATGTAGTTTTAATACTACAAGCTATCTTTCTACATACAAATATGTATATTATTTTTCAATAGAAGTTAATACATATGTTGCATGTATATGCAAGATCTTCCTCCAAAGGAATTTAACATCATAATCATGATAATATAAAATAATCACTTAGTTTATTCATCTAAGGAATAAAACTGATTAGTTCCTTTAACCATGAATTTATTAAATAACTTAACTTTACCAACATCATGGTAATTTATTCATGGATTTATTAAATAACTAATATTTGAAAACACCATGGTAATCTACCCATGGTTTTATGAAACAATTAATCTCCATAAACACCATGGAAAAACTACCCATGGTTTTATGAAACTATCCATGGATTTATCAATTCATTACTATTCACAACATGGTTAATGAATATTAATCTTAGAAAATTTCTCTTTTCTTCTTCATCGCCCAAGAAGATATTTCAAGAGTCACTCTCTTTAATATATTCAAGAAACATACTTTGGACTTGTTATCACTTCATAATTTAAATGAGTACAAAATCTCTTTTAAAATAAGAGCATTCCTCTTCTATTTTCTTGCTTATGTAAATATTTTTATTAAAGAGTTACCCTCTTTAATCTAATCAAGAATTATCTTTTAAAAATAAAGTACCATAACTAACCCTTATTTGGGCATAAGAGCTAGATGGACCTTTTAAAATACTAACAAAGTTAGCATGTAATCTTTGCAAACCCTTGCAAAGGAATTAACGGAATAGAATTATCTTCTACTCCCAAGATAAATACATTCTTATCTTCTACTCCCAAGATAAATACATTCTTACACAAATAGTCAACAGTAAATTTGTTTCAATTGTATCCCAATAAACTAATGAGATATCATTTCCTTGGTATATGTAACTTATCTCAAGAAATAGGAGAAATATCATTAGTATTTCTATTTTGTAATAATATTTTTGCAGAAACTACATAATATATAATCTTTATTTATATCTTTTAACTCAAAAAAAGAAGACTATATAATAAAGAGAGAGTAAGCCAAAATTACATTTCTTGGCAGTCGACTCTCATTCCAAAGGCATATTTGAATCCTTTCTCTCGTCCTTTAATGCACAGCAAGGGTCCAAAACCATTTGTATGTATGACGCCATGCAATAAATGGGTCTGTAGGTCGAAAACACTTGTTAACAAACCACTGTAGCAATATCTCTGCCATGTACACGCTGTTATGGAATTGGCACACCACATTTTTCAATAATAATTTTTCCCAGTAGATATCTACAAATCTATAAAGAGTTTTCGGGATACATGAGCAATCGAAATAGAATTTAATCTACAGGAAGTTTTGGGATACATGAGGATTTCAAAACCGACATTTTTAGTGTAGTCGAAGAGAGCATGGGGCATAAGGATAATATGAACACAGAAGTTATGAACAGAGCAGTTATATAACTACGCCATGAAGTCGTTACATAGCCTGAGCACATGAGAGCATGGGATATAAAGATAGTATGAACGGAGAAGTTACGTAACCACGCCACCAAGCCGTTACATAACCAACTGTTAAATAGCATGGGCACGTGAGAGCATGGCGTATAAACCAAATGTAACAAAACCAGCGATTCAATAATTCGTTCAACCGTTTCTTGATACAACTATTTTTATAAAAAATGGTAAAACTGTAATTTACAATAGTTTACGTGGGTGTTACACCAGGATATCGCAATCATCACAATTACATGATCATACCTTTATTTTGATATATTTTTAAATTAAAAAATATTTATTTTCAATTAAAGTAGGAAAGACAAAAATATATATTTTTTATATTATTAAATTTATATAAATAATTTTAGAGGAAAGCTTATGAATTCAAAAAAATAAAAAAATTATAATTAATTAGCCAAAACAATTAATATTTCCATTATTTAAATCAATTAAGATTTAAATAAATTTTAAATTCATATTATATTTTTATTTTTGATATTAAAATGTGATTATGTTTTTGTCTCTTCAATAGGAATTTAGTGGATAATTTTGTTATTTGTTTAGTGTATATAAGAAGCATATATATATCTATATATATCTAAATATATATAAAAGATAGAAGACATTGTATTATATAAAATGTAGAAAGATTACATGTATATGTACTTTATGATGTAGTAGTTTGTAGTTGTCACAAAATTTAGGCAAGAATGAGCATCTTCCCAAAAAGTAGAAACCAAGTGTTTATTTGGAAAATTAATTACATTTAACTTAGAGAATGACTAAAAGAGAAAAACAAGGGAAGTAAATTTGGGTTGGAAAAACTTGTTTAGATATCCATAAGATTGTCAAACTCATCAATAGAATATTTTATGTGTTATTTTTCATTATCAATCTCACAGATATAATATTTTAAGCGTTATTTTGAATTATCATTTTGAGTAAAGTGAGCTATGATGTATTATGAAAACATGCATATATGCTTTGTTTCTTTCACTATTCTCATTATTTGCACTCCCAGGAAATTTCATTATCCAAAATTCAAATTTCACTTATTATTTGGTTGATTATGGAAACCAAAATATACATTTTTCCATTTAAGAATCTTATTGGCAGCAAAAATTGATAGGTAATTTATATTTCCACTATGAAGATATAAATGTTAATCAGTTATATTTATGTAAACATATATCTGATCTTTACATTATTTATTGACGAAATATATAATATTTTATGCAATTTAAAAAATATATATATAGAATACATAAAATTTGTATTACTTATTTTTATAGTCATTGTGTTTTTCTGACATAGGTTAATATTCATAAGGTATTTTTACTTTTAAGATTATGTCAATTTATATAACAATGTGATTAGCTTTCTTAATTTCTTAAATTATTTTTATTGAAAGGAAAAAAAAAAAAAAATTACATAAAAAGAATGATTTATATATATTGAGATAATTAAAATAAAATTATTTTTATAATTAATAATTTTTATCATATATTAACATTATTTTGATTATATAAAAAATTATACATTTTCTCAATACTAAAATGTAGAAAATACTCTTCAATATAGTAAATATATCATTTATAAAAATCATTTAAATTTTCTTTATGAAAATCATGCAATAACTATATTTATGGATATAATATGGCTTTGAAAAACATGAAAAAAGAAATGCTAAATAAATTATAAAAAAATATAGATAATCAAATATGACAATTTGCTGAGAGATTTATATTTTCGTTAATTATTATTATTTTTTTATTGTAATTTTGATATTTTAAATTTATTTTTGAATATTTTAATTTTGTTACTCAGAATTTCCTTTAACTTTATTTTATATTCAATTTTTTTTTCCTTAAATTTTTTTAATCAATTTATATAATCATATTATCTAAAACAATTTTGTAGACGATCTCTTATTACATTGAAATTTACACTCTTATTCCACTAAAATTTAAACGTGTATAAGTACTCAAAATTGAAAGAAAATAAATAAATAAAATTGAAAAATATGACATTCAGATTATCTAGTTAAGTTAACTTTAATTCAATTCATATATCCCTCGATCTCACAGCAAGTTCAACAAAACCAATTAATGACCGAGGACTTCATCGATCATCTATTAATGCATGGATTGTTTAATTGGAAATCCTTGAGAGGATTTTTATAAAATATAATTATTTTCATTTTTTTAAGCGGGAATAAAGGCAATTCCTTTCATGATAGGGCTATTATAATTAACGTTTTTTTAAACACAATCATGTCTAAGAATTTTGGAAAATAACATAAATGTATGACCAGAAAACCACATAGAGTAGTGAGATAAAGGATTAGTCAGATTTAAGAGTTATCAATTAACTATGTACTACTTTGTTACATAAGGTTATTGTGGAAGAGCTTTGTAATAATATTTTCTATGTTCTTTAATTGGTTTTTGGAAAAAAATTCACATAATACTCGAGAATAACTCTGGTAATAGTTTAGAAAACTTAGAAGTTTTCTTGAGTCAAGATTGGTTGTAAATAAAGTTACGGTAAAATGTTATTGCTTGGATTAGGAACATTAATAGATGTTTGGATAAAATAATTTTAATATAGGAGTTAACGAATGTTTTCTAAATTTTATTAACTTTTTTAATACACACAATGACAAGATACAGAACTATTTGGAAGAGGCAAGTTATTTCACCTCGACTCTACTACAAAATAGTTATCATTTCTCTTCTTTACAATGTTGTTATACTGAGTCCATGTGATCTAAAAATATAATGAACAAATATTAGGGATTTCTATTATAGTATGACTATGTGTATTAACACTAGTAAAACAAATGTGATGATATATAAATTCAAAATATCATTTACACTAATGCCATATATTAAAAAAGAATTTTGGAAGAAGTGATCTTCTACAAATATCTTAGAATCGTCTTCATTTTAATATTAGCTTCATTTTAATATTAGCTAGAACTATAACAGTCAGAAAATGATAAATTAAAGGTAGAAAGCTTATTATAGACTCGAAAACTATTGTAAATCAATTTACCTTTAAATAAATAAGAATAAATTTATCTTTATGGCTCTTCCCACTCTTTTTACCTTATATGGTTGTGCACGTTGGAGCTACAATATCGATAAAGAATTGTGAAGATATATAGAAAAAATATTGAAGTATTTTATTATAGTAATATGTGAGTATATTTTGGAATTCAAGGCAGATTCTAGATGGATCAAGGGATATTCTAGATTGATGAATGAAGAATCCAGTCCAAGTTTAATCATCACCCTTCTATTCCATCCCCATTCTTCAAGTTTAAAGGTTCATGAGAGTAACACCACAACAAATATGGGAACACCACTTTTTTCGTAAGGATGAAATCAATGAAGATTATTTTCGTAGATTTACCATTCAGGGAGAGACTAAGTAGTGGATGAAGAAAAAAGTGACAACAATGTTGTAGTTTTTATCTGGTGATAAATGTCACAATGTTGTAGTTTTTACCTTGTGAGAAATGATAGTACAATGTGTAAGAATAGTGAGATACATTATTATTAGGAAACTCTAAAAATTTAATATATGGAAAATTAGAGCACTTTTTTCCAAGTGTATATGTACGGATTATTTTAATTTTGATTAATAAGATGGAGAAACATGTCAAGAAATTTATAGTATATGATTTATTATTATTATTTCTTTTAAATTTAATTTATAATAAAATAGTTTATGGGGTGTAGAAAAATGATGATAGTGTGTTTTGGTAAGGCACTCTATGATGTAAAGGTTAGGGGTTCAAAGCTATGTGGCAAAAAATTCGGTCATTCTAAGAGTTCTTGTAGTCCATGACTGTCATCCCTTGGTAATTTTGATGACATAAATGTCCCTAGTCGCAAATACTCAAGCCACAAATTAGACATACCAATCATCTCAAAACCCATATTACCTAGTAAACAAAAGAAAAATTATAATAATAAAAAATCCATTAAAAAAAATTTAAGATCCATATTTTGCTTTATTATTAAAGTTTTGTTAAATTAATTTAAAAAAATATTTTTTAAACATGTATATCTAAATAGATATGCACATTTTTACAAGTTAAGTAATTAATTTATCAGATTTTTTTCATATTCAAAAACTAAGTTTTAGCATTAAAATTAGTCATTCAAAAGAAAATTATAAAAAATTATTTTGTAGGTATATTATTAATAGAGATGAATAGTCTAAAATTTAATTAGAAGTGAGACTAGTGAAACACATCAGTGAGACTAAATTAAGCACAAACTGTCTCACAAATTTCATAATAAAACATCGCATTGCATAATTCTTGAAATAGAGTGAGTAAAAAAACCGTTTTCATATAATATCTTATGTACACCCATTTTAAATGATAATTTCAAAACATTTATTAAAATAGTTTTTTATTAGTATTTTAATTTATAAAAAATATATATTTAAATAAATAAATTTAAAAATAATTGAAATAAATAAATAAATTTAAAAATAAATTAAATTAAATTAACCAATGTTTACATTTTGGTATTTAATAGATATGCACGTTAACCACCCCTTCTATCATCATCGTAGTCATTTTATATCTGCACCTTAAAAAAATTGTAATAATAAATACTTTTTAAAATTATTTTCATAAAATGGACGACACTTTGCGTACAATCACGGCAGCAAAAAGAAACGCCACAACGGTGGAAAAATTATTCATACCTTAGCCAAAAAATATTTTATTGTTATAATCGACAACCTTAAGGTCTTTAAGTAGCCCTTTGCTGGGGCCGATACCCAAAATATCAGTTGACTTACGTCGATGATCTACTTTGTATGTCATGCAATGTCATAACACCGCGTTACCTTTTTTCAACACCTCTCTACACTTTTGATCTATGCGCCCTCGTTCCAATTAAATATGTCGGCAACCCTCATTTTCTTGAGTTCAATTATTTAAGTTTTGTTAGTCCAATTATCGGAAAAATCCAAGAAATAAATGAGGTCATGATAAACATAATTACTTGCTTTTAATCTAGAATGACATAAAACTTGTAATTATTATGAGACAGACAGCTTACCGGTGCCATATTTATGGGCTATGAAACGAGTATGCATATAATACATCCATTAACATCTTTGGAATTTTAAATAAATATTGTTAAGCCATAGAGATATTGGGGGAATCTCTATGGCGAATGAGATAAAAATGATTATTTTATCTATAAGTTAGACAACCCCAACTAGAATTTGTAATTAAGTTAGATTTACCATATAAAATGACAAAAAAAAAGTCATTATATTATTATTTATTAAGATTTAATTAAGGTAAAGAAATGAGGGTAAAAGGTTATTATATCATTAATTATTGGGATTTAATTAAGGTACAGTTGGGTAAGTATAAGTAAGAATTATGTGTTTCGAAAGAAAGTTTAAATTTAGTTTTAGTATGTATTTAATTAAGGAAGTTATATAATTTCTTGTTTCATAAATATTAAATAATTGTTATTGATATTAATTTGGTAGTGTTTATGAGGAAGTAACTAGGAAAGTTCCATATAATTACTATTGTCTTTTGATTTCTATCTAAAATAATTAGGATTTTTAATGAAGTTACTAACATGCCAAATATTCTACTACAAATATGTGAATATATTTAATTATAACATATGGGCTAATGTGAGAGTAATATTACACAACAATGTAACATAAACCATTATTCTAAAAGTTATAAGGTGTTTGAAGAAAAGAAAAAATATATAAATTTTTAAGAAGGATATTATCACTCTGGTTTTCCTTATTTTGGAAAATTCATTAAGAATTTTATTGTGCATGATCTTTTGATTTGCATTGATTGAGAACAAATTGAAATAATGCACAATATATCTTAAATAAAATAAACAATTTATAAAAATGAAATTCTAGGATTTGAATAATATTCTAAAAATGTCATATGCAATACAATTAGTTGAATTACTATGGTTATTGTTTGATAATAATTCTAAAAGATGAAGAGGGAATATCATATAATATAAGAACCTCGACATTAACATCACTTTAGGAGTGATTGTCTTAACATCAACATTTTTTAGTTCTTTAGAAAAAAATTATGGTTATCAAAACCATGACATTTTATCTATTTCTATATTTTAAATTTGCTTTAAATTATTAGAAATATAATTCCAAAAATACATAATATTCATGGACATTACATACCATAAAATAGGCAACATGAGTGAAGACTTTACAAAATCTTTTAAACTAAAAGAAAAAAATTGTCAAAATTAATTCTAAGAAGATTGCAAAGGTCTCCTATATTATTAAAACTTAAAACAAATGCACAAAACAACACAGCAATCATGAGACAAACCTCACTGAATAATTGAATTCAACTGCACGATTACATTACATTTATATAGCAGAGTGCACTCACCTAATCTCCTGAATTGGAGGAAACAAACCTAAATAGATGGAACCAATTTCTAAATTAAAGCTCTCGTTCAACAACTCAAAACTAAATCTATTTCTGCATTACTCTAGATTATTCTCACATCCTCCCTTAATGGAGAAATGGATTTTCTACAATACCTAATTTACTTCTAAAAATTTAAAATTTGATTTTACCAAGAGGCTTAGTAAATATATCAGCCATATTATACTTGGTATTACAAAATACTAATTCAATTTCATTTGTCTCAATTTTCTCACGTACAAAGTGGTATTGCAGCTCAACGTGTTTTGTTCTGGCATGGTATATTAGATTATGTGCTAATTTGATAGCACTTTGATTATCACAATTGATGCATGTTGAACCACTTTGCGCCTCTTCAAGATCTGCAAGAATTCTCCGCAACCAAATAGCTTCACAGGTGGCATTGGTCAAAGCTTTGTACTCTGATTCTGTTGATGATAAAGAAATAGTTGGCTGTTTCTTACTACTCCAAGATACGACCCCTGATCCAATATGAAATGCATAGCCAGAGGTAGATCGTCTGTCATCTAGATTTCCTGCCCAATCTGAATCAGAAAAACCTGTCAGTGCAACATCAGATTCATCAGTATACATAATACCTAAATTCACTGTTCCTTTTAAGTATCGGAGAACTTTCTTTGCAGCATTCCAGTGATTTCCTGAAGGCTTAGCCATGAATTGACTAAGGATACTGACTGAGTATGCAAGGTTTGGTCTGGTAGTGGTGAGATAGTTCAGAATTCCCACCAACTGATGATATAATGTTCCATCTGCCTCTTTAGTTCCATCTTCTCTGTACAACTTTGCATTCTGTTCTAAGGGAGTTGACATGGCTTTGCAATCACTCATATTGAACTTTTTAAGAATTTCCTTTTTATATTTGCTTTGAGTGATCAATGTTTTACCACGCTCTCTCCATACCTCAATTCCTAAACAGTAATGCAATTCACCCAAATCTTTCATTTCAAATTCCTGCGACAACTGAAATTTAATTTCTTCAATTAACTTGTAAGCACTGCCTGTGATAATGAGATCATCCACATACAAAGATATTAAAGCAACATTTCCTTTTTCATCTTTCTTAACATACAAGTTAGGATCATTTTTTCTTTTCACAAACCCATTCTGAAGAAAGAAGGTATCAATCTTTACATACCATGATCTTGGCGCCTGTTTCAAACCATATAAGGCTTTTCTTAACCTGCAGACTAGATGCTCCCGTCCCTCTTTGACAAACCCTTTAGGTTGAACCAAATAAACTTATTCCTTTAAATCACCATTTAGAAAAGCAGATTTGACATCCAATTGATGTATATTCCAATTATGTTTTGTAGCTAAGGAAATCAGTAATCTAATTGTATTCAATTTAGCTACTAGTGCAAAAGTATCTTCATAATCAATTCCCTCCTGTTGAGCATATCCTTTTGCAACTAATCTTGCCTTAAATTTATCAATGCTACCATCTGCTTTAAATTTAGATTTATACAACCATTTGCTTCCAATTGGAACTTTGTTTTCAGGAAGTTCTACTAATTCCCATGTTTGATTTTTCATAAGAGAGTCATATTCATCATTCATAGCATTTCTCCATTGTTCATGTTCTTTATCTTGTTCATAATCAACTGGTTCTACAACATTCATGATATTAGACATCAAGGCATAATCTCTATACCTTGCAGGAAGCTGGGTTTGTCGGGTTGACCTTCTTGGTGCTACAATACCTGTTGGAGTTCCATCCATGATTCTTCGGCTTTGAGGTGAATCTCGTGATGACTCACTGCTGCTAGATGTGCTCATACTGCTCTCATCCTGATCTTGAACCTGTACCTGTACATGTTCTTGTTCCTGTTTAACCAAAGTATCAAGTTTGACATGATCATCATTAGATATATGCCATGCATCATTCTTTGTATCACATTTATCAGCCTGCTCATTAAACACCACATCTCGACTTGCAAACAGTTTATGTGAACTTGGATCAAACAATTTATATGCTTTCTGATCTATACAATACCCAGTAAAAACACACTTGATTGACTTTGCATCAAGCTTTCTTCTGTTAGCCTTAGGAATATGTGCAAAGGCAGTACAGCCAAAGACTCTTAAATGACTGACATCAGGTTTATAACCATGAAGAACCTCAAAAGGAGTTTGGAAAGCTAATTTCTTAGTGGGACTTCGATTCTTCAAATAAATAGCAGTATTAATGGCTTCTGCCCAGAAACCATTAGAAATGTTCTTACCTTGAAGCATACTGCGAGCACACTCCACCAGTGTTCTATTCCATCTCTCAGCAACACGATTTTGCTGAGGGGTATGAGGTACTGTGAACTGTTGTTGGATCCCATTAGATTTACAATAGCTGTTAAATGCGCCTGACTTATATTCATCCCCTTGATCAGATCTGAGTATTTTAATGTACTTACCTGTTTGTTTTTCAATAATAGTTCGAAACTCTTTAAAATACTCAAATATATCACTTTTCCTTCGAATGAAATAGACCCACGTATACCTAGATCTATCATCAATAAAAATAACAAAGCAGGAAGCACCACCAAGAGACCTAGTTTGCATAGGTCCACATACATCAGTGTGAATTAATTCAAGTATATCATATTTTCATTTCTCGGTATGAACATGAAACTCTTCTCTATGCTGCTTACCAAGTGCACAAGCTTCACATGGTAAATGTTCACACTTCATAACAGGAATACCTTCCACCATTTATTTTCTTTGCAACAACGATAAATCATTGTAATTTAGGTGTCCATACCTGTGATACCATAACTCTGCTGTTGATGTCTCTTTGGATGTCAATTCAACATGACGCTTCATCGTCACATCCAATTTATATAATCCTCCAACCCTGGTACCTGTAGAAACAACCCTGTAGTGGTCCTGAACATCTTTCACAATACACCCCAATTTACCAAATTCCACTTTTAAATGATTATTAGTGATAGTGGAGACATATATCAAATTATTTTTGAGAGCAGCTACATACATCACATCATGAAGCTGTCTCATTTGTCCATTAGGTAAGTACACATTTATTATTCCATAGCCTTGGACTTTAAGTGACCTGTCATCTCCTAGGTAAATGTGTGTGCCATCAGATTTCTCATAATATTTATCATACCATTCTTTATTACAAGTCATATGTGCCGATGCACCAGAATCTATGAACCAAGAATTCTCATCATCAGTTTCAGCAGACAATGCAGCATCAGAAAGAAACAACTTAAGATTTTTGAATCCATCAGTAACTGAGGTGTCTCTGTTTATGAAATTTCCATTATGCCTCCTATGTCTTTGATTTGATTCATGATTCTTTCTTCTATAGCAATCTTTAGCTAGATGTCTAGGTTTTCCACAATAATCACACTCAATGTTTCTCTTAACATAAGAATCAGGATGTGTCATACCTTTCTGTTTTTCTTGAAAACGACCTTTGTTCCTGTCCCATGGTCTCCCTCGGAATGATCTTTTACCTCTTGCAGTCAAAGCAAAATCAGAACCATTTGACTCCAGTTCAAAAAATTTCATTCTCTCTTCCTCTTGAAGAAGAATTCCAGCCAATTCATCAAATGTAGGAGGTGTTGGTCTAGCTGAGAGTGCTGAAATAAATACTTTATAGTCTTGGACTAAACCCTTCAAAGCAACAATTACCAAATCGCTACTAGACACTTTTTCACCAATATCATCAAGCTTATCACTCAAGTCTTTAATTCTAGAAAAAAAGTTGCTAATGCTTTCATTGGCTTCCATTTTGATAGATAGTAGCTTTGTTTTTAAGAATAAAATACGGTTTGCATTAGTAGTTTCGTACAAACCTTTGAGAGTGTCCCATGTTGCCTTTGAAGATTGACACTCCCGAATGTGAGGAATAATATTGTCCTTCACTGACATGCGTAGCAGCACCTTTGCTTTCATTTCTCGCTTATCCCAATCTGGAATTGCAGTAGCAGCAGTAGGCTTGGGCTCATCACCTTTAACAATTTTCCAGAGATTGTATGCCTCCAGAACTGTGATCAGCTTAAATTTCCAATTTACATAATTTTCACCATCAAGTTTGGTGGATTCATTTAAATATGAATCAGCAAGAGGATTAGCCATTTCCACAACAATGATCCAATTTAATTTGCTGGAAATTAATTTACTGCAAAGATCTTGCACCAAATTTGAGCTATATGCTTCCTTAAAAGAGCTTCAAACAGAATGTTCACAAGTCCATTCTGGCAAAAATTAAAAACTTATAATAAAATTGGCACTGTACAACGCATAAGTACTTATGACACTAGCGCAAATAAAATGATTTATGAATGCTTAAACAATGTGACGATATAGAGAGCTCGTTAAATGAGAGGGAAGTGTGGTATAAATCCGCACCCAAAAACTTAAATGAAAAACGCCACATGCAACCTCGAGCAGCAATCTTCACAAACTCCACGCGCTGGCATGAACAGCAAGCTCGAGCAGCAACCTCCACAAACTCCACGCGCTGGCACGAACAACAAGCTTCACAATGTAGGCTGGAAGGCTAAATCCTTCGTCTTTTGATCCGATTAACGTCTATGAAGAAGGGGATGGTCAGCGCTGGTGTAACACAGCAGATTACAACCAAAACAAAAATTCAGCCAAGTTAACTATGCGCTGTCTCAGCAGCGAAAGGCCATACACTCTCACCAGCGAACAAGATCAATCAAACAGACCCTCGGCCCGAATGGTGTGCAAATCCTCAATTCGGTCAACCAACTGCTGATGGGTTTCGAAAGAGGAATGTGAGCCAGAGCTCACTCCAATACCCAAACACATCTTATTTCAGAGATCGGAAGACAGCTTAATATTGCTTTGATACCAACTTAAAACAAATGCACAAAACAACACAGCAATCGTGAGACAAACCTCACTGAATAATTAAATTCAACTGCACGATTACATTACATTTATATAGCAGAGTGCACTCACCTAATCTCCTGAATTGGAGGAAAGAAACCTAAATAGATGGAACCAATTTCTAAATTAAAGCTCTCGTTCAACAACTCAAAACTAAATCTATTTATGCATTAATCTAGATTATTCTCACATTAAATGCTCTGCATGAAAATATAGTTTTTATTTATTCAAATTCTTATACAATATAAGGGAAATTTCATTTTATATTATATTAACAACTTCCCCTTTATTGAGTATCCATTACAGTTTTCATTATAACATTACTAACATAGTTATCATTGATATTTATAGTTTCAATGTTCTGTTCCTCCTTTTATACATTGAAAAAATGTTTAAAGTATATCTAATTACATGTTAAAGACAAGGTGTAAGCACAAGAATCATGGAATGTTTATTTAAAAATAATTTTCACTTGTAACATTGAAACATATTAGAGTTGTATGATTTTCATATGAGGATATTTAACCTTTTCTTTATTTAATTGGAAATACACTTCTCTCTAACATAAATTTTTTATGGAAAACAATACTACTATTATGTCTTAGAACTTGTTATTGTATGTGTTTTATTTAGTGAAAAAATTACCTATATTACCCTTGAAGGG
Source organism: Pinus albicaulis (assembly GCA_034641835.2). Taxonomy (NCBI): domain Eukaryota; kingdom Viridiplantae; phylum Streptophyta; class Pinopsida; order Pinales; family Pinaceae; genus Pinus; species Pinus albicaulis. Next base: position 116,432 of record JAXQQM020067585.1, read on the forward strand.
GTTTGTGATCCACAAAGAGAATGTATCTCAAAATGTTTGAAGAAATTAAACCTATTCACTACTTATCATGACATGTCATGTAACTAGTTTTCTAGGTTAGGGTGATAACCTCACGTCCCCTCATTATAAATCCATTGGGGTTCATACTGGGTGGTGGAGGTACATTTTTATTTGTGGTGGTGGCGAGAGAGCATCCTCACCTTGTTGCTAACGTTATTTGGATGTAGTAAGTTGTATTCGTCTCAAAGTATTTCCTCGTTTCTTTCATCAAGCAGGTAGTGATGTTCGTTATGGTTGTAAAATCACATCCTTTCTTATGTTTTCCTCAAGGCTCATGAGTGAACTAGGTGAATGTTCTTCATTTCCTTTTTCCATAGCACAACATGCAAGCTAATCTTCGAATTGGTCATTGTATTATCCAATTAGGCTCTTCAAGAAACTGATTTTGCAGGTAGTTTGTATCCTTACCTACTTCTGGTTTGTTGTTGCTAGTATACTGGTAATTTCTTTCTGTGGTTTTAGAAAGAGAGGTTTATCATTCAATTTGAAAGTTGAATTTTTGTTTCGGGTGCTTGAAACCTTCTTCCTCCATAAAAATTGGTCAAATTTCATGTTTGGAAATTGGGGTTTTTGCATCTCAAGGGGGAACTATCCTTGTATCTTTCCATTTTGGATTTTCATGGTCAAGTATGTGGTTTTCCTTAACATTGGGGGGGATTTTTTAATCATTTTTTAGTTTTCAAGTGTCAATGTCGTGCCTTACATTTTGGGTTTTCGTAGGTCCGTTTCTATAGGTTGTCAAGCTTTACAAATCAATATTTTACTTTGGTCAAAGGTGTGGAGTTTTGGGGATGACTTGGTTGTGGTTTGGTTGGGCTGTAAAGGGTTTTCTCTTTTCTCCTCTTTTGGTCTTGTTTGTGGTTGTTTCGTCTGAGGTTGCAAGTACTTCTCTCTTCTCTCTACTACCATGCCTCCTTGATAGAGAATGGAAAGTCACATAGGTGGTGTGGGTAGTTCTAGCTCACAATGTCATAGGTTGATTTGTTGGGATTATGTAGCAGCATACTTCGATTCATTTCCTCTAGAATTCTGAAGATAAATTCTTTAATTGGAATAAAAGGAGTTTTGGGACTACCCTTAATTTTATAATTCAGAGGTAGGAAAGGAAGGCCTTAAATGGATTCTAGATCCCAAAAAGTGTAGGAAACGAAGGCTGAATTTACTACATTCTTTCTCGTTTCACCAAAATATGGATACTCTCTTTCACATGTCTCTAAGAGATAATAAAGTTGAAAATTAAAAAGGATTTTCAGGCCAATGGGATATAAAACATCTTGTACATAATGTACATTTCTTCCTTGATGATATTGTTACACGTTTGAGGAGGGTAGAAAAACATGTGGTGTCACAGTCAACTTCTAAGGAGATTTATGATCCTTATGGAGTCATTAATGTTCCACTTGCTGCAAATTCTCCTAATTTTCAAGTTATTCTATCTGATTAACATTGGTATTTTTTGGTTAACATTTGGGGACCTTGTGCTGAATTAAAATTAGTACTATGGTTAGTTAATCTCTTTGAGGTGCTCTAAGAGTTTATTCTGGAAACTTTTGGTTGAGTATGGCCATTTTTTTGTGTGATTCAATGGATTTTTATCTCTCATATGATGTTGCAATATGCCATCTTGCATATTGGACAGGAATCCATATGATTGATAATGAATATTGTACATCTAACACACTATTTGATTCTTGGGTTTGTTAATTGGTGGCAAGAAACTATTCTTTACTTTTCTCTGCAAGTTTTAAGTCATGTTCTACAGTAGATTGTTTGTTTTTATGTTGGGTATTTTTTGTCATGTGTGCGACTTTTGTACGAAAACAATGGAGGTGGAAATTGTTTCTTTACTCATAAAAAAATTTCTACCTCATGGATATTCTAGTCTTGTAGTACTCAGGCTTCAACTTGTAATAAGAAGGAATTATGTTTATGTTGTCATAACTCGTTGGAGACTTAACCTACCATGCTATGTTCTTTTGTAAAAAATGGCTATATGATCATAGTATACAACTTATTTCATTAATGAAAATTTTTTCACCAATTTACAAAAAAAAAAAAAAACAAATTTGCTATATTATATGTCTCCCTCTAAGAAAAAAAAATATTCTCATGTTAAATGGGTAATACATCATCAATAAATATTTAATAAACAAAAGTCACTTAAACATAATTCCACCAATTCCACCAATAATATCCATTCACGTAGCATCCTCATTAAAATTATTTTAAGTCCACTATGGATATTCACAGAAAATAAAAATACCAAATTATATATAAAACAAATAAAACTACGACATAAATAAAAAAGAAAATCTCTTTAATAATATATACTATAATTATATAATATAATTCAATAGCCAAATACTCCTTGAACATCCTTTACAATAACACAACATATCCCTTAAATAAATATAGACATTTCTTCCATTATGCCAAACAAACAATTTTTTTTAGCTTTTATACTCTATAACTATATTTTTATCATTATCCTCCATTTATATCTTTTCATTTCTTTCCATAGTCATTATAGTAAATAGATAAATATTCATTAGTGCTACATTTGATTTAGAATTAGAAATTTTTTTCCTATAGCTAGGGGCTTTTATCCTTAACACTATCTAACCTTGTAATGATTCATAGTCTTTTGTCAATATAAGGGAAACTTGTAGTGGAGTTTTACATCGAACATTAAGAAAAAGTATATCCATTGTAGTGGAGATTGGTAGTGAAGGTGGATGATCAGAGTTTTTTTGTGAGGTCTTTATATATTTACATGCCTAAATCATATGCATATCTTAATGCTCTAAAAAGAAATAAAATATATTGTTAATGCTATAATATAGAACATTAATAACCATTATTATCATAATCCACATATTAAAAAAGGAATTGGCTTACCATATAACAAATTTCATTTCGGTATTTAATGAAAAATTTAGTTTGAGAAAACCAAAAAAAATATTATATGTCTAAAAACCATAACAATTTTCAATTTAGTATTTAATTAAAAATTTCCTATAAAAACCAAAAAAAATTGCATATATGCTGGGATATTTCTTTTGGAAATAGCTGGGGAATCTGTCAACTGGTTTGACAGGATTCTGGATAGATAAAATCCTTTTTTGCATAAAGGATGCAGGAATAGGTTTTTCAGAGGTGACATAATGGAACTTTTCAAAATTTCCAGTTAGTTTAGACAATAATCCTTGTGTAGAATGGAATTATCTATGGACTTTGTTTTCTACAGATTCTATTTTTGATAAGGATTATCTGACACAACCTTTTATAACAGAAGAAAAAAATTGTACAACATTTAAAGAAATATTTACATCATGTACTAAGACTAGGATATTGTCAATTTGTTCCTTGACAACAGATGATTTTGTAGTGTTCAATTCTAGTCCTTTAATGGCCATATTTTTCTACTTGATTTGTTCACTGGCCTTTTGTATTCTACCATCTATACCCAAGGCATTATCATATTTTAGCACCAAAGTAATGGCTTTTGCATAATTTTGGGGTTCGCCTAAGATGATTCCTTTGTAGGGTGGAAAAGTGGTAGTAGTCTCAATCTTACTACCATCTAAAGCATTCCAAGAATGCTGACTTGTAGAAGAAGAAGCAACATCAGTCACTAGAATATTTTTCATTTCATTCTTGAAGCTATTGACACACTAAAAAAACATTAATTGTGCACTTAATATGACCTTGTACTTTTTAACATATAAAAATACGCTTAATTTTCTATGAATAAAGGGAGACACCACTATGTTCATCAATAATGGATCATTGTGTTATTAATTTTAAGAAAAAAATTTATTTATTTTTTTATTAAGTTATAATATTATTACAATCACATTAAATATTTAATGTAATTGATATAGGAGAAAATTTTCTACATATAAAAAAAAAATTACTGTAACAAAAAATTATTGCAATAAGAAAAATGCTTTACTAATACATACATTTACCTGATTAACTATATATAAAAAAAATATAATTTAACCTGAGAAAAAAAATCACACCTCTTATTATAAAATAAACTATATAAAATCTAATCGAAATTGTGCACTAACAAAAATATTTTAATGTTAAGAATATGACATTTCCTATGTAAAAATGACATCAATCTAAAAAAAATGTATATGTAAGGTAGAAACGGCATTTAATATATTTTCCCCACAATATTCCAGATTTGATTTGAGGAAAATGCATAAAACTCAGAACCCTTACAACACAACCCACCAAATAAAGTGTTCAAAAATTAGAACCTAATGTGCAGAATCCCTCGAAAAAATCATTATTTTAAAACCTAGTGCTGCATGATAGTCCAAAGTTCCTATGAATAAGCCTGAATGATAGATATAATCCTAGACATTGGAAATTTGAAAGGTGTACAGATTAAACACATGTTGTTGAAAAAGAGAAAGGCCTAGCAATTTGGTAGCATAAACACATTGTGATAGCTGGCTTAAGTGCAAACTAATTGTTATGCTATTTATTTTGAAAATACTAAACATCCATTTGTTTTTTTTGTTCGAAAATGATTACAAATGATGAACGTAAATTAATTATATTTTTTGGAAATAAAATTTAATTATGGAATTGTGGTTCCATAAAATTAAAAGAGGATTGATGATAAAAGTATTCCAAGAACTAAGAGTGGTTGAACAGAAAATAGTTAAAAACAATTACCTTTCCTCTGGGGATAAAAGTACATCCCAGTGAGGAAAAGGGGTTATTTTCTGTGACTAAGGAGAAGTAGAAGAGAGTGGAAATTCCTGAGCTGGTGGTGACCAGTGGAAAGACAACGTCCCTCAATCCTGGAAAGAAGAGTACTAGACTCAGCGTCTCAAGGTCTCTTCTGAAGGATTTGTCAACCTACTCATCTCAAGTGTGGAGCACGGGGGGAGATGAGGATGTAATTTCCTCTCTCATGGTAGGGATGATATCATTAGCAGATTATGGAGTGACATAAGTATACAGACTACAGAAATAGTAAGAAACCAGAATTTGATGTTTAGAAAAAATTCGTTTAATACAGAATTTAATGTTTCTTGAAATTATGGAATGAAGATTTTTACGTAGTGAATGTCGCAGATAAATAACAGCTGAATGTTTTGTAAAATATTCAAGAAATTATAGTAGAATTGTTATTAATATGTGGACTATGTAATGAATACATCTATTGAATTTTTTGCCATTTTTTACAAGAAAAATTAGTGTGAATAGTAACTATATTACCAAGTTAAAAATAGACAGGGATATATACTAGTAGAATGAGCGAGGAGAATTGTTAGTTCAAGGTCCATGGTCTAAACCGAGGACCCTAAAAATGGTCATTAACCTGTAGCCTGTGATATACACGGACAACAGTGTTGTAGGAAAATAACTCAGCACTCAGATTGTCTGAACATCTCTATTTAACTGAAAGAAATAAAACAAATTATGTTCTTTAAAGAAATAATGGAAACTCCTGTCTGAGATGAATTACATGATAAAATCTCAAAACACTATGTGTAGTAAAAACCCAAAAACACTACAGTCAATATAAATGTAAACAACTTTGAAAATAATATTTCTATTAGACTAATGAAGAAAAGAAGACTACAGTGTTGTTCGAATGAGAACCATAATCAAGCATAGACGAAAGTTCATTGGAAACTTAATGTGAATTCTTTTGACAAGAAAAACTACGGCAACATATATATTTACAAACAAGTGGAAAATGATAAATTCTTCCACTATATTCTAATAAGAGTAAAAAAATATTAAATGAGCTAACAATTCAAAATGTAGAGAACCTAGTAAACTTTTATATCAAGATTCACAAAAAATCAAAAGAAAACTCTGTTGCATGAGGAGATTTCCTCTTAAAAATGGAGCGTAAAATTCAACCAATAGTTAAGGAGTAGCATAATATTACATTAATAATCCCAGGTTGCATGCAACTGTCTCAATAGGGCGTTGCCCTAGAGATTTAATAAAAGGAGTTAAATTAAATGACCAAGATTCCATAAAAAATTGAATCTTGTGTGCAGGATGTTGCAAGTACCCTGGAAGCTACTCCGACAATTTTAAAACACTATGGAGAACCTGATACCTATTAATCAAGTGGCTAAGTGAAGAGTGAGACCAAGAACCTCAAAAAATGATAAAAGCACAGAGTAAACCCTTGCTAGTCAACCCCGATGTATTTACCTGTTCCAGAGCGAGATGAAAACATTAGAAAAAATATACTTGACACTTGCGGAATGAAGGAATAACGAAGAAAAAGACCAAAACAAAACACAATACATGTCTTGAATTTATTCCGAAAGCAATAAGAGTAACACTGTGAAGAGAAATATTAAGGGTAAGATTCAGGTAAAACTCAGGAGAAGATGTAAATTTAGCAAGTTGGTAAACATAAATCAAAGTGACCAGTAGGCTTACCTCCAATAGTGAAGGGTAGCCATGGTGGGAAGATGGCAAGAGAATATGGAATGGTTCTCGACACCTAGAAAAATTCAACACGCATATAAACTACATTCCGTTTAAAAACCTGAGTGCTTAGCACGCGGCATAGAGCCACTACTAACTCTCCTATGAAACAAATAAATGAAGAAAACAACATAAGATTGAAGAGAAGGATTTTGACTATGCCTTGAAAGAAAATAAATGGCTATTGCAGGGTTGTGGGAGCATATTATAATATCTGTAGAAGTGCCACGACCACCAGCGCCAAGTGGGAAGATCTATAGCTGGATTGGAAATCTAGGGTTATGGCGAGATTGCAGAGAAGCAATGCCGTGGAGCCCGACACAAATGAAAGATTCATTTAGGGTTTGGGAGTGTTCACTACCCTAAGCGGGTACCTAAAGATCACAACCGTAGATCTCTAATCCTAGATCCAATAGCGAATAGTGAGGAAGGTGTGATCCACTTAAACCTAATTCCTATGCAATGGTACAGTATATTTTACCCTAACATTAAAGTTGAATAAGCGACATATATGATTACACATATGATAAATATAATCAAGTTTAGAAATCTGCCAAACAACATTTGTCCCTTCGGGATATAAAATTTTGTGCCATGGGTACAATGTAATTATAATCAACCGATATCCTTATGTAAAAGGACATTGTGACATTAATATAAGTACAATTTCCGGATAGGGTTAAAAGGATTGGTACATATATATATATATATATATATATATATATATATATATATATATATATATATATATATATATATATATATATATATAGATGTCTTATTAAAGGTTTGGCATTTTGACATAGAATTATTATATGGAAAACATTAATTGGTGTATGTTAAACTAAGGTGATGTGCATAATCACCATGGTCACAAATTTAATAGTGAGAATTATAGTTTAATATAATTATATAAAGAAAAAGTACATTTTTTTTGTATGTTTGAACTTTCGTATATGTTACAAGTGGTATCAGAGTAGCGTTCACACACTGGAACCCAATGGGTCACCTAACATGATAAATTTTTGTGTCTTAATGGTGCATCGAAAAAAAAATTAACCTAGTAGAAGACAAGATGAGGTGGGGATTGTGGTGCGATAAAAAGGTGTCTTTTTAACTCCTCTACAGTTGAGAGTCCTGCTTTAAAGCAATTAAAAGGGAATCGAAATTGAACTAAAGCTGCTATTGAAAGTAAACTAGGAAAACTCTTTAAAAGCACTCTTGCAATGAATCAACAGAAATGAACAGCAAAGCTTCATCTAACAAAAATGATTTATTAATGGAAAGGAATAGCAATGCTAAAATACTAGAATTAAACAACAATCTTAAATGGAACCAAACAACAAAACTAAGTCATTAGAAAGACACAGCAACTATAAATGTAATTGAATCAGCAACCTATCAGCATGAACATTAATCACAGTTATTGAAGCAACATCAATCGTAGTTATAATTGAATAGTAACTTAATTGAACAACCATTGCAATTATAACGGAGCAGTAATTAAATGAACCATAGTCTTAATTAGATAGCGCAGCATTAGATCAGAATTATCAGCAGGACATTTCAAGTTATAATTAATAATTTTATCACTCACGCAATCCAATTATGATTTCAATATAACAAAGCAATTCTGCGAAATGTTCATAAACAAAAGATTACTGAACAAAACAACTTAAAGAAATGAAAAGGAAATCAAACCACACATGAAGCATAAAGATATAATATAGCAGCAGTGTACTCCACCAGAGGCTGGGCCCTTAGCTGCCAGCAGATGCTGCTGGGTTACTTCAGGATCAAAGACGGAATGGCAACTAGATTTATATTAAAATATCAAAGCAGAGTTACAGTGGATTACAACAAGAAGTCTCTCAATCTCTCATCCATTATCCATTCTCTCTGCCATCCTCAATTTTGAATCTCTAATTCATCCTCAATTCCATCATTCGAATCCCCAAAAATCATCCCCATCTCTGATCTCCGTTTTCATTTAAATAGAGAGAGATCAGAGAGAAGTTACAATAAAGATAAGTATAACATGATTTCTATTACAAAATTGGTTTGCTTCTAACCATTTGATCAACAAGAACAAGGCGAATTTGGCTTTGCAGCTGAGATTTGGAGGACGGCCGCAACAACAAATTTGAGAAAATCATGCTCAAAGAATCCTGTGTTTCTCTCAGTCCAAGCCGAATTTGGGCAAACCGTTCTTTCATAAAGTTAACTGGGTCCGTTCTGGACAAAACCCATGTTCCGTATTTTCCAGATTCTGCTTCATTTGCTCGAAATCTCAACCGAAAAACCGTCACTTCTTATTCCAGCGAATTTCTGAGTTGGCACTTTTAATGATCAAATCTTCAATCTGGAAATTATCTTGGAGGCTAAAAATGGTGAATAATGTTACAACTGATTTATTAAAACTATCATTGATAAAATCATGTATAATCATCAATTTATTAGAAATAAAGGAGAATAAATAATATTCATTCATAGAAGCATAAATCATCATAAAATGGATTTATATAATAAATTATAATAAATGATATGATGAAGAATAGTAGAAATGGGTGGAATAAGTGTTCAAAAGTGATAATAATAATGGCATATTAACGGCCCAACATACCCCCACACTCAATATGTTGCATGTCCTCATGCAACGAAAACTGAATATATTGCATGTCCTCATGCAACCCAAAGACAAAAACCCATGTGTTAACCAAACAATAAAAAATATGTTCATCTTAGCTCATGAAATGGATGGAACAAATGAATTCTTCCTTAATTAATGAATATTCACTTTTAGTAATCTTGATGAAGGCATAACAATTTTTATATTGACATTCAACTATATGTATGAAGTTGCAACAAAATATGATATAGATAACAACAAACTTCATTAACCATTTTCTCAAAACTACAAACCAGATTTTGTTGAAATGTTGCAAGTAAGTTTATAATATATGAATGTCTCTATGATCCAAAAATCAGACTGTTTTGATGCATGGATCATGAGATATAAAAAAAATGACTGTAGCTGAGAGTGCATGATTTCCGAAATTTTATGAACCAATATTTCTTGAAATTGTCTGGGTTTGTATTAATGATACGTCTGCATTTTCCAAAAATCACAAGAATTGAGTTCATAGTTTTAAAAATATTATGGAAATCAATTTCTGCATTGTGTAAAAATGAAATTGTATGCCTTAAATGAGAAAGAAAATTGAAAACATCCATCATGCGTAGCAATTCCTCCCCCTCTCTGAAAAATTAGTATGCCCTCATGCGATGCTAGAAAAAAATTGAGGTGGTTGCTACCAGCTGTTGAATTCTATGCTTGGTGTAAAACAACATGGAATAAGGGAGGTGTTGAGAATGAATAAGAATAGCAATGGATAATAAAGAATATGAATGGCATAGTCATAAGAAATAAATGAATGAAAGGAACACTCCCCCATACTCGAAAATGATACGCCGCTGAAAAATAGGGAGTGGTATAGATGTGGACTCAAGGATGATAAATGATGCTCAAAATGGATTTTTTTGAAATTCTCCTAAATTCGTAATAAATCAGAAAATTATGCGATTTTACCTCAAGTTTTACCTCCAAAAATGTGGAATGACATATATGTACTGGCAGGTGTTGAAGCTGATGTAGGCAGAGTTGGTGCTGAAAGTGATGCAAAAGGTAGAATCCAGGCAAGCACATCATGTCGAAAGAATTGTGCACGTTCGCGAGTTGCTCGAGCCTCTTCTGTTAGTTGCAATAGTGTGGTCATGCTGTGAATAGAATTCTGCCCATAGTTGTTGTTCTCCTGTAAACAAAGCACTATTTTGCATACAATGTTCTTGAATCCATAGTGTTAGTTTTGAATAGAAATAGATAAGATGCATGCAAAACTTTCAATCAGAAAAACTTTTGTCAAATCAACAAGTTATGGCAGAGTGTAGTAATCATATCGCATGCTATCCCATAATGCATACATTCCCCCTCCAATTGGAAAAGGAATTCCATGACCATAAAGCGTATGAGAGGTGTTGTCCTGAGAGCAAGGCAAGGGAATGAACAATATTGCAGTAAATAAAGCAAAGTACACATATCAATGATAGGACAGCGAGAGTTATGGTTATAATGAGAGCAGAGTGTGTAAAGATAGTTATGAATAAAAGATAGGACGCTTTGGATTGATGATAGGTGATGAAAAAGAGAAAAAGAACAACAATATGCCAAAAAGATGCTTTACTGATAGTATGCTAGCTGAAAATGATGCGATTGATCATAAAACAATTTCTCATGCATAAAGGTTCAAAACAGGGAAAAAGTTAAGGAAATAACTTCTCTGATAAAAAGAAAAAAATAAGAAAAGGGTATTATAGTAATAATTGACGATAAGATATAACTTCAATACCATAAGCAGAGCCTCTGCTGCCAGCAGGCGTCCATAGCCTTGGCAGGGTTGCTTTTTAACCCATATGAGCCAGAATCCTCAATTTATAACTAGAGAGTTTTAGTGTTGTTCTTACAGAAGAGACCAGTGTGCTGGCGTGGTAACTAGATAACCACACCGCCATTCACTGGGATGTAGCAAAAGTGATCAGGCCGGCTCGTGATGAGACCTCCTGCTCTGCTGATAATTTGGACTGAATCAAATGACTGCAAATCCTGTGGGTAAAGTAGATGGGAATGTCACTTTCTTACAACCTTATGAACATGGTAGGTTGGCTCGTAATGAGACCCCCTATCTTCCATCTGTGAACAAAATTTTGTTGTTATTACACAATTTTATGATAAAAAGAGGGAGGCTCAGTACTCCTTAAGAGAAGGGATGGTGGAAGAAGTTGAACATGTCAATAGAAAAATATACCCATAATTTCATTTATTACAGACAGAGAAGATTATAATCCAGAAGGGTGGAACCAGCATGGTATTAAGATGATCAATCAATATCATGTTCAACAGAAAACAATGCAGTAAAGTAGTATATAAATAATTGTGTCCCTTTTGAAAATAATCTATCATCAAGGAGCTGTCCTGTTAAAGATCATAACGTGAATGATATTAACTCGCTTCAATAGAATCCATAATTCTTGTCCTTATAAAAATAGTGTACTTCATGCCATGAAGGGGAATCAGTAAAATGTGGTTGAGATGAACTAGGAATAGTTCCACAAGAGGAAGAAAAGGTTGCTCTCAAAAATACTCCCAAAGGGTTGCTCTTTTGAAGGAACAGCAAAAACACTCAAAAAGTGGTGTTCCGTGTAGGGAACAGCAAAGGAAATGCACACAAAAAAGAAAAAATACACATAAAAAAATGTGAAAATGCAAATGTCGTTCCTTTGGAAAAAGGAACAGCAAAAACTAAAAGTGTTGTTCCTTTGGAAAAGGAACGACAGAAACACAAGTGCCGTTCCTTTGGAAAAGGAACAGCAAAAATGAAAAGTGCAGAAGTGCTGTTCCATTCGAAAAGGAACAGCAAAACGTGAAAGTGCAGAAGTGCTGTTCCATTCGGAAAGGAACAACAAAATGGACAATCATAAAATGCAAACATGCAAAAAAAACAAATTCGCTGTTCACAGCATTGATGCTGAGGATGAGTTACACTTTGAATGAAGCAACACCTGAAACACAAAATATAAGAGAAATTAGAAAAGAAACAACATTTTATTTAAAAAACAATATGTAAATTAAGTTACAACAGCTATGATATTATGTAAAAAAAAAAAAAAAATGATCTTTTTGAAGAATGTTTTGGCAGCAGTGACAAGACATGAATCTTCAAATCGAAATCAATTCTTCATTTCTTCTATTATGAATCCGTTGGGTAATGAATTAGATGAAATTCCTTTGTTTCGTTAAAAAAAAATTTCAAGAATCACTCGTCCATAAATTGACCTTCTTTATTTTCCCAGGACCTGCAAAAAAGCGAGTGTCTACCTGCGATAAAACATTAAATCATGGAGAAAGAGAGGTGATCGGGCTCCCATAATCCAAGAATGATGCAAAAAACAACAAGTAGTTACTCTATATAGCAAATCCATTGAGAAAATAACAAAGTAAAATTTATTTGTCACCTGCGGGAGAGCAGTGGTCGACCATACTATCCAGCAGTGTTTTAATCACAACTTCTTCTTTTTTCATCGAAATTGAGTGATTCCAAAGCCAAATGAGAGCTAATTCAAAATTTTATCTCCAGTAGCAACAGGTTTTAGAAATTCAATGATATGATATGTCAAATTTAGTTAGAACAACCTGCATAACATAGTCATTTTCAATTACCCAGCTCAGATCAACAGTTAATGTTTTAAGCGTAACTTTTTCGTTTGATGTCGGATTCGAATGATTCAAATTGAAAATGAAATTAGATTCATTTATTTATTTCCAATAGAAACAGGTTTTGAATACAAGAAGAATTGATAGGTCAAATACTGTAAGGAACAACCGGAAAGACATAGTTTTAAGGGTGCTGATTTACGATAGATAGTCAATATTTTGATCATAAATTCCCCATACGATATCAAAAATGAGTGATTCCAATTGCATTGTAAACTCGATTCATAGGGGAATCTACCATAGTAACAGGTTTTAAAAATTTAAACATTTAGGCCTCCAAAAACTGACTGTCCCAACTCTGTTCCTGAGCTGCCCACTAGACATCCGGTCAATGTTTTGGTTCTAACTTTTTCGTTTCAAGTCCAAATTGACTGATTCAAATTGGGTTAGAAAGTAGACATCAAGAGCTACCTAGGGTAGAAATAGGTTTTAAAAATATTCACTTTTGGTCCCTCAAAACATGACTGTCCCGACTGTTTTTCCAGAAAGTTCATCAAGCCCGCAAGCCAAAAAAATGATATTCAAGAATTTTTTCAAATTGGTGATAAAAATGAAAAATGAGTGTTTTTAGAACTTATTATTTCTATTATGATTCATCTACATACACAAATAAATTGAAATATTTATCACCGATGTTGATTTCGATAGCGTGTTGCAACAAAAAAACAACTATTTAAAAAAAAAAACAAAATGCATTTATTTATGTTCTTATTTTATTTTATTTTATTTTTTCACTAACCTACTTTGATTGAAATATGAATATGAATATGTATAGGAGTACTTCCAATGGAACCATTTTCGAAACAAGGCTTCAAATATGTACATACCCAAATTTGAAAAATGCATGTTGATAAAAATTAGGGTATGAGAAGCCAACTTCCCTTGAAAAGATGTTGTCAAAAATTGTTGAAGTATAGAGTGATGCTGCAAACAAGTGATGGAATGAAACCAATATTCAATATATCCTTTACTTTCTTGATTTCCCATCATACCATGAAGTTCTTGAGCTTTTAAAATGGTTTGTTGGTGCAACCTACAAGAAACCTCATTTTCTTCCATAGCTTCTACAATTTTTGAATTTGAAACATTCTGAATCTCATTGTAAGTTTTCTCTAATGGCACATGTGAGATAGAATGGGTGGGAAGGGTGAGTAAATTTGGCAGTTCAACATTGTAAGTATGTTGTACTGGTTTATTATGGTGAGGGTGTGGAATTAGTTGAGCAGGAAAATGTGTAAGGAATGGAGCATTTTGATGATGTGGTTGGTTGGGTTGAGTGGATAAATTTGATATGCAAGCAGGATGTTGTGAAAGAGCTGGTGGAGAATATGGAGAATGTGCTTGTGCTACAAGATGAGGGAGAGTAGTCATGCAATCATAAGGTGAACCATGCCGAACTTGTAGATAAGATTGGTGGTTATATTGAAATTGACATGGCTGCCCTAGAACATGAGTATTCCATAATGGATTATGCAAGTAAGAGAATGGAGAATAAGTGTTTTGAACCATACTTGTAGGCCATGATTTCCATGGTTTTGACCTTGTTGCAGCTTCCTCACCTCTTTGATATGATACTTCCATCCTAGATAACGAAGAGTAACCATCTATGGGCTGCTCCTTTCGGTCATGAGGGAAAAACACTTCATCAAATTCTTCATTTTTATGAACCTGCAAAACGTCCAATTTTGAGTTTAGAGAGCTAATAAAATCAACTTTAAAATTTTCAAATAAATCATTGATTTCAGCTCTTATGTCTCCTATTCTTGTAGCAGATTTGGAAAAGAAAGAACAAACATATCTAGAATTCTTACCAGCCTTGGAGATTCCTCTTGAATACCTTATGCACAACTCACAAACATCATCATATGATAACTGAAAAACATCACCTTTTCCTATCAGATTTAAGAGATCTAAAAATTCATCTTTGATTCCTTTAAGAAGGAGTGTTTTTAAGATCTCTTTTTCCAAATGCTTATGCTTTGATTTTTGAAGGTTATAATGAAATCGATCTACATAGTCCTCCAAACTTTCATCTTCCCCTTGTATCATACCGAAAATATCTTCATTGGATTTACAATAGTCTTGGTACTTCTTCAAGAATATGTTCTTCATGTCCTCCCATGATTGGATGCAATTCCCACCTAGGCTCATGAACCATCGGAGAGCTGCTCCTTTTAGAGTAAGAGGAAACACTTTCAATCTTTGATCATTAGTACAATAATCATATCCTCTACAAAGTATTTTGAACTCAAATAAGAATGTATCTGGATCTTCATTTGCTAAACAATGAAAATTTGGTAAAGATGGGGGAATTATGTGCATTTGTGTCACTCCTCCTAGATCTTTGATAGGAAATTCAAAAGTAGAAACGTGAGCCATTTCTTACCATAATATAAGATGTTTTTCATGTGTTTCTTCGAGGCTCCTTCTTCAAATGTTCTTGTAAATTAGTTAGTGAAATGGGTGGTGCTTACATCACCACTTGAGTGAAATCATGTGATTCGTTTTTTTAAAAATTTCTATATTTTTTTCTAGTCATTCACACAAAAATTCAAACATCTATTTCTACACAAAAAATTAACAAATCTGCCGGAAAGCGGGCGGGGGAGCAGGGCTGTTACATGCTCCGTACGCAGGTTCTTACCTTCCATTTTTAATACCCAATTCTCTCCTAGCAGAGACTCATCAGATTCACACTACTCTTTAGAAATGGCTACACTCTCCCCGGCAACGGCGCCAAAATGTGGAGCGATAAAAATGTGTCTTTTTAACTCCTAATTACCTTCACATTAATTGTCAACCCAAGGACGACTTTTTATTTCAAGAGTGTACTCAGTCTGAGGCGGCTATTTACTCAAGAGTAATGTTTTGCAGTATAGTGCTTAAAATCCAAAAGTAAATGAAAGTTGGAAACAAAATCTAATTGGAACAGCAAGAAATTGAAATGTTCTAAACTAAATCATTCACTCAAACAACCATCAATCGAGGATACAGTAGCAATAACTCATTCCTCTGGATATTGATGCAATTGAAATCAAACCGGAACAAGACAATCAATCTGGAAACGAGGAAGCAATAACCAATGTTCTCTACAGTCGACAGTCCTGCTTTAAAGCAATTAAAAGGAAATCGAAATTGAACTAAAGCTGCCATTGAAAGTAAACTAGGAAAACTCTTTAAAAGCACTCTTGCAATGAATCAACAGAAATGAACAGCAAAGTTTCATCTAACAAAAATGATTTATTAATGGAAAGGAATAGCAATGCTCAAATACTAGAACTAAACAACAACCTTAAATGGAACCGAACAACAAAACTAAGTCATTAGAAAGACACAGCAACTATAAATGTAATTGAATCAACAACCTATCAGCATGAACATTAATCACAATTATTGAAGCAACAACAATCGTAGTTATAATTGAATAGTAACTTAATTGAACAACCATTGAAATTATAATTGAGCAGTAATTAAATGAACCGTAGTCTTAATTAGATAGCGCAGCATTAGATCAGAATTATCAGCAGGACATTTCAAGTTATAATTAATAATTCTATCACTCACACAATCCAATTATGATTTCAATATAACAAAGCAATTCTGTGAAATGTTCATAAACAAAATATTACTGAACAAAACAATTTAAAGAAATGAAAAGGAAATCAAACCATCACACGGCAGCAATTGTAAAGATATGATACACAGCAGCAGCGTACTCCACCAGAGGCTGGGCCCTTAGCCCCCAACGGACGCTACTGGGTTACTTCAGAATGAAAAGAATGAACAACAACTCCCAAATCATGTATTAATCAGCAAATTGTGGAATCATTACAACAGCAAAGGCTTGAGAATTACAGCATGCAACAATCCCTATCCTATCATGAATAATCCACCATCATTCTTCATCATTTTTCCATCATTTTTCATCCCCCAAATCATCCTCAAATCATCCCCATCTCTGATCTCTGTTTTCATTTAAATAGAGAGAGATCAGAGAGAAGTTACAATAAAGATAAGTATAACATGATTTCTATTACAAAATTGGTTTTCTTCTAACCATTTGATCAACAAGAACAAGGCGAATTTGGCTTTGCAGCTGAGATTTGGAGGACGGCCGCAACAACAAATCTGAGAAAATCATGCTCAAAGAACCCTGCGTTTCTCTCAGTACAAGCCGAATTTGGGAAAACCGTTCTTTGAAAAAGTTAATTGGGTCCGTTCTGGACAAAACCCATGTTCCGGAGTTTCCAGATTCTGCTTCATTTGCTCGAAATCTCAACCGCAAAACCGTCACTTCTTATTCCAACGAATTTCTGAGTTGGCACTTTTAATGATCAAATCTTTAATCTGGAAATTATCTTGGAGGCTAAAAATGGTGAATAATGTTACAACTGATTTATTAAAACTATCATTGATAAAATCATGCATAATCATCAAACTATTAGAAATAAAGGAGAATAAATAATATTCATTCATAGAAGCATAAATCATCATAAAATGGATTTATATAATAAATTATAATAAATGACATGATGAAGAATAGTAGAAATGGGTGGAATAAGTGTTCAAAAGTGATAATAATAATGGTATATTAACGACCCAACATACCCCCACACTCAATATGTTGCATGTCCTCATGCAACGAAAACTGAATATATTGCATGTCCTCATGCAACCCAAAGACAAAAACCCATGTGTTAACCAAGCAATAAAAAAATATGTTCATCTCAGCTCATGAAATGGATAGAACAAATGAATTCTTCTTTAATTAATGAATATTCACTTTTAGTAGTCTTGATGAAGGCATAACAATTTTTATATTGACATTCAACTATATGTATATATGAAGTTGCAACAAAATATGATATAAGTAACAGCAAACTTCATTAACCATTTTCTCAAAAACTACAAACCAGCTTTTGTTGAAATTTGGAAATTAAATTTATAATATATGAATGCCTTTATGATCCAAAAATCAGACTGTTTTGATGCATGGATCATGAGATATAAACAAAATGACTGTAGCTGAGAGTGCATGATTTCCGAAATTTTATGAACCAATTTATCTTGAAATTGTCTGGGTTTGTATTAATGATAGGTCTGTGTTTTCCAAAAATCACAAGAATTGAGTTCATAGTTTTAAAAATATTATGGAAATCAATTTCTACACTGAAATTGTATCCCTTAAATGAGAAAGAAAATAGAAAACATCCATCATGCGTAGCAATTCCTCCCCCTCTCTGAAAAATTAGCATGCCCTCATGCGATGCTAGAAAACAAATAGAGGTGGTTGCTACCAGCTGTTGAATTCTATGCTTGGTGTAAAACAACATGGAATAAGGGAGGTGTTGAGAAGGAATAAGAATAGCAATGGATGATAAAGAATATGAATGACATGGTTATAAGAAAAAAATGAATGAAAGCGACACTCCCCCAAACTGAAAGATGATATGCCGCTGAAAAAAAAAAGGGAAGTGGTACAGATGTGGACTGAAGGATGATAAATAATGCTCAAAATGGACGTTTTTGAAATTCTCCTAAATTCGTAATAAATCAGAAAATTATGCGATTTTACCTCAAGTTTTACCTCCAAAAATGTGGAATGACATATATGTACTGGTAGGTGTTGAAGCTGATGTAGGCAGAGTTGGTGCTGAAAGTGATGCAAAAGGTAGAATCCAGGCAAGCACATCATGTCGGAAGAATTGTGCACGTTCGCGAGTTGCTCGAGCCTCTTCTGTTAGTTGCAATAGTGTGGTCATGCTGTGAATAGAATTCTGCCCATACTTGTTGTTCTCCTGTAAACAAAGCACTATTTTGCATACAATGTTCTTGAATCCATAGTGTAAGCAATAGATAAGATGCATGCAAAACTTTCAGTCAGAAAAACTTTTGTCAAATCAACAAGTTATGGCAGAGTGTAGTAATCATATCGCATGCTATCCCATAATGCATACATTCCCCCTCCAATTGGAAAAGGAATTCCATGACCATAAAGCGTATGAGAGGTGTTGTGTTGAGAGCAAGGCAAGGGAATGAACAATATGGCAGTAAATAAAGCAAAGTACACATATCAATGATAGGACAGCGAGAGTTATGGTTATAATGAGAGCAGAAAAAGATAAAGAAGAATAAAGATAGACGCTATGGGATTGAAGGAGAAGTTATGAAAAGAGAAAAGAACATTGATAAAGGATGATTAATTTAGAGACAAGAATAAAATGATGCTAATGATCAAAGAATTTCTATGCATAAAGTTGTTCAAAACAGGAAAAAGTTAAGGAAATAACTTTCTCCTGGGATCAAAAGAAAAAATAAGAAAAGGGTATTATAGTACACTGACGATAAGATATAACTTCACCATATGCAGAGTCTTCCACGCCACACAGCAAGTCATATATTCTTTAGGTGGTCATTTTTAACCCATATGAGCCAACTCTTTTGTCCTCAATTTACAACTAGAGAGTTTCAAATAGTCAAGCCTGATTAGAGAGACTGGCAGGTCCTGCTGAAAATCTTATAATCACACCGCCACCACTGGATAGTAAACTGATCAGCTGCTCTGGATATAATTTCCTGCTCCAAGGATAAATTTCACTGTCCATGGGACTGCAACCGTGAAAGCCATAATGGGAATGTCACTTTCTTACAACCTTATGAACATGGAATGTGCTCGTAATGAGACCCCCTATCCTCCATCTGTGAACAAAATTTTGTTGTTATTACACAATTTTATGATAAAAAGAGGGAGGCTCAGTACTCCTTAAGAGCAGGGATGGTGGAAGAAGTTGAACATGTCAATAGAAAATATACCCATAATCTCATTTATTACAGACAGAGAAGATTATAGTCCAGAAGGGTGGAACCAGCATGGTATTAAGATGATCAATCAATATCATGTTCAACAGAAAACAATGCAGTAAAGTAGTATATAAATAATTGTGTCCTTTTTGAAAATAAGCTATCATCAAGGAGCTGTCTTGTTAAAGATCATAACATGAATGATATTAACTTGCCTCAATAGAATCCATAATTCTTGTCCTCATAAAATATAGCCTCCTCAGAAGCAATTCCCAATTTGTGTGTTGAATTTTTAAAGTTAGACATTTGAACTTAAATCCTAAGGGGGTGGACCCCCAAGGGATAAGTGTGGTGTGAATGTAATTGCATATTTTATTTGAGGAAATAAATAAAATTATTGTGCATTTTGACCAAGATGAGAATTAGAGATCACTTGCCAAATCCATGAGGATGGATAAGGCAACAAATCCCCAAAAATCTTTCAAAAATCCTTGAAAGAAATTAAATTAGATTTGAGGAGGAATCTAAATTTCCCCAATGAAGAGGAGTAGTTGGGAAGAGGTGGGAAAAAGCTGGAAAAGCTGAGGAAAAGCTTAAAGCAGCTTTAAAGAGTCCCAAAATGGGAAGCCTAGGCTAAATAGGAAAGAAAGCATCCTGCTATTCTGGACGCAGAATTAGAAACATGCTTTGGGGAAATATGAGCTTAAATAAGCTTCTCCTAGGCAGATCAGGGGTTGATCTGTTCTAGGAGGTGATCTCAGCTCGGGGGTGAGTCCTGGGAGACAAAGAGGACTCTAAGGTTGGGAGGTTGGTCATTTGCAGATTGTGGTATGTTCTGTAGTTTTTGTTATTCTATTTTCTGATGGTATGAATTGGCTACATATAGAAAAATAAATTAAATGGTATGATTGATGTTGGTACTACATTTAACAGAGTCCATCTTCAGGTAATCACCTTCCAGATTCTGTTTAGTTGTAGACCAGAAAATCCATAGAGTAGAAACTCCAGAATCTCTAAACCAAGGTCGGTTTAAATCTGAAGTTACTTAGCTTCTACAGATGATTAATTATTGTTTTGTTCCCTGTAGACACAAATGTGATATTATAGGTTTACGTGTATGCTAGAGAAACATTATACCAGTACTAAAGTTACATGGTATAAATACAAACAGCTGAAAGTAAATACAATGAATTATGACATTCGAACTTATGCTAGAGAATGAGTAACTTTACTCCATAGAATTTTGATAATATACATAAGTGTGTAGATTTCACTTCTAAGTCTATCTTGAGTCTTTGAATCCATTACCATACCCAAAGATTTCATTTAGAGCTAAGGACCTCCATTCAAGCACTATTGAATATTATATAGGCCTAACACCAAACATATATAAGAGTGAAATAGTATTAAAACATTTGGAATGCGCATATTATCTCTACATCTACTTTTAACCTCTGAGATATAATTAAATTAAAAGCGAAGGCATAACCCCCAACTTAGGGACATGATAAATATATTGGCTTGAAAATAAAATAACAATAAATAACCATGATGGCGCCGAGAGCTAGACAATAGCTCGTTCGACCTTAGTTTTAATATATGTATATATAAGTAAAGCAAAGGTCAAAAAGAGTTATAAATGCGAATTATATAAATGCGAACTACATATGGAAAAAAAAGAGAGATGGCGACCCAAATCAATTATGCTAATACGAAGTATATAAATAATCCATATCGCTATTTGAAACAAACATATAACCCAACCTACGTTAGTGTGGGTAGATTTTACCGTGCAACTTAATGCCGAGAGCTAACCCTAGCTCGTTGTAATCCTGTTGCAATACGTACAGATATAAAAATAAAACAGGAAAAATAATAGCTCCAGTTAATATCGGTTCAGAGAAAGTTTAGCCGAAAGGATTTCTACACAAATTGTAACGAGTTTCTATTGTATTTTGGTCGATTTATCGTTATTTCGGAAATGCATAAAGGAGATCAAATAAAAAAAAACTTCTCGGTCAAGCCAATACAAATAAGGCCGCGGCATCTCCGAGTTAGGTTATACAGAAGCTAAACTATGAAACAACACATCCACAGTACTCGTCGACATCATGATTTCTGCTAGGTTTGAACTGCATGCAACCTATGTAAACGATCTTTCTACGTCTGAGGTAGTGTGTTAAACCTCCCAAAGCCAGCGTATCATGATCCACGCGGGGAGGGTATGCCATCCTCAGTGAAAACCATAGAAAGAAAGGCGTTGAGATGTCGTTCAGAGAGGTGGACAACCGATATAACACAATCGGTACCCTACCCTCGTATGAAACTTTAATAATATCGTCAGTAGATAGAGAGGGAAACTACTGACGTAGTTAGATACCGACGAGTCAGACGACCGAAGTAATTCAACAGAAATATACAGTCTTAAACATAGAATGAGTTTGACGTATATCTGAGAAATCTGAAGGATAGCAGAATAGGGAAAAACAAAAGTAGGAAAACCGACGCCCAACTCGGTGAAACCAAAAAAGAGGATTGTGGGCAGAGTTTACCCCCTCTGAAGACGTACTGACAGTGGCCACATAGAAATGTAGTAAACGTTGAGATGGTAACTTAATGAACCCAAATGAACTGAAACGAACGCAAAAAAAATTAGAACGAGGCCAAAGAGGACCGGCTAGAGCTCTGTCTCGAGTAGACCGACTGCTACGCCGATCTACAGCCTCTCTGCGCAACCTACTATAGCAGATTTGGTACTGGAGTATCAAAAAAAAAAAAAAAAAAAAAAACAACAAGAACAATAGAAAGCAATAGAACAATTTTACAAGCGTAAGTAATGTAAGGCGAAAAGATTCAGAGAAAACGTTAGATCTGAAGCTCTTCAGCAAGACCGAACCTGAACCCTCCCTGCATAAGGCTCACATCGAACTTAGGGAATGTAGACAGAGGGGAGTCAAGCGAGACAGGAACGGTCCGGTAAATAGCTTGATAACAGAGACTCCAAGTTAATGCGCACCCGAAACCCTAATTTCTCTGCCCGATAACGTTAGAAAATCCCGAGGGTGATTGAGCAGACGCAGCGCGTCAATAGAAGGGTACGAGGTGATATAAATTGGCGCAGGGTAGGTGTGGAGTCGGAGGCACAGAGGTATTTTGTTAACCATACTGAAGCTCTGCGCTCTCAGGACCTGGAACCATCAGAATGTCTAGTCAAAAACCACATGTCGAGTTTAAGGGACATAGGACAACGTAGGCCGCCGCTGGCTATTCTCTCGCACGGGAGAAATGCTACTCATGCAACCAAGAACAAGGAAATGTTACCACCAGACGCTACATGCCAACCCTGTCGCACAGAGCCTGGTGCTAGGAGGCTTATACGAAATATAACCAGTACGAAATAGGGTGTACTTACGTATGAAAACACGACGCGTTTGTGCTGGGTTCAAAAACGAAAGAATAGTATTATTCCATTGTCTGGTAGCATGGCTCGAAGGTGATACGCCGACGAGCAGTCTGTTGAAATTCATGTCTATGTGATATGCGCCAAACCGTGACAAGTCTGCGGAATAATGAAGAGTGGAAAAAAAAAATTCGGTTAGGGTTAGTCGCGTATTAACAAGAAAATTCAGCAATGCAAACAACGAAACCATATGGCGGTCAACCCACACGGGTCTGTATTATGGGGTAACGTCAAATTAACTACATGGTATGTATTGCATGCTCCGCGGTGATTTAATAAGGTTCCACCTGATTTACCCTATGGCGAAAGTTTGATAGGAGGAAATCGAACTGTAAGAAATATAAGGATATAGGTAACAAGTATTACGTACGGCCGCCAAAAGGGTTCTCCAAAGTAGGTATAAATATATATATAAATAGGTTATATATATAGGCGTAAGATTCCAATGCCAACATTAAGGGGGGTATTTTAATTACATGCAATATATGGTAGCGCTTCCAAGCGTAAGGACCCAATAAATTATATAAGAGGGTTTGGATATATATATGATATATATATAAATATAGAAGCTATATATATATATATATGCTCCTTGAGTAATATTGCCAAAGAATATGTATGCAAGATTTGTTATACAAAAAGTTTTGGACCCATATATATTATATATAACTATAAGTGCTATACATATGCTCCTTAAAGTGATAGTGCCAAAAGCTATATATGCAAGTAGCATATGTGATAGATATATATATATATATATGTGTATTAAGGATATTAGCTCTATATATATGTGGATACATAGATATATGTGTGTAGTAGATAGGGAATTCAAAAATATATGAGTTGAATGTATAAAGTGTTAGGAGAGGTTATTGAAAGGTATGTATATCCATATAACCTATGGTTATATTATGGAAAAGAAAAAAAAAGGTGAACCACATCTCTTAAGATTATAAAGGGATATATATATATATATATATATATATATATATATATATATGTATGTATATACGGTTGAAAGGAATATAGGTGTAGTGTTCAATATTCTATGAGGATGGAAATGCTAGAGGAGATTATATCAAAAGGGAAGTAAAGTTAGAATTCTGAAATCATTAATTCAATAATTATGTGAATAGAGGGGAAACCCCAGTGTATTCGAAAAAAAAAAAAAAAAAAAATTTCCTTAAACTGGAGGTGTTACAACTTCATGCCATGAAGGGGAATCAGTAAACTGTGGTTGAGATGAACTAGGAACTACTTATTACATATTTTGTTTTTTTTTAGTTTTATAAACTTTTGCTAATCTGTGTTGTAAGTGTGTACAGTGGAATGGCTGAAGGTGAAGGGATTTATGTGGATTTGCGGGATGAGTTTGCTACTCCAGATCCCAATTCCCCGGTAATCGCTATGTTGCACAGGCTGCAACGAGAATTGGCTGAACTGAGAAGCCAGAATGACATGTTGTCATCAGCCAGTAAGGAGCAGGAAAAGCTCATCAGAGAACTAACTTCCCGGAACAGCCAGGAAGGCGAAGGTTAGAAGAAAGGTGGATGAGTACGATGATGATGATCTTGCTAGACGAACGACATAAACAAAAAAAGGTAAGAGGAGAATTTAGAAAGATCAAACCTCCTTCCTATGATGGGGAGAAGGAAGAGGATGCTGAAGCTTGGTTGCTGAACATGATCAAGTATTTCCAAGTATATGAATATGAGAGCAATCTGAAGGCCAGATTAGCTGTGTATCAGCTGCAAGGGAAAGCCACACTGTGGTGGGAAGAGACAAAAATGGTGCATGCCATTGATGAAAAAACAGTTACATGGGAAGATTTTCAGACTAAGTTCAAAATTCGTTATTTGAATGAATGTTATTATGATGATAAAGCAAAAGAATTCCATGAACTTAGACTAGGACAGCTCACTATTGATGAGTTTGTCACTAAGTTTACCAATTTACTAAGGTATGTTCCTTACATTAGGGAAGAAAAGGCCAAGGTGCAAAGGTTTTTGAATTGCTTACCTACTGTGTACAAGGAGAAAATTGAGTTTGACAACCCAAAGACCATGGATGAAGCTGTTAGAAAAGCAAGATTATGCTATCAGCAGTTTAAAGGTAAAGCTGGACAAGGGAAGAGCTGGATGAACAAGGGTGAGTTCAAAGGTAAAGAACGCTTGACATATCTGAGAATTTTGTTGAGATCATCGGAGGAAAAATTTAATAAACCAAAAGTCAATTTGCTCGGTCCCAGAGTGAGCGTCAAAACCGGTAGAAGACAATAAAAAGGAAGGGACGATCCAGAATGAAGGAACCTTTAAAATGTTGGAAATTTGTGGAGAACCCCATATGATGAGGACTGCCCCCATCGAAATATACACACGATCAGCAGAGAGCGAGAGGCAACAACAGTAAATGACATAGCCAGAAACATACCAACTATCGGTGCAGCATTGGAAAATCGGCAAGCAGAATATCAAGCGACCATGGTTGAAATGGAGGGTAAGATTTCTGACCTACCCATTACTGTTTTGATTGATCCAGGTGCTTCTTTGAGTTACATTAGTCCTGGAATTGTAGAAAAATGTAAAATTAAACCTGAAAAGTTTCAGCAGTCATGGTTGGTACAGCTGGCCACTGGAACCAAGATAAAAGTTACCCATAAATTGCCCAAAACAGCAATACAATTAAATGGCTTTCCAACAGAAGTAAATTTGAATATATTGCCATTAAGATCCTATGACTTGCTGATAAGAATGGATTGGCTGGAAAAGAAGAAAGCTCTGATGAATTGCTGGGATAAAACCCTGCATTGTGTGGATGAGGAAGGGAAACCTTTTACCCTAAAAGGAAAACCAAAATCCATTTCGATAAGACAAATATCAGCCTTACAATTAAAAAGAACGACTATAAAAATATATATATATATATATACGGTTGAAAGGAATATAGGTGGAGTGTTCAATATTCTATGAGGATAGAAATCTTTAGAAGATATTATATAAAAGGGGGAAGTAGTTAAATTCACAAATCATTAATTCAATAATTATGTGAATAGAGGGGGAAACCCCGGTGTATTCGAAAAAAAAAAAAAAAATTTCCTTAAGCGGGTGTTACAAATGGTATCGGAGCACTTAGGTTACAAAAATTAATTTGTCCAATTTTGTGCTCACTACTTATTACATATTTTTTTTTAAGTTTTACTCTTAAACTTTTGCTAATATGTGTTGTAAGTGTGTAAAGTTGAAATAGGCTGAAAGTGAAGGGATTTATGTGGATCTTCGGGATGAGTTTTCTACTCGAATCCCAATGCCCGTGTGCGCTATGTTGCACGAACACCGCCGGGGTGGGCGGGCGAAGCCAGAATGACATGTTGTCATCAGCCAGTAAGGAGCAGGAAAAGCTCATCAGAGAACTAACTTCCCGGAACAGCCAGGAAGGCGAAGGTTCCGGAAAGAGAAAGATGGATGAGTCTGATGATGATGATGCTGCTAGACAGCAACATAAACAGAGAAGAGAATTGCAGGGAGAATTTAGAAAGATCAAACCTCCCTCCTATGATGGGGAGAAGGAAGAGGATGATGAAGCTTGGTTGCTGAACATGATCAAGTATTTCCAAGTATATGAATATGAGAGCAATCTGAAGGCTAGATTAGCTGTGTATCAGCTACAAGGAAAGGCTACACTGTGGTGGGAAGAGACAAAAATAGTGCATGCCATTGATGAAAAGACAGTTACTTGGGAATATTTTCAGACTAAGTTCAAAAGTCGTTATTTGAATGAACGTTATTATGATGATAAAGCAAAAGAATTCCATGAACTTAGACTAGGACAGCTCACTATTGATGAGTTTGTCACTAAGTTTACCAATTTACTGAGATATGTTCCTTACATTAGGGAAGAAAAAGCAAAATTTCAAAGGTTTTTGAATTGCTTACCTACTGTGTACAAAGAGAAAATTGAGTTTGACAACCCAAAGACAATGGATGAAGCTGTTAGAAAAGCAAGATTATGCTATCAGCAGTTTAAAGGTAAAGTTGAACAAGGGAAGAGCTGGCTGAACAAGGGTGAGTTCAAAGGTAAAAGACCAAAACCAGCATATCTAAGAAATTTTGGTAGAGATCATCAGCGGAAAAAATTCAATAAACCAAAAGAAAGCCAAATTGCTCAGTCCCAAGTGGCTTCAAAACAAGTAGAAGGAAACAATAAAAAGGAAGGGACAGTCAGAATGAAGGAACCTTTGAAGTGTTGGGGCTGTGGAGAACCCCATATGATGAGGGATTGCCCCCATCGAAATATACACATGATCAGCAGAGAGCGAGAGGAAACAACAGTAAATGACATAGCCAGAAATATACCAACTATCAGTGCAGCCTTGGAAAATTGGCAAGCAGAACATCAAGCAACCATGGTGGAAATGGAGGGTAAGATTTCTGACCTACCCATTACTGTTTTGATTGATCCAGGTGCTTCTTTGAGTTACATTAGTCCTGGAATTGTAGAAAAATGTAAAATTAAACCTGAAAAGTTTCAGCAGTCATGGTTGGTACAGCTGGCCACTGGAACCAAGAGAAAAGTTACCCATAAATTGCCCAAAACAGCAATACAATTAAATGGCTTTCCAACAGAAGTAAATTTGAACATATTGCAGTTAGGATCCTATGACTTGCTGATAGGAATGGATTGGCTGGAAAAGAAGAAAGCTCTGATGAACTGCTGGGATAAAACCCTGCATTGTGTGGATGAAGAAGGGAAACCTTTTACCCTAAAAGGAAAACCAAAATCCATTTCAGTAAGACAAATATCAGCCTTACAATTGAAAAGAACAGCTACAAAAGGATACCAGGTCTATGCAGTGCATGTAGAAGAAATAGAACAGAAAAATGAAGAAGATTTACTGGATGCTATACCAGTCATCAGAGAATTTAAGGAAGTCTTTCCCAAGGAAATCCCTCATCTTCCCCCCAAAAGAGAGATTGATTTTTCAATCGATTTGGTACCAAGAGCAACACCTGTTTCCCGAGCACCTTATCGAATGAGCCCTCCTGAACTAATGGAACTGAAAATGCAATTACATGAACTGTTAGATAAAGGGTATATCAGACCAAGTGTGTCTCCTTGGGGAGCCCCGGTTTTATTTGTGAAAAAGAAGGATGGAACTTTTAGGATGTGCATTGATTATCGTCAACTAAACAAGTTGACCATTAAGAATAGATATCCACTTCCTAGAATTGATGATCTGTTTGATCAAGTGAGAGGGGCCTCAGTATTTTCCAAGATAGACCTAAGGACTGGGTATCACCAGCTCAGAATTAAAGAAGAAGACATCAGCAAAACAACATTTCGAACCAGGTATGGGCATTACGAATTTGTAGTCCTACCTTTTGGTTTGACGAATGCCCCTGCCACATTTATGTGCTTGATGAACAGTGTGTTAAACAAGTTTTTGGACAAATTTGTTCTTGTGTTCATAGATGATATCTTATTCTATTCTAAAAATGAAGATGAACATAAGGAACATCTGAGAATAGTGTTGCAGACTTTAAAAGAAAACCAGCTATATGCCAAGTTCAGCAAATGTGAATTTTATAAAGATAAAATTCAATATTTGGGTCATATTATTTCTGAAAAAGGGCTTGCAGTTGACCCTGAAAAGATAAAAGCAATTAAGGAATGACCAGTCCCAACTGATGTCTCAGCAGTAAGGTCATTCATGGGGATGGCAGGCTACTATCGTAGATTTGTGGAGAAATTTTCTGCTATAGCACATCCCATCACTTCATTGCAAAGAAAGGGTGTCAAGTTTGTGTGGACTGAAAAATGTCAACACAGTTTCGAGCAGTTAAAACAAAAACTTATTTCAGCCCCTATATTAAAAATTGCTGATCCTGATAAAGAGTTTGTTGTATGTACAAATGCTTGCAGAGAAGGGCTGGGAGGAGTCCTGTTGCAGGAAAATTCAGTCATTGCCTATGAATCTAGGAAACTGAAAATACATGAACAGAATTATAGTGCATATGATTTGGAATTTGTAGTTGTTATCCATGCTTTAAAAATGTGGAGGCATTATCTCTTGGGGAAGAAGTTCACATTGATGACTGATCATATCAGCCTCAAATATTTTTTCTCCCAAACTGACCTGAATGCAAGACAAGCCAGATGGCTGTCCTTTCTAAGTGAATTTGATATGGACATAAAGCATATCAAGGGGAAGGAGAATAAAGTTGCGGATGCATTAAGTAGAAATGCTTGTCAAAATTTAAACAGCATGGGGAGTAGTGCCCATATGGAGGTAGAGGAATTGGTGGGAAAAGCAGCAATTCAAGATCCCAACTATGAAGCACTCTTGGTGAAACTACAGACAAGGAATAAAACTGATTTCACTAAAAACCAAAGAGGGCTACTCTATTACAAAAACAGGTTGTATATTCCAAATATAGAGTCATTGAAAAGAGAAATTCTAGATGAATATCACAAACAACCCTATGCAGGACATCCAGGATACCAAAAGATGTTAACAGCATTGAAGAAGAAGTTGTTCTGGCCAGGAATGAAAAGAGATGTGGCAGAGTATTTAAGTAGATGTATGGAGTGTCAGTTAGTCAAAGTTGAGCATCAACACCCAGCAGGGCTTTTAAACCCTTTGCCAATTGCAGAATGGAAATGGGACACAGTTTCCATGGATTTTATAATAGGATTACCCAAGACTAAATATCAACATGATTCTGTAATGGTAGTAGTAGACACTCTCACAAAAGTTGCTCACTTTATACCAGTAAAGTCTACCTTTGGAACAGCTCAAGTAGCAAATGTTTTCCTAAAGGAGATAGTAAGGCTTCATGGAGTTCCCAAGGTGATTGTCTCAGATCGAGATGCTAAGTTTACAGCAGCATTTTGGAAGGGATTGTTTGCAGGAATGGGTACTAAACTGAATTTTAGTACCGCCTATCACCCTCAAACTGATGGGCAAATAGAAAGGACAAATCAAATTTTAGAAGATATGTTGAGAATGTATGTGATGGATAGGCCATCAAAATGGGAAGAGTATCTGCATTTAGCTGAGTTTGCCTATAATAATAGTTACCAATCCTCTATTAAGATGAGTCTGTTTGAGGCACTCTATGGGAGGAAGTGCCGGACTCCCTTGAGCTGGAGTCAACCAGAGGATAAATTGGTGTTGGGACCAGATGCACTACAAGAGATGGAAAGAATTGTCAAACAGATACAAAGAAATATCAAGACAGCACAAGATCGCCAGAAAAGCTATGCTGATAAGAAAAGAGTGCACCGAGAATTCAAAGTGGGGGATCATGTGTATTTGCGCATCAAACCCAAAAAGAGCACACTTTATGCTGGAAGTTGTGCAAAACTTGCTCCTAGATATTGTGGGCCTTTTGAAATTTTAGAAAGAGTGGGAACAGTGGCTTACAAGCTGGCCTTACCACCCCATGTTAAAGTGCATGATGTGTTTCATATTTCATTACTAAAAAGATATGTGCATGATGCTTCTCACATAGTTGATTGGAATGTTGTACAGGTGGAACCAGAAGGGGAGTTTCTGCCAGAACCGCTTCAAATATTGGAGCGGGAAGAAATTGAGTTGAGAAACAGAATAGTGGCCAGAGTAAAAGTGCAGTGGAAGCACTTTACTGCCGAAGAAGTCACCTGGGAAAGGGAAGCTGAAATGATGGAGAAATATCCATTTTTGTTTAAATGAACTCTAGTAGTTGAATAATAACACCGAGGACGGTGTTTATTTTCAGAGGGGGAATATGTAACACCCCCAATTTGTGTGTTGAATTTTGAAAAAGTTAGAGATTTGAACTTAAATCCTAAGGGGGTGGACCCCAAGGGATAAGTGTGGTGTGATTGTAATTGCATATTTTATTTGAGGAAATAAATAAAATGATTGTGCATTTTGACCAAAATGAGAATTAGAGATCACTTGCCAAATCCATGAGGATGGATAAGGCAACAAATCCCCAAAAATCTTTCAAAAATCCTTGAAAGAAATTAAATTAGATTTGAGGAGGAATCTAAATTTCCCCAATGAAGAGGAGTAGTTGGGAAGAGGTGAGAAAAAGCTGGAAAAGCTGAGGAAAAGCTTAAAGCAGCTTTAAAGAGTCCCAAAAAGGGGAAGCCTAGGCTAAATAGGAAAGAAAGCATCCTGCTATTCTGGACGCAGAATTAGAAACATGCTTTGGGGAAATATGAGCTTAAATAAGCTTCTCCTAGGCAGATCAGGGGTTGATCTGTTCTAGGAGGTGATCTCAGCTCGGGGGTGAGTCCTGGGAGACAAAGAGGACTCTAAGGTTGGGAGGTTGGTCATTTGCAGATTGTGGTATGTTCTGTAGTTTTTTTTATTCTATTTTCTGATGGTATGAATTGGCTACATATAGAAAAATAAATTAAATGGTATGATTGATGTTGGTACTACATTTAACAGAGTCCATCTTCAGGTAATCACCTTCCAGATTCTGTTTAGTTGTAGACCAGAAAATCCATAGAGTAGAAACTCCAGAATCTCTAAACCAAGGTCGGTTTAAATCTGAAGTTACTTAGCTTCTACAGATGATTAATTATTGTTTTGTTCCCTGTAGACACAAATGTGATATTATAGGTTTACGTGTATGCTAGAGAAACATTATACCAGTACTAAAGTTACATGGTATAAATACAAACAGCTGAAAGTAAATACAATGAATTATGACATTCGAACTTATGCTAGAGAATGAGTAACTTTACTCCATAGAATTTTGATAATATACATAAGTGTGTAGATTTCACTTCTAAGTCTATCTTGAGTCTTTGAATCCATTACCATACCCAAAGATTTCATTTAGAGCTAAGGACCTCCATTCAAGCACTATTGAATATTATATAGGCCTAACACCAAACATATATAAGAGTGAAATAGTATTAAAACATTTGGAATGCGCATATTATCTCTACATCTACTTTTAACCTCTGAGATATAATTAAATTAAAAGCGAAGGCATAACCCCCAACTTAGGGACATGATAAATATATTGGCTTGAAAATAAAATAACAATAAATAACCATGATGGCGCCGAGAGCTAGACAATAGCTCGTTCGACCTTAGTTTTAATATATGTATATATAAGTAAAGCAAAGGTCAAAAAGAGTTATAAATGCGAATTATATAAATGCGAACTACATATGGAAAAAAAAGAGAGATGGCGACCCAAATCAATTATGCTAATACGAAGTATATAAATAATCCATATCGCTATTTGAAACAAACATATAACCCAACCTACGTTAGTGTGGGTAGATTTTACCGTGCAACTTAATGCCGAGAGCTAACCCTAGCTCGTTGTAATCCTGTTGCAATACGTACAGATATAAAAATAAAACAGGAAAAATAATAGCTCCAGTTAATATCGGTTCAGAGAAAGTTTAGCCGAAAGGATTTCTACACAAATTGTAACGAGTTTCTATTGTATTTTGGTCGATTTATCGTTATTTCGGAAATGCATAAAGGAGATCAAATAAAAAAAAACTTCTCGGTCAAGCCAATACAAATAAGGCCGCGGCATCTCCGAGTTAGGTTATACAGAAGCTAAACTATGAAACAACACATCCACAGTACTCGTCGACATCATGATTTCTGCTAGGTTTGAACTGCATGCAACCTATGTAAACGATCTTTCTATGTCTGAGGTAGTGTGTTAAACCTCCCAAAGCCAGCGTATCATGATCCACGTGGGGAGGGTATGCCATCCTCAGTGAAAACCATAGAAAGAAAGGCGTTGAGATGTCGTTCAGAGAGGTGGACAACCGATATAACACAATCGGTACCCTACCCTCGTATGAAACATTAATAATATCGCCAGTAGATAGAGAGGGAAACTACAAACGTAGTTAGATACCGACGAGTCAGACGACCGAAGTAATTCAACAGAAATATACAGTCTTAAACATAGAATAGGCGTGCGGCCAGTGTTACACATAGAGGAAATGTATGTGGCGAGATGGTAGCAATGAACCCAAATGCAGGCCGAATGCGCAGAGATAATTAGAACGCGGCCAAAGAGAACCGGCTAGAGCTCTGTCTCGAGTAGACCGACTGCTACGCCGATCTACAGCCTCTCTGCGCAAACCTACTATAGCAGATTTGGTACTGGAGTATCAAAAAAAAAAAAAAAAAAAAAAACAACAAGAACAATAGAAAGCAATGGGACAATTTTACAAGCGTAAGTAATGTAAGGCGAAAAGATTCAGAGAAAACGTTAGATCTGAAGCTCTTCAGCAAGACCGAACCTGAACCCTCGGTCGTAGCTTGATAACAGAGACTCCAAGTTAATGCGCACCCGAAACCCTAATTTCTCTGCCCGATAACGTTAGAAAATCCCGAGGGTGATTGAGCAGACGCAGCGCGTCAATAGAAGGGTACGAGGTGATATAAATTGGCGCAGGGTAGGTGTGGAGTCGGAGGCACAGAGGTATTTTGTTAACCATACTGAAGCTCTGCGCTCTCAGGACCTGGAACCATCAGAATGTCTAGTCAAAAACCACATGTCGAGTTTAAGGGACATAGGACAACGTAGGCCGCCGCTGGCTATTCTCTCGCACGGGAGAAATGCTACTCATGCAACCAAGAACAAGGAAATGTTACCACCAGACGCTACATGCCAACCCTGTCGCACAGAGCCTGGTGCTAGGAGGCTTATACGAAATATAACCAGTACGAAATAGGGTGTACTTACGTATGAAAACACGACGCGTTTGTGCTGGGTTCAAAAACGAAAGAATAGTATTATTCCATTGTCTGGTAGCATGGCTCGAAGGTGATACGCCGACGAGCAGTCTGTTGAAATTCATGTCTATGTGATATGCGCCAAACCGTGACAAGTCTGCGGAATAATGAAGAGTGGAAAAAAAAAATTCGGTTAGGGTTAGTCGCGTATTAACAAGAAAATTCAGCAATGCAAACAACGAAACCATATGGCGGTCAACCCACACGGGTCTGTATTATGGGGTAACGTCAAATTAACTACATGGTATGTATTGCATGCTCCGCGGTGATTTAATAAGGTTCCACCTGATTTACCCTATGGCGAAAGTTTGATAGGAGGAAATCGAACTGTAAGAAATATAAGGATATAGGTAACAAGTATTACGTACAGCCGCCAAAAGGGTTCTCCAAAGTAGGTATAAATATATATATAAATAGGTTATATATATAGGCGTAAGATTCCAATGCCAGCATTAAGGGGGGTATTTTAATTACATGCAATATATGGCAGCGCTTCCAAGCGTAAGGACCCAATAAATTATATAAGAGGGTTTGGACATATATATGATATATATATAAATATAGAAGCTATATATATATATATATATGCTCCTTGAGTAATATTGCCAAAGAATAGGTATGCAAGATTTGTTATACAAATTTTTTTGGACCCATATATATTATATATAACTATAAGTGCTATACATATGCTCCTTAAAGTGATAGTGCCAAAAGCTATATATGCAAGTAGTATATGTGATAGATATATATATATGTGTGTATTAAGGATATTAGCTCTATATATATGTGGATACATAGATATATGTGTGTAGTAGATAGGGAATTCAAAAATATATGAGTTGAATGTATAAAGTGTTAGGAGAGGTTATTGAAAGGTATGTATATCCATATAACCTATGGTTATATTATGGAAAAGAAAAAAAAAGGAGAACCACATCTCTTAAGATTATAAAGGGATATATATATATATATATATATATATATATATATATATATATATATGTATATACGGTTGAAAGGAATATAGGTGTAGTGTTCAATATTCTATGAGGATGGAAATGCTAGAGGAGATTATATCAAAAGGGAAGTAAAGTTAGAATTCTGAAATCATTAATTCAATAATTATGTGAATAGGCTTGATGTATTCGAAAAAAAAAAAATAAAAAAATATTTCCTTAAACTGGAGGTGTTACAAATGGTATCAGAGCACCGGTTACAAAAATTGGGCTGTCAATTTTGTGCTCACTACTTATTACATATTTTGTTTTTTTTTAAGTTTTATAAACTTTTGCTAATCTGTGTTGTAAGTGTGTACAGTGGAATGGCTGAAGGTGAAGGGATTTATGTGGATTTGCGGGATGAGTTTGCTACTCCAGATCCCAATTCCCCGGTAATCGCTATGTTGCACAGGCTGCAACGAGAATTGGCTGAACTGAGAAGCCAGAATGACATGTTGTCATCAGCCAGTAAGGAGCAGGAAAAGCTCATCAGAGAACTAACTTCCCGGAACAGCCAGGAAGGCGAAGGTTCCGGAAAGAGAAAGATGGATGAGTCTGATGATGATGATGCTGCTAGACAGCAGCATAAACAAAAAAGAGAATTGCAGGGAGAATTTAGAAAGATCAAACCTCCTTCCTATGATGGGGAGAAGGAAGAGGATGCTGAAGCTTGGTTGCTGAACATGATCAAGTATTTCCAAGTATATGAATATGAGAGAAATCTGAAGGCCAGATTAGCTGTGTATCAGCTGCAAGGAAAAGCCACACTGTGGTGGGAAGAGACAAAAATGGTGCATGCCATTGATGAAAAAACAGTTACTTGGGAAGATTTTCAGATTAAGTTCAAAAGTCGTTATTTGAATGAACGTTATTATGATGATAAAGCAAAAGAATTCCATGAACTTAGACTAGGACAACTCACTATTGATGAGTTTGTCACTAAGTTTACCAATTTACTGAGGTATGTTCCTTACATAAGGGAAGGAAAAGAAAAGGTTCAAAGGTTTTTGAATTGCTTACCTACTGTGTACAAAGAGAAAATTGAGTTTGACAACCCAAAGACAAGGGATGAAGCTGTTAGAAAAGCCAGATTATGCTATCAGCAGTTTAAAGGTAAAGCTGAACAAGGGAAGAGCTGGCTGAACAAGGGTGAGTTCAAAGGTAAAAGACCAAAACCAGCATATCTAAGGAATTTTGGTAGAGATCATCAGAGGAAAAAATTTAATAAACCAAAAGAAAGTCAGACTACTCAGTCCCAAGTGGCGTCAAAACCAGTAGAAGGGAACAATAAAAAGGAAGGGATAGTCAGAATGAAGGAACCTTTGAAATGTTGGGGCTGTGGAGAACCCCATATGATGAGGGATTTCCCCCATCGAAATATACACATGATCAGCAGGGAGCGAGAGGCAACAACAGTAAATGACATAGCCAGAAATATACCAACTATCAGTGCAGCATTGGAAAATCGACAAGCAGAACATCAAGCGACCATGGTTGAAATGGAGGGTAAGATTTCTGACCTACCCATTACTGTTTTGATTGATCCAGGTGCTTCTTTGAGTTACATTAGTCCTGGAATTGTAGAAAAATGTAAAATTAAACCTGAAAAGTTTCAGCAGTCATGGTTGGTACAGCTGGCCACTGGAACCAAGAGAAAAGTTACCCATAAATTTCCCAAAACAGCAATACAATCAAATGGCTTTCCAACAGAAGTAAATTTGAACATATTGCCATTAGGATCCTATGACTTGCTGATAGGAATGGATTGGCTGGAAAAGAAGAAAGCTCTGATGAACTGCTGGGATAAAACCCTGCATTTTGTGGATGAAGAAGGGAAACCTTTTACCCTAAAAGGAAAACGAAAATCCATTTCAGTAAGACAAATATCAGCCTTACTATTGAAAAGAACAGCTAGAAAAGGATACCTGGTCTATGCAGTGCATGTAGAAGAAATAGAACAGAAAACTGAAGAAGGGTTACTGGATGCTATACCAGTCATCAGAGAATTTAAGGAAGTCTTTCCCAAGGAAATCCCTCATCTTCCCCCCAAAAGAGAGATTGATTTTTCAATCGATCTGGTACCAGGAGCAACACCTGTTTCCCGAGCACCTTATCGAATGAGCCCTCCTGAACTAATGGAACTGAAAATGCAATTACAGGAACTGTTAGATAAAGGGTATATCAGACCAAGTGTATCTCCTTGGGGAGCCCCGGTTTTATTTGTGAAAAAGAAGGATGGAACTTTTAGGATGTGCATTGATTATCGTCAACTGAACAAGTTGACCATTAAGAATAGATATCCACTTCCTAGAATTGATGATCTGTTTGATCAAGTGAGAGGGGCCTCAATCTTTTCCAAGATAGACCTAAGGACCGGGTATCACCAGCTCAGAATTAAAGAAGAAGACATCAGCAAAACAACATTTCGAACCAGGTATGGGCATTACGAATTTGTGGTCCTACCTTTTGGTTTGACGAATGCCCCTGCCACGCTTATGTGCTTGATGAACAGTGTGTTGAATAAGTATTTGGAAAAATTTGTTCTTGTGTTCATAGATGATATCTTAGTCTATTCTAAAAATGAAGATGAACATAAGGAACATCTGAGAATAGTGTTGCAGACGTTGAAAGAAAATCAGCTATATGCCAAGATCAGTAAATGTGAATTTTATAAAGATAAAATTCAATATTTGGGTCATATTATTTCTGAAAAAGGGCTTGCAGTTGACCCTGAAAAGATAAAAGCAATTAAGGAATGGCCAGTCCCAAATGATGTTTTAGCAGTAAGATCATTTATGGGAATTGCAGGCTATTATCGCAGATTTGTGGAGAGATTTTCTGCTATAGCAAATCCCATCACTTCATTGCAAAGAAAGGGTGTCAAGTTTGTGTGGACTTAAAAATGTCAAAATAGTTTCGAGTAGTTAAAACAAAAACTTATTTCAGCCCCTATATTAAAAATTGTTGATCCTGATAAAGAGTTTATTTTATGTACAGATGCTTGCAGAGAAGGGCTGGGAGGAGTCCAGTTGCAGGAAAATTCAGTCATTGCCTATGAATCTAGGAAACTGAAAATACATGAACAGAATTATAGTGCATATGATTTGGAATTTGCAGCTGTTATCCATGCTTTAAAAATGTGGAGGCATTATCTCTTGGGGAAGAAGTTCACATTGATGACTGATCATATCAGCCTCAAATATTTTTTCTCCCAAACTGACCTGAATGCAAGACAAGCCAGATGGCTGTCTTTTCTAAGTGAATTTGATATGGACATAAAGCATATCAAGGGGAAGGAGAATCAAGTTGCGGATGCATTAAGTCGAAATTCTTGTCAAAATTTAAACAGCATGGGGAGTAGTGCCCATATGGAGGTAGAGGAATTGGTGGGAAAAGCAGCAACTCAAGATCCCAACTATGAAGCACTATTGGTGAAACTACAAACAAAGGATAAAACTGATTTCACTAAAAACCAAAAAGGGCTGCTCTATTACAAAAACAGGTTGTATATTCCAAATATAGAGTCATTGAAAAGAGAAATTCTAGATGAATATCACAAACAGCCCTACGCAGGACATCTAGGATACCAAAAGATGTTAATAGCCTTGAAGAAGAAGTTGTTCTGGCCAGGAATGAAAAGAGATGTAGCAGAGTATTTAAGTAGATGTATGGAATGTCAGTTAGTTAAAGTTGAGCATCAACACCCAGCAGGGCTTTTAAATCCTTTGCCAATTGCAAGATGGAAATGGGACAAAGTTTCCATGGATTTTATAACAGGATTACCCAAGACTAAATATCAGCATGATTCTGTGATGGTAGTAGTAGACACTCTCACAAAAGCTGCTCACTTTATACCATT
Source organism: Pinus albicaulis (assembly GCA_034641835.2). NCBI lineage: Eukaryota > Viridiplantae > Streptophyta > Pinopsida > Pinales > Pinaceae > Pinus > Pinus albicaulis. The sequence goes on from JAXQQM020067585.1 coordinate 155,195, forward strand.
GAAATCTACTTTTGGAACAGCTCAAGTAGCAAATGTTTTCCTGAAGGAGATAGTAAGGCTTCATGGAGTTCCCAAGGTGATTGTCTCAGATCGAGATGCTAAGTTTACAGCAGCATTTTGGAAGGGATTGTTTGCAGGAATGGGTACTAAACTGAATTTTAGTACCGCCTATCACCCTCAAACTGATGGGCAAATAGAAAGGACAAATCAAATTTTAGAAGATATGTTGAGAATGTATGTGATGGATAGGCCATCAAAATGGGAAGAGTATCTGCATTTAGCTGAGTTTGCCTATAATAATAGTTACCAATCCTCTATTAGGATGAGTCCGTTTGAGGCACTCTATGGGAGGAAGTGCCGGACTCCCTTGAGCTGGAGTCAACCAGAGGATAAATTGGTGTTGGGACCAGATGCACTACAAGAGATGGAAAGAATTGTTAAACAAATACAGAGAAATATAAAGATAGCACAAGATCGACAGAAGAGCTATGCTGATAAGAAAAGAGTGCACTGAGAATTCAAAGTAGGGGATCATGTGTATTTGCGCATCAAACCCAAAAAGAGCACACTGTATGCTGGAAGTTGTGCAAAACTTGCTCCTAGATATTGTGGGCCTTTTGAAATTTTAGAAAGGGTGGGACCAGTGGCTTACAAGCTGGCCTTACCACCCCATGTTAGAGTGCATAATGTGTTTCATGTTTCATTAATAAAAAGATATGTGCATGATGCTTCTCACATAGTTGATTGGAATGTTGTACAGGTGGAACCAGAAGGGGAGTTTCTGCTAGAAACGCTTCAAATATTGGAGCGGGAAGAAATTGAGTTGAGAAACAGAACAGTGGCCAGAGTAAAAGTGCAGTGGAAGCACTTTACTGCTGAAGAAGCCACCTGGGAAAGGGAAGCTGAAATGATGGAGAAATATCCATTTTTGTTTAAGTGAACTCTAGTAGTTAAATAATAACACCGAGGACGGTGTTTATTTTCAGAGGGGGAATATGTAACACCCCAATTTGTGTGTTGAATTTTTAAAGTTAGACATTGAAATTTAATCCTAAGGGGGGTGGACCCCAAGGGATAAGTATGGTGTGAATGTATTTGCATATTTTATTTGAGGAATTAAATAAAATGATTGTGCATTTTGACCAAGATGAGAATTAGAGATCACTTGCCAAATCCATGAGGATGGATAAGGCAACAAATCCCCAAAATCTTTCAAAAATCCTTGAAAGAAATTAATTTAGATTTGATGAGGAATCTAAATTTTCCCAATGAAGAGGAGTAATTGGGAAGAGGTAAAGAAAAGCTGGAAAAGCTGAGGAAAAGCATAAAACAGCTTTAAAGAATCCCAAAATGGGAAGCCTAGGCTAAACAGGAAAGAAAGCATCCTGCTATTCTGGACGCAGAATTAGAAAAATGCTTTGGGGAAATATGAGCTTAAATAAGCTACTCCTAGGCAGATCAGAGGTGGGTCTGACTTGGGAGGTGATCTCAGCTCGGGGGTGAGTTCTGGGAGACAAAGAGGACTCTAAGGTTGGGAGGTTGGTCAAATTGCAATAGTGGTATGTTCCTGAAATTTTTGGTTCAATTTGATGTGTTTGGGTATGAATTGGCTACATATAAAAAAAAAAAACAAAATCAAACTACGCTATGCATTTTAAATCAAACTACGATATGCTTTGTAAACAGAGTGTTTTATGCATGCATGTGATTGCGATTTTATCTAGGACTACCTATCATATTGTACCAATCTATAGCATGGAGAGTTGTCTTAAAACACTGGTAGACACCCGACTCAATTATACAACCACGAATGAACTCAACGATAGCCCTGGCCGAGCACCCAACCGGTATACAGGGTATCGAATGGGCATATGGCATAAGAGGAAAGAACTTGTCCTGCCGTAAGGAAATATATTTCATTCACCATGACAGTGCAGGTCTGTATATGTTAATGCCGAACAACCATAGTATACAAATTTAAAATAAAAATTGTACTGAGGGCGAACTCACGTGGAGGAAGGGGGTTACCGACATTAAAGCTCGCTTTCTCCTTGGCGGGGTTCGATTAGCCAGTGATGCCATCTGCAGTAACCACAAATGAAAAAGCTTGGACTCGAATGGCTATTACGCCACTGATCTCAGTCCGTGTTAGATAGGACAAATAGAACCATACAACTAGTCCACAGTCAATATTGAATATCAATAATACTAGAATGCTGAATGCACGACAATAAACCAGAGGCATAAATATCTGTGCTAGTATAACCGTAACTCGAGATGGACCTATGTAAATCGCTTTGCTTCAACGAAAAACGTAACAGAGCGCGTTAGAATATAGACGAAAATGGAATCAAAACGGGGCGGCCTGTAAGCCTGTGGCTCCTATCCAGGCGAGGGCGTAAAAAAATCTTAGCAGTCAAAAGACCTGCAATAGAAAACCGGCCGCATTAGTCTAAAGCCGAAACTAAAGAAAAAAAAAAAAAATTTAAAACATAGAACCTGACGAGATCAGACTCGGGTGCAGCGGATAAACCCTACGCTCAACCTTCCCTCCGGAGTCGAAGCGAATACTCTTAAATCGCCATAGTGTTCCGCATCAAATCTCTTGAAAGAGATTCGTGCCTTCTGGAGGAACGATGTAAAATTACAACCACAACAACTGGAATAAGACTCGACTGTGAGTCGAGCCAGTTATATAAAGCGAAAGGGAGGAGAATACGTTGAGATTTTGCTGCAGAGACGAATGGGAAGGGTAGGTGAAACCCTAATCCCACTGCCCCAAACAAATCAGAAATATCTCCAAGTTGATTTGGGAGAACCAACTTAGCCGACATCAGAGTACGCGTGGATGCAACAGAATGGCCGACGAGGTACTGAGGAGCAGACTTTGACTCACGCAGTACTGAGCCAGTCTGGATCAACAACCATACGCGGTACACGCAGATTACTTGCGGGCATCAGTCCTGCAAGCGCCGGCGTCTGGCACCTCAAACTCCTAAGTAAGATGCCATCTCTGTGTACAAAAACCATCAAAATATTAGAGTGTAATCGCAAGAAAATCCAGATCAGTCAGAACCCTAAGCTACACGGCTATTCGATTCTGATCCAGTACGCATGATGCGTCCTAGGCGTATAACAAAACAAACAACTCGTACACGCGTCGTCACAAACCAAAACGATTATATTTCGATGAAATCAACCTGGCGCTATGAATGGTGTAATGCAGAGGCGTCCATATGTGTGGCGGTCAATTTCATGACAAACTGTAATGGCATCAGAATATAAATCATGATGATATAACCTGCCACGATTAAACTATTTTCAGGGTTGATTAATAAAAACGACGCCGAAAAATTTCATGATCAGGGTTAGGGTTATACCTGCCCTGGTGGGGTTCGGCGCTCCATGATTAGTAATGAATCACTGTTATAATGACGCACAGTCCACAATGCTAAGTTTGAACGTGCATCGAATTCATACATCTGCGGAACTGATCATAGGTATACGTGGTACCTGTATCAACGCCTTTCAACGTATGTGTAAATACATCTACATAATAGGTATAGTGTAAGCGTGAGGCGAAATCTGATTCTATTGTCATTATATATTTCTGCCGATTCAATGAAATTATAAAAGTAGGTGTGCCTTGCGAATACGTGTGATATATATCCATATCTGCAATCGCCAAATAAATAATGTCAATACAATGGCTATCTTTATATATATGGTCTTACATTCCTATATGTGCCACTTATATAGGTATGTGCGCATTAAAATATATTATAACAATGATAAATGTATGTGGTATATATATAGACGAGTTATATACCCACACATGCGCAGACAAGTAAGTTATCAAAGGTTATATATATGTATATATGTGACATAAAAATATGTGTATGGAATAGGTGTTTATATATCGATGTGCGTCGGCCCATAGTCTTATCAAAGGATATATAAAAATATATATGGGGTACTTATATATATAAAGGTTATGCATAGAGTTATGCAAATTCTAATTAATTCTGTCAAATGATAACCATACGTGGTTTGCATATTTATATACATGTATGTTTTATAACTGTATATAGGTGGTATATATTGACACATAGGTGGCATATGTGTGATCGAAAGAAAATGATTGTACATAGGGGCCTTAAGAGAGGCATGGTATTTTATGTATATAGGTGAACTGTACACATGGAAAATATTAAATGTTATTAAAAGGGGATGGAAAACAAAAAGGATATTAAAAGTTAAAGAAGAAATTGAAGGAATAAGAGGAAAATATAACATTAGATGGAAAAAAAAAATTAAAAAAAAAATTCTTAAACTGGAGGCATTACACACACTCTCTCTCCCTCTCTCTGTCCTCTCTTGTCCCTCTCTCTATCCCCTCCTCTCAAACATGTTATCAATTAAAAATAAAAAATCATCATATTATCTAAAAAGACACAATCATTATATCATCAAAGAAACAATAGACATATTATTATCATATAAAATATACAAAAGAAAAAAATACATACATAAACACATAGACATTATAACTAAGAAGATAGATACAAATTTGGATTATGGACGAAGAATAGAGCATAAAAATCTAAAAACACTATGACCTAGATCTGACTAGTATCGAAGAAAAAGACCTAGTAAAAATAAAGATAAAAAATTGTAAAACATAAAAATATAAAAACATCATATCTTAAGGCTAAACAAATACGGAAGGATGGATGAAATACATTAGAGAATTTTACTACAATATATGGAAACAAAACCAAAGAATAAAACATGAATATAAAATAAATATAACAGTGTTACTTACAGGTTAAGTGTTTAAAAAAAATCCAATAAGTTAAATATTTAATGATATAAAATAAAATCATGGAAAATTGAGTATAAGGCAAGAAAGATAAACGTGAAAGACAACGTACGATTTGTGGGATCAACAACAAATACAAAATACAGAGCGGGTTTGGGATGTGCGAGAGAGTATTAATGAGCGTTTTGAAAATGAGAAACAGGCTCATGGGATTGGGTAGCCAGAACAGAACAAAACAATTAAATATTAAAGGACATAATAGAAAAGTAAAAATTAAAAAGAATTAATGTGATTGGGTAGCCAGAACAGAACATAGCAATTAAAGAACATAGTACATAAGAGATGAGATTAATGCGATTAGGGATCGAGCATAAATACTAGTGCAGGCAGAGACGTAGTTTAGAGATGAACTCTGGAAGACTCATCCAATGACTAATCCAAAGGTATAACATTCACATATAAAATCATGATCAGGGCAAGAAACAGGTGACCTCGTTATTTTGAGATCAGGGCAAGAAGATCGAAAGAAAGGTAAATGAGATCAGGTCAGGGCAAGAGGATTGAAAAAAAGGTAAACCAGATATAACATTCACATATATAAAATCGAAAGAAAAAGTAAAAGTTAAAAAGAAAATCGAAAGAAAAGTGAAAATTAAAAAGAATTAATGGGATTAAGTAGCGAGAACAGAACAGAGCAATTAAAGATTAAAGATCAAAGGACATAGTCGATAGGAGATTAGCGATCAAGCATAAAGATTAGGCCAGGCAGATACTAAAGGAGGAGACAGAGATGAAATCCGAAAGACTCATCCAATCACTAATCACGTCAAAACAGGGTGAGGGGAAGGTGAATCGCAGGAATGACAGAATCATGGGCTTTGAGAAGAAAATTGAAAATTCAATTCTACTTTAAACTGAAGAATATAAAATAAATACAAGAAACACATACCTGCAACAAATACTTTCTGGTTCCTCCTCCTCTCAATTGATGTAAATACCTCACACAACGTCTTTCATTCGTCCATGCATCCATCCCTTCTCGTTGATGGTCAATTCAGTCGTCTCTATCAAAAGCGACAGACAAAGACCCACCAGATAAAACACTTGCAGTCACCGTTACAGGAAACATTGACATTATACAGTTACAGAGAAAACACTTCCAATGCACATACAACAAAATTCGCTGCAAATACAAATACATATACATACAAATGATAGAAGAAGAAGAGGAGGATGTACAGAAGATAGAAGAAGAAGAGGATGATAAAAAATAAAGAGGATGAACTTGGAAGATACATATGATAGAAGAAAACGAGAATGAAATTGAAACTATTCGTTGACAAGCAGTCATATATATACAGATTCCCTCAAGAAAAAGCTTGATGGACCATTAAAAGGAGCGGATCACAACTTATCAGCACAACGTCTATAACCAAAAAAAACTTGAGATGCTTTTCAAGAAATTCTTTTTCCATATCATCTGGTTCAAACCAGTTGGGTTTTCTTAAATTTAAAAAAAGCTTGAGATGCTTTTCAAGAAATTCATTTTCCATGTCCAGGTCATCTCGTTCAAACTAGTTGGGTTTTCTTAAATTTAAATTTTGAATATTGACGCTTGAGTTTGAATTTAAGGTATAATCTTTGATATTCCTTAATAATAAGTACTTTATTAATCTTGGCGCAGGCCCTTTTTTGGTTCTTTGCCTTCTGCTGTCAGCAATTAGCTGTGCGTCCTTCCAATTAGAGCGTTGTTTATGCCATCAATTTCGATGATGCATTCAAATGTAGTAACTCCGGGAGACGATTCATGCATGGGAGATCCGGGAGTGCCGATGTCTTCGTGGGTTTAGAAATTCCGCAATTTAAGTGTAATTAATATTTGTGAAATATTGGTTAATTGGGTGAATTAAAAAATAATTGAATTACAAAAAATAAAACACAAAGCTAGTAATCCCATAAATATCATTCATTTGCTGTAATTACAATAATTTACTGTAGTTACAATCCCACGTGGGAGAGTGGACTAGAATGGACTCGTGTGGCTTCTGTTCTATTCCTAAATTATATTTATTCTTTACAAATATATATCTTATTTTGTTTTAGTTGAAGTGGAATCACGATCACAATCACAATAAGAATGTATGGTTTCTTTTTTAATTAAATGAATGTATGGTTTTTTTTTTAAAATTAAATGGTTCTTAAATTATATTTATTCTTTAATCATATATATCTTATTTTATTTCAGTTGTAAGTGGAAATGTAATTTTTTTTCTTCTGATTAATTAGTTTTTTTAAAGAAATATAGAGAATTGTAGATGAAATAATAATTATGATAAATGTTTATTAAAATAAAATTTGATTGAAACTTCAAATAGGTGTTTTGAAATTTTTAATTTTTAATATAAAGTAAGAGGTTAAGAAAATTCAAATTATTGTCAATAATTTGAAATCACATTTTAATAGGAGTGTATAGAAAGCGTTTCAAGTGAAAAGTGATTTTTTCTATTTTCAACTTATTCAAAATCACACAAATCATTTCATTTGACTTTCTAAAATAATTCAACTTCACAATTTTAATTGTTATGGTATTTTATTTTTAAACTTTAAATTAATATTATATTTATATATTTTTATAATAACAATTTTTTTTTTAAATTTTTTGTACAACCCACCCTACAACCGTGAAGGCTCATTCTACAACCCACCCAATATGACAACATGTGTAAGTTGGTCTCTTTGTTTAAAATTAAATTTATATTCTAAACAGAAAATTAATGTGCACTATAATTTAAAAAAATGAATATACTCTAAAGTAATTAAAAGTAAAAAAATGTGTGAATAAGATGTTTAAATCTTATATTTTTCAAAAATATTTTAACTAAAGATTTAAATAAACTATTTGAATATTTATGTTAACTAATTTATGTAGAAATTTGTGTTGGAAGTAATGCTTCCATGTCATATGTACGAGTTATTGTGAGTCCCAATGTAACATACATGAATTACTTCACATGGAAGTACAAGGAGTTAAATTTTTTTATACAAGTTACCCATGGGTAACCATTCAAATCACTATTAAATATTTCTTACACATCATTAGTTAGAATGTTCACCAGTTCATAGTGTAACCTTAGTTTGAGAATGATAGATTGCTTAACCATTAAGCACCTCTATCGTAGTACATTAACATAAAATTGTATGATGTAACCTTGCATTCATTTCATAATTCTTGTAGTCATCACATGCTTGACAATATGAACATGACAACAAGAACATAATCAACATCATCAAGTTGACACAATAATCAATCACATCATTGAACACCAATATAGCCTGGAAAACCCCATAGGGTGAAAACTAGCAAACATTTAATTTTATTATTAAACGCTCATGAGGGTGATCAACCCTCACTCAATGGCTTATAAGGGAGACCATCCCTTAACCATTGTTATAATTATTTACAATTAAATATACAAATATCTAGCTTAAAGCCATTACAATAATTATGATAGCATTTACCCACTAATATTTATAACTTCATATCTTGGTGGCATGGATGTACCTACAATGTACCATCATACAATGGACCATCCTATAGCTCACAGGCATCAGCATGAACCATTAATTATTTAGCTGCCACCATGTTAAGCATAATTCGTTGATGTCATCAACAAGATTTTATAGCATGATTAGATAAAGCCTTATTCAAGAAATAATCAATATTTAAGTGATCCTTTAACACTTATTATTGTGCATACCTAAAATGTGAATACAACAACACAACATGCTTTGCTTATAGTTTCCAAAAGAGTCTTTCTAAAGGAATTATTAACACAAGAGAGCATGTAAACACATTTTTTCTTTTTATGTAAAAACTAATGCAACTAAAGCATACAAATACATGTCTTCTTTTTCATTTATTATACTAACAATCTTTACCAATGTAGTCTAACACAACATGCTATCTTTTCCACATACAAATATGTATATTCTTATCAACAAAATCAATTACAAATATTGCATGCATATGCATGATATTATTCCAATTGCAACTACATAATAGTTATGATAGTATAAAGTACTTGCATATAAGTTTTCCTAAGGACACATGATAAGTCAATGTTTCTTCTATCCATGAGAAGAACATATCTCTATAACAAAATGGCTATTATTTTCGCATACAGATCTTATCATAATAGCTTCCCTTCTTGAAATTACAACTCATTAACTATTCTTTTGATGTAAAGATACACATAATTATTTTTCAAAAGGAAGTTAATATAACTTAGTTTCTTTATGTAGTTCTCATGCTTCCTTTTCACCAACTTATGATAGATAACCATCTTTTATGCACAAAAATAAGAAATCATAATCAAGGTTAACTTAACCTTTAATACTCCTAAATCAAGAAGTTCACATAATTTATCTAGCCATGTAATATTTTCAAGAGGTGACCATTTTCAAAAAAGTACCATAACTAGCAATTGCACCATATGTTGCAAAGGAAACACCGTAAGGTTGTGGTATAGGAAAGAATAACATATAAGAAATATAAGAAAGAAGAGGTAGTAAGAACTTTATCGAGCTGCTTTCTCGGCTCCAACTAATCCTCCAGAATAAGGAGTGGAGAGTTATGTGCTAAAACATAAACAGAAAAGGCATCATTAATTTGAAAACATAAGCATAAAAGGCATCAGTAATTTGAAAACATAAACATAAAAGACATCACTAATATGTCTCACTTCAATTTGTTTTATTTTTACAATATTTTTTTACTTTCACTTAAAACTGAATTATCTTGCCATATCCCAATAATACATTAAGTCTGGTAGAATTATTTATCTTAGAGCTATTTTTATTTCTAGACATTTTGTTACTATATCCACTACCTAAAAACCATACTACACTAAACACATTGTTATGAAGTTCCCCACGTCCATTTTATTTGTGAAAAGAAACTTAATGTTTTAGTTTTTCTATAAATTACATTTATAATGACCAAATTTCTTTGAATCTTGTGATTTTCCATTTATTTCACCTATATCACAACTATTTTTTCCACTTCCACTAAAATATTTCTCAATCATTTTTTAGTCTTATCCATGTGTAAAAATTCTCAATTTAATGAGCTTAATGTCTAAAATGTTGGTCCTTCCCTTAATTTGTTTTTCAAATAATCATTTTTAGTCTTATCCATGTGTAAACATTCTCAAAATTTAATGAGCTTAATGTCTAAAAATATTGGTCCTTCCCTTAATTTGTTTTTCAAATAAGAATTTTTGAGTCTTATCCATGTGTAACATTCTCAATTTAATGAGCTTAATGTTGGTCCTTCCCTTAATTTTTTTTTTGGTTCATGATGTCCATATAAATTTAATGAAATATGTCGCATAGTATTTGAATTTTTTTTTCAAGTAAAAGTTCTGAGCCTTTTCTTAGAAATTTCATTTTAATTATTTTTATCTTATATATCATTTGATATGCTTATATATTTTATACCATATCTATTATTTTTTGTTTTTTAATTTTGGTTCATGATGCCCATATAAATTTAATGAAATATGTCTACATACTATTTGAATTTTTCAAGTAAAAGTTCTGAGCCTTTTCTTAGAAATTTCATTTTAATTATTTTTATCTTATATATTTTTTGATATGCTTATTTATTTTATACTATATCTATAATTTTTTGTTTTTTTACAACAGTTATTCTAAAAATAGAATCACACTATATTTGTTGATTGAAAAAGGAGATCCTGAGTTCTTTTTCTCATATTACTTGAATTAACCTCCTTAAGCTTTTTTCCTAACTATAAGGAACATAACCATGAGTTAAATTTATCAAATAATATTCTCCAAAATCCCATAATGCTTGAGAAGCACATAATAGTTTCACTTTCATCTTTCAAAATCCTTAATTCTCATATTTAGAGAATGATATTTGAGCTAGCTGAAATTTACTTTGAATTTGGAAAAATTAACTTCCTTAAGCTTTTTTCCTAACTATAAGGAACATAACCATGAGTTAAATCTTGAGAAGAACATAATAGTTTCATTTTTAGGTTTCAAAATCCTTAATTCCCATATTAAATTTTTCGAATAATATTCTGGAAAATCCCATAATGCTTGAGAAACACATAATAGTTTCATTTTTAGGTTTCAAAATCCTTAATTCTCATATTTAGAGAACCATATTTGAGGTTGCTAGAATTTACTTTGAATTTGAAAAGATGTTAGAAACCAACCTCTTGACCAACTCAAGGTGCCATCCCCAGTACTGAGAGAGATGTATTTAAGACATAGATAAAAAACTGATAGTGATGTATTTAAGACATAAATGAGAATATGGTACTATGTGAAATTCCATGGTCAATGCCATTTCCCACTTTTGAGTTAAGAGTAGTAAAAAAGTTAAATTTCCTTCTCTCCCTTCGAGTGGTATTATCCGTAAAGTGCTTACTCTCTAGACTTAAAACCTGGAATGGTAGATTTTTCCACCTACTTTCCTATATTCATTTGAATGACAGAAGAACACATAAATATTAAAACACTTAATAAAATATTTTCACTATAACTCCATTATAGATACCTGAACACAATTTTTAGCATGTCAACGGCCCTAGCCAAAGGAAGATTACGGATGCACTGAAGAGTCATGGACTATACTCCACAATAATCGAGCTCAACTCCTAGCTAGAAAAAAGCCAGATTAAGTTGTTCAATTATTCCCCGCATGCTGGCTTGCATTCACTATTTTGCACGACCATTAAAAATAGCAGATACTTTAGCTTTGCATCACGTAGCAGTGTAGGAGACACTAGTTCCAATCCTTTTGCTTTAGAAATCTCTCAAAGTTGCCAGACTCCCCTTGACCCATCACCTCAATTGCGCATCTATGGATTTGGCCCTGCTACATGAAATAAACAGGTAAAGTCTTTGTCGACCTACATCGCTTTTATGCTTTATGTCACCAGTCACTTTTCTGATTCCACACTGCCAAGAAAGCACCTATCATAAATTTTTTTAAAATTGTATGATTCGATTCAATTCTTCTATAAATTTAAACGCCGAACGGTTAGACCCAAAAAGATTTTATATATTCAAAGCATAGGAGCTTCAATTTTTATTATCTTTGAGAGCGTTTTGTCTGGGAAATTTGTCTTGAAAAACAGTGGAAGCCATGTATCCTCAAAGTAGCTTCAAGAATCCGTATTACACAAACCCTAGGTAGCAATCCCTCAGAGGAATCAGGCCAGTTCCAATCCAATCTCGACCTTAGGCGCAAAAAACACCCGAGCCCAAAAGAGAGGAGAAACAGGCTCCACAGGCGGCCAAGAAGGCCGAAGAACCTGCAAGAGAAAATACTAGAGGCATTAGACCTGATCAGCAGCTTGCTAGTGAATAGTCATTTTAGGCCCAGCCTTAGGTGCCCAAGCCCCCACAGCTCCAACCTGAGGTGTCCAAACCCCAAGCCCAACACCAGCCCCTGCAGCTCCAACGTGAGGTGCCCAAACCCCAGCCCTAGCCCCAGCGCTTGCAGCTCCAACCTGAGGTGCCCAAGCCCCAGCGGAAGGAAGATCCCAAGAAAGCTGAGTAAAAGGTCCCAAACGAATCCAGTGCTTATTCTCCTTTTCCTAATGAGCTGATTCAATCATTTTCTTTGCTCTTTGACATTGATAGCAGATTTGGGTAGATGATAGTTCCTATAGATAATAGATAATAATAGATCATTGGTGCTCAGGGGTTCCCAACTGACTAGGCAACAAAAATATCTTTAGCAAGGAATCAAAGATGACATATCGAATCTCACTCTCAGGCTATCCGAGCTCCATGGCAAACAAAGCGTCAACTCTAATGGAGACTAGAAGCTGCAGGATTTGGGTGTGAGGGTTATCACTCTGGCCGGAGAAAACTGGGGAGCTACCATGGATTTGGGTTCTGAATCCAGAAAGAACGACATGCTTGACTTTCAGAGAGTGAATTACAAGCCCAATGGGGCTAATAAAAACGAGGAAATCCCTGATGAAAATCATCGTCACAAGGCAACTAGCCCTGTCAATGCCTTTGGGAATAGCAACATACAGGTTGCCAACAACTCCATTCCATATCACAGCACTTGCCCTCACATAGACCCCGATGTGCACTTGGCTCTCTCCAATAATCCTGTTTCTTCCAAGGGAATTTCTCCACCCAAGGAAAGCTAGGGAAAATCAGTAGTAAGAGCTGCACAGCCTACTGCAACAACTCTGGGTGAAAAAGCTTCTAAGTTGTGCAGGTTTGACGCAACCAATTTGTGTAGGTTTGAACTTCATCTAGGGCAGTTGGCTCCAGATCAAGAAAAATATCACTACTGATAACTGCCTCACCGAAAATTGTTATGAATGGATGCTTAAATAAAGGATTCTGTTTAAAGTTGGTTTTCGGTGGTGGATCGAATGGTCAAAATTTTATGAATTGTCTAACAATCAATCTAAGGGTGGAAAACGGTGTAGAGTGGCACTTTAGGAGAGTTGTTTTCAAATAATTACGCCTTACAGCTTAATTAACCCTAATTTTGTGCATAAGCACTAGGAAGGCATTTTTTAAAAATAATAACAAAGTTCAACATTTTATGTAGTATAACATGCAATTAAGTCAAACTGTCCAGTATACAACACAAAATAACTTGTCTTTTTACCCACCAGAACATGTAACTTTTGCAAACTCTTGCAAATGAATTAACACAATGGACTTATCTTTCAAGCACAAGATAAAGACATTCTTTGCAAAGAAGATCCTATTACTTATGTTATCTCTGTATATAATTTTTAGAAAGTAATTCCATAAGATATTACCTTTGACAACAATTACACATTTCACCTTAAAAAAGGAAATCCCACTTCTTATATCTTCCCATGAAATATCTTCTCATATATTTATTTCATCTTGATATGAGAATAAATTGGAAAATAAGTCAGGTAAATAATCAATGGTGAATTTGTTACAGTCACATCCCAATAAGCTAATGAAATACCCTTTTCTTTCATATATATAACTCATCCTAAAAAATTGAGCAAAATAATTATTACTCTTTACTATTTTCCCATAATTCGAGGAAAATATATATGATATATATATTTTTTTTATATATACACTTCTTTCCAAGAAAATGTATTCATTAATAACCATGCAAATCCATAAAAATTTTCTCAAGATAAAACGTAATGGACATGCTTACCTTTGAAGAAGGCTCTTAATAATAACTTCTATTATGCCATAATACTGCATAGCAACTCCCACGGCTGTCATTTCTATTATGCCATAATACTGCATAGCAACTCCCACGGTTGTCATAGTTGTATCAACAAAGGAACAAAGGTGGCCACAATGTGGCATCGATGCCTCGAGTGGATCAACACACACTCTTTACTCTTTTCTTTTAAACACGTTGGTCTCTTTTCCATTTTAACACTCCCTTCCCTCCCAGTGAATGCAGAAAATAATAGTATATATCTTGTAATGTAATATGTGTAACCATTTTCTTGAAAAAGATGATAGGTTAGTTTCTAACTAAATCATAACCCTAACGAACTCATGAATTAGTTTCTTGAAAGCCAAATTCATGGTAACTACATGATAATTAAAATAGTTCCGTAAAAATTGTGAATGCCAACGATTTTACAAGGGTGTTACTCCCAAGGTCAATTTATAAGTGGTTGATTCCTATGTTATGAATTGGAATTGTGTATTGTGTATGTCTAAGTCATCATTTGTAGAATTAAGTGTTCTATGTACTATATATTGTAACTGTTGTGATTAATAAAACAAGTGGTTGTTGTGTGCAACCATTGTCTTTAACTTTCTTCAAATTTTTATAAATTAGATCTCTCTTGGCTCATGTACTTAAGATGGATCTATATTTGTTAGGTAAAAGAACCTAAAGAAAAGTTTATGCAAAAATTCAAATTATTATCAATAATTTGAAATTACATTTTAATAGGAGTGTATATAAAAAGTTTCAATTACATTTTAATACGAGTGTATAGAAAGCGTTTCAAGTGAAAAGTGATTTTTTCTATTTTCAACTTATTCAAAATCACATAAATCATTTCATTTGACTTTCTAAAATAATTCAACTTCATAATTTTATTGTTATGGTATTTTATTTTAAAACTTTAAATTAATATTATATTTATATATTTTTATAATAACAATTTTTTTTTTTAATTTTTGTACAACCCACCCTACAACCTTGAAGGTTCATTCTACAACCCACCCAATATGGCAACATAGGTAAGTTCGTCCCTCCATTCCTCTCCCTTTAAAATTAAAATTATGTTCGAAACAGAAAAGTAATGTGCACTATAATTTAAAAAAATGAATACACTCTAAAGTAATTAAAAGTAAAAAAAAAATGTGTGAATGAGATATTTAAATCTTATATTTTTCAAAAATATTTTAACAAAAGATTTAAATAAACTATTTGAAGATTTATGTTAACTTATTTATGTAGAAATTTGTGTTGGAAGTAATGCTTCCATGTCATATGTAAGTGTCATTGTGAGTCCCAAGGTGTCAATGTATAAGTTGTTGATTCCTATGTTATGAATTGGAATTGTGTATTGTGTCATGTCTAAGTCATCATTTTTAGAATTCAATGTTCCATGTACTATATAGTGTAACTGTTGTGATTAATAAAACAACAGTGTGTGGTTTTTGTGTGCAACTATTGTCTCTAACTCTCTTCAAATTTCTTAAAATTTTATCTCTCTTGGCTAATGTACTTGAGATGGATCTATGTTGGTTAGGTAAAAGAACCTAAATAAAATTTTATGCAAAAATCCAAATTCTACACCTCTAGCCAGTTTAGTCATTCCAAGAACTATTGATATTTCCACATTCTCTTCATGGTTTTGGTGAACTTATGGTTTTTCTACTTCACTTGAAATTTGAAATTTATGAATGTTGTAGAACAATATTTTTCATAATCAAATCTCCGTTAGTAAACATTTTTGTATATATTTAGTTAGCAAATAGATATTTAAGATAAAAAAAATAGTTTAAAAAAAAAATTCTACAAATAGATATTCAAGATAGGTTGATACTTTTCTACAAAATTTTAAACTCAATTTATAATTTTGACTATAAGATTTTTTATCATGATAAATTGTTTTTCCAATAAGTTAATCAAAGTTTGATTTATACTAATTATTTATTTAACATTAATTTAAATTTATTTGAAAATAAATATAGATATCAATTTTTAATTTTTAATTTTTTTTTTAAAATATATTCTTATCTAAATACCATATAAATTTTAATTTTATATTTCGATTATTTGGTTCTTTTAATTTTATTATAAATTTAAAATTAAAATAAATTAAATTTTAAAAATATGTTTTATATATTAAGCTTCTCTCAAAAAAATGCTTTGTATATTAGGTGAAACATTCTTTTAAGTTAAATACATAATTTTGAATCAAAATTTAACTATTTCTTGTTTGTTAAAGTATTATTATTTGTGAAATTAACCTATGATTACATAATTTTGAATAAGAATTTAACTATTTCTTGTTTGTTAAAGTATTGTTATTTGTGGAATTAAAATATGATTACATAAATTTGAATCAGAATTTAACTATTTCTTGTTTGTTAAAATATTGTTATTTGTGGAATTAACCTATGATTTGAATTAGTTGTTCCCTTCCCCTAGGTTACCACAGAAGCGGTGATCGTTATATTTCATTATTTCTATCTTAACACATTCAATATTCCTGATAGTCTTCATTACCAGTACAACTACTCTATTTTGTTTTAAATGAAAATCACAATTTTTCCGATATAATGTTATATTTTACTCATTTTTAAATTAGTTGTTTTACTTGTTTTCAATACTAATTTAATGTGTAGTATTATTAATAGACAAAAATGATTTTTCACATTATTTTTTGTTAATTTTAACTAAAATTTGGTAAATATATTTAAAATATTGAGTTTAATTTGTTTAATATGTCAAATTCTAGTGTCTCGGGGTTTGAATCTATTTATACATTAAAAAATATATTTAAAAAAAAAAATCGTAATCTTGTTAGAAACTGAATCTCCAAATTCTAGTGAAAATGCCATTTCATCTATAAGTTAAACTCTCCCCTAATTTTATATGATTTACAACTCAAGGTAGGCCAAACTTAATTTATAATTTTACGTTGGAAATATACTCCTTCCTATTTTCTCTCTCTATATATATATATATATATATATATATATATATATATACTTATTTATATATACACACATATATATATATATATATATAAGTATATATATACATATTTTATATATATATATAAATATGCTACGTATATATATATATACATAAAGCACGCATGTCTCTCTTTCTCTCTCTCTCCCTCTTTCTCTCTCCTTCCCTTCTTACCCCTGCCTGATATATATACATATATATATACATATACACACATATATATATACATATATATATATATATATATATATATAAACATACACACATATGCATACACATAGTATGTACGTACATATATACACACATATATATATATATATATGCATGCATATATATATACTCTCTCTCTCTCTCTCTCTCTCTCTCTTGGCATCTCTCTCTCTCCCCCTGATTATTATCATTATCATTAAATGATTATTATATCATTTCACATGTACAATCCACATCATGTAGCAAACAAAAACATGCTATCAATTAAAAATAAAAAATCATCATATTATCTAAAAAGACACAATCATTATATCATCAAAGAAACAATAGACATATTATTATCTTATAAAATATACAAAAGAAAAAAATACATACACAAACACATAGACATTAGACATGCAAAACATTTCAACGTTATATTATATTGCACTATGATTATTTCATCTAATTAGCATAAGCACATCATGATATGACATAAACAAACAAAAATGACTTTCATTTAAAAGGATGTAGAAAATACACCATCCAATAACACATAGACATTATAACTAAGAAGATAGATACAAATTTGGATTATGGAAGAAGAATAGAGCATAGAAATCTAAAAACACTATGACTTAGATCTGACTAGTATCAAAGAAAAAGACCTAGTAAAAATAAAGATAAAAAATTGTAAAACATAAAAATCTAAAAACATCCTATCTTAAGAAGGATGGATGAAATACATTAGAGAATTTTACTACAATATATGGAAACAAAACCAAAGAATAAAACATGAATAAAAAATAAATATAACAGTGTTACTTACAGGTTAAGTGTTTAAAAAAAATACAATAAGTTAAATATTTAATGATATAAAATAAAATCATGGAAAATTGAGTATACGGCAAGAAAGATAAACGTGAAAGACAACGTACGATTTGTGGGATGTGCGAGAGAGTATTAATGAGCGTTTTGAAAATGAGAAACAGGCTCATGGGATTGGGTAGCGAGAACAGAACAGAGCAATTAAACATTAAAGGACATAGTAGAAAAGTAAAAATTAAAAAGAATTAATGTGATTGTGTAGCCAGAACAGAACATAGAAATTAGAGAACATAGTACATAAGAGATGAGATTAATGCGATTAGGGATCGAGCATAAATATTAGGGCAGGCAGAGACGTAGTTCAGAGATGAACTCTGGAAGACTCATCCAATGACTAATCCAAAGGTATAACATTCACATATAAAATCATGATCAGGGCAAGAAACAGGTGACCTCGTTATTTTGAGATCAAGGCAAGAAGATCGAAAGAAAGGTAAACAAGATCAGGTCAGGGCAAGAGGATTGAAAAAAAAGTAAACCACATATAACATTCACATATATAAAATCGAAAGAAAAAGTAAAAGTTAAAAAGAAAATCGAAAGAAAAGTGAAAATTAAAAAGAATTAATGGGATTAAGTAGCGAGAACAGAACGAGCAATTAAAGATTTAAGATCAAAGGACATAGTCGATAGGAGATTAGCGATCAAGCATCAAGATTAGGCCAGGCAGATACTAAAGGAGGAGACAGAGATGAAATCCGGAAGACTCATCCAATCACTAATCACGTCAAAACAGGGTGAGGGGAAGGTCAATCGCAGGAATGACAGAATCATGGGCTTTGAGAAGAAAATTGAAAATTCAATTCTACTTTAAACTGAAGAATATAAAATAAATACAAGAAACACATACCTGCAACAAATACTTTCTGGTTCCTCCTCCTCTCAATTGATGTAAATACCTCACACAACGTCTTTCATTCGTCCATGCATCCATCCCTTCTCGTTGATGGTCAATTCAGTCGTCTCTATCAAAAGCGACACACAAAGACCCACCAGATAAAACACTTGCAGTCACCGTTACAGGAAACATTGACATTATACAGTTACAGAGAAAACACTTCCAATGAACATACAACAAAATTCGCTGCAAATACAAATACATACAGATGATAGAAGAAGAAGAGGAGGATGTACAGATGAAGAAGAAGAGGATGATAGAAAATAAAGAGGATGAACTTGGAAGATACAGATGATAGAAGAAAACGAGAATGAAATTGAAACTATTCATTGACAAGCAGTCATATATATACAGATTCCCTCAAGAAAAAGCTTGATGGACCGTTAAAAGAAGCGGATCACAACTTACCAGCACAACTTCTATAACCAAAAAAAAGCTTGAGATGCTTTTCAAGAAATTCTTGTTCCACATCATCTGGTTCAAACCAGTTGGGGTTTCTTAAATTTAAAAAAATCTTGAGATGCTTTTCAAGAAATTCTTTTTCCACATCCACGTCATTTCGTTCAAACCTTTTGGGTTTTCTTAAATTTAAATTTTGAATGTTGACGCTTGAATTTGAATTTAAGGTATAATCTTTGATATTCCTTAATAATAAGTACTTTATTAATGTTAGCGCGGGCCCTTTTTGCTTCTGTGCCTTCTGCTGTCAGCAATTAGGTGTGCGTCATTCCAATTAGAGCGTTGTTTATGCCATCAATTTCGATGATGCATTCAAATGCAGTAACTCCGGGAGACGATTCATGCATGGGAGATCAGGGAGTGCCGATGTCTTCGTGGGTTTAGAAATTCCGCAATTTAAGTGTAATTAATATTTGTGAAAGATTGGTTAATTGGGTGAATTAAAAAATAATTGAATTACAAAAAATAAAACACAAAGCTAGTAATCCCATAAATATCATTCATTTACTGTAATTGCAATGATTTACTGTAGTTACAATCCCACGTGGGAGAGTGGACTAGAATGGACTCGTGTGGCTTCTGTTCTATTCCTAAATTATATTTATTCTTTACAAATATATATCTTATTTTGTTTTAGTTGAAGTGGAATCACGATCACAATCACAATAAGAATGTATGGTTTTTTTTAAAATTAGATGGTTCTTAAATTATATTTATTCTTTAATCATATATATCTTATTTTATTTCAGTTGTAAGTGGAAATGTAATTTTTTTTCTTCTAATTAATTAGTTCTTTTTTAAGAAATATAGAGAATTGTAGATGAAATAATAATTATGATAAATGTTTATTAAAATAAAATTTGATTGAAACTTCAAATAGGTGTTTTGAAATTTTTAATTTTTAATATAAAGTAAGAGGTTAAGAAAATTCAAATTATTGTCAATAATTTGAAATCACATTTTAATAGGAGTGTATAGAAAGCGTTTCAAGTGAAAAGTGATTTTTTCTATTTTCAACTTATTGAAAATCACACAAATCATTTTATTTGACTTTCTAAAATAATTCAACTTCATAATTTTAATTGTTATGGTATTTTATTTTTAAACTTTAAATTAATATTACATTTATATATTTTTATAATAACAATTTTTTTTTAAAATTTTTTGTACAACCGACCCTACAACCGTGAAGGCTCATTCTACAACCCACCCAATATGACAACATGTGTAAGTTGGTCTCTTTGTTTAAAATTAAAATTATATTCTAAACAGAAAATTAATGTGCACTATAATTTAAAAAAATGAATATACTCTAAAGTAATTAAAAGTAAAAAAATGTGTGAATAAGATGTTTAAATCTTATATTTTTCAAAAATATTTTAACTAAAGATTTAAATAAACTATTTGAATATTTATGTTAACTAATTTATGTAGAAATTTGTGTTGGAAGTAATGCTTCCATGTCATATGTACGAGTTATTGTGAGTCCCAATCTAACATACATCAATTAATTCACATGGAAATACAAGGAGTTAAATTTTTTTATACAAGTTACCCATGGGTAACCATTCAAATCACTATTAAATATTTCTTACACATCATTAGTTAGAATGTTCACCAGTTCATAGTGTAACCTTAGTTTGAGAATGGTAGATTGCTTAACCATTAAGCACTTTTATTGTAGTACATTAACATAAAACTGTATGATGTAACCTTGCATTCATTTCATCATTCTTGTAGTCATCACAACAAAAACATAGTCAACATCATCAAGTTGACACAATAATCAATCACATCATTAAACACCAATATACCGTGGAAAACCCCGTAGGGTGAAAACTAGCAAACATTTAATTTTATTATTAAATGCTCATGAGGGTGATCAACCCTCACTCAATGGCTTATAAGGGAGACCATCCCTTAAACACTTTTATAATTATTTACAAGGAAATATACAAATATCTATCTTAAAGCCATTACAATAATTATGATAGCATTTACCCACCAATATTCATAACTTCATCTCTTGGTGGCATGGATGTACCTACAATGTACCATCAGACAATGGACCATCCTATAGCTCACAGGCATCAGCTTGAACCATTAATTATTTACCTGCCACCATGTTAAGCATAATTCATTGATGTCATCAACAAGCTTTTATAGCATGATTAGATAAAGCCTTATTCAAGAAATAATCAATATTTAAGTGATCCTTTAACACTTATTCTTGTGCATACCTAAAATGTGAATACAACAACACAACATGCTTTTCTTATAGTTTCCAAAAGAGTCTTTCTAAAGGAATTATTAACACAAGAGAGCATGTAAACACATTTTTTCTTTTTATGTAAAAACTAATGCAACTAAAGCATACAAATACATGTCTTATTTTTCATTTATTATACTAACAATATTTCCCAACGTAGTCTAACACAACATGCTATCTTTTCCACATACAAATATGTATATTCTTATCAACAAAATCAATTACAAATATTGCATGCATATGCATGATATTATTCCAATTGCAACTACATAATAGTTATGATAGTATAATGTATGCATATAATTTTTCCTAAGGACACATGATAAGTCAATGTTTCTTCTATCCATGACAAGAACATATCTCTATAAAAAAATGGCTATTATTTGCGCATACAGATCTTATCATAATAGCTTCCCTTCTTGAAATTACAGCTCATTAACTATTCTTTTGATGTAAAGATACACATAATTATTTTTCAAAAGGAAGTTAATATAACTTAGTTTCTTTATGTAGTTCTCATCCTTCCGTTTCACCAACTTATGAGAGATAACCATCTTTTATGCACAAAAATAAGAAATCATAATCAAGGTTAACTTAACCTTTAATACTCCTAAATCAAGAAGTTCACATAATTTATCTAGCCATGTAATATTTTCCAGAGGTGACCATTTTCAAAAAAGTACCATAACTAGCAATTGCACCATATGTTGCAAAGGAAACACCGTAAGGTTGTGGTATAGGAAAGAATAACATATAAGAAATATAAGAAGGAAGAGGTAGTAAGAACTTTATCGAGTTGCTTTCTCGGCTCCAACTAATCCTCTAGAATAAGGAGTGGAGAGTTATGTGCTAAAACATAAACATAAAAGGCATTAGTAATTTGAAAACATAAACATAAAAGACATCACTAATGTGTCTCACTTCAATTTGTTTTAATTTTACAATATTTTTTTACTTTCACTTAATACTGAATTATCTTTCCATATCCCAATAATACATTAAGTTTGGTAGAATTATTTATCTTAGAGCTATTTTTATTTCTAGACATTTTGTTACTATATCCACTACCTAAAAACCATACTACACTAAACACATTGTTATGAAGTTCCCCACCTCCATTTATTTGTAAAAGGAAACTTATTGTTTTAGTTTTTATATAAATTACATTTCTAATGACCAAATTTCTTTGAATCTTGTGATTTTCCATTTATTTCACCTATATAACAACTATTTTTTCCACTTCCACTAAAATATTTCTCAATCATTTTTTAGTCTTATCCATGTGTAAAAATTCTCAATTTAATGAGCTTAATGTCTAAAATGTTGGTCCTTCCCTTAATTTGTTTTTCAAATAATCATTTTTAGTCTTATCCATGTGTAAACATTCTCAAAATTTAATGAGCTTAATGTCTAAAAATATTGGTCCTTCCCTTAATTTGTTTTTCAAATAAGCATTTTTGAGTCTTAACCATGTGTAACATTCTCAATTTAATGAGCTTAATATTGGTCCTTCCCTTCATTTTTTTTTGGTTCATGATGTCCATATAAATTTAATGAAATATGTCGCATAGTATTTGAATTTTTTTTTCAGGTAAAAGTTCTGAGCCTTTTGTTAGAAATTTCATTTTAATTATTTGTATCTTATATATCATTTGATATGCTTATATATTTTATACCATATCTATTATCTTTTGTTTTTTAATTTTGGTTCATGATGCACATATAAATTTAATGAAATATGTCTGCATAGTATTTGAATTTTTCAAGTAAAAGTTCTGAGCCTTTTCTTAGAAATTTCATTTTAATTATTTTTATCTTATATATTTTTTTATATGCTTATTTATTTTATACTATATCTATACTTCTTTGTTTTTTTACAACAGTTATTCTAAAAATAGAATCACACTATATTTGTTGATTGAAAAAGGAGCTCCTGAGTACTTTTTCTCATATTACTTGAATTAACCTTCTTAAGCTTTTGTCCTAACTATAAGGAACATAATCATGAGTTAAATTTATAAAATAATATTCTCCCAAATCCCATAATTCTTGAGAAGCACATAATAGTTTCATTTTTATGTTTCAAAATCCTTAATTCTCATATTTAGAGAATGATACTTGAGGTGGTTGAAATTTACTTTGAATTTGGAAAAATTAACTTCCTCAAGATTTTGTCCTAACTATAAAGAACATAACCATGAGTTAAATCTTGAGAAGAACATAATAGTTTCATTTTTAGGTTTCAAAATCCTTAATTCCCATATCAAAATTTTTCGAATAATACTCTGGAAAATGCCATAATGCTTGAGAAGCACATAATAGTTTCATTTTTAGGTTTCAAAATCCTTAATTCTCATATTTAGAGAATCATATTTGAGGTTGCTGGAATTTACTTTGAATTTGAAAAGATGTTAGAAACCAACTTCTTGACCAACTCAAGGTGCCATCCACAGTACTCAGAGAGATGTCTTTAAGACATAGATGAGAAACTGATAGTGAAGTATTTAAGACATAAATGAGAATATGGTACTATGTGAAATTCCATGGTCAATGCCATTTCCCACTTTTCAGTTAAGAGCAGTAAAAAATCTAAATTTCCTTCTCTCCCTTCAAGTGGTATTATCCGTAAAGTGCTTAATCTCTAGACTTAAAACCTGGAATGGTAGAATTTTCCACCTACTTTCCTATATTCATTTTAATGACAGAAGAACACATAAATATTAAAACACTTAATAAACTCTTTTCACTATAACTCCATTACAGATACCTGAACACAATTTTCAGCATGTCAACGGCCCTAGCCAAAGCAAGATTACGGATGCACTGAAGAGTCACGGACTGTACTCTAGAATAATCGAGCTCAACTCCTAGCTGGGAAAAAGCCAGATTAAGTTGTTCAATTATTCCCCCAATGCTGGCTTGTGTTCACTATTTTGCACGACCATTAAAAATAGCAGATACTTCAGCTTTGCATCACGTAACAGTCTGGGAGATGCTAGTTCCAATCCTTCTGCTTTAGAAATCTCTCAAAGATGCCAAATTCCCCTTGACCCATCACCTCAATTGCGCATCTATTGATTTGGCCCTGCTACATGAAATAAACAGGTGAAGTCTTTGTCGACCTACATTGCTTTTATGCTTTATCTCACCAGTCACTTTTATGATTCCACACTGCCAAGAAAGAACCTATCATAAAATTTTTAAAAATTGTATGATTCGATTCAATTCTTCTATAAATTTCAACGCCGGACGGTTAGATCCAAAAAGATTTTATATATTCAAAGCATAGGAGCTTCAATTTTTATTATCTTTGAGAACGTTTTTCCTGAGAAATTTGTCTTGAAAAAGAGTGGAAGCCATGTATCCTCAAAGTAGCTTCAAGAATCCGTATTACACAAACCCTAGGAAGCAATCCCTCGGAGGAATGAGGCCAGTTCCAATCCAATATCGTCCTTAGGCGCCAAAAACACCCGAGCCTAAAAGAGAGGAGAAACATGCTCCACAGGTGGCCAAGAAGGCCGAAGAACTTGCAAGAGACAATACTAGAGACATTAGACCTGATCAACATCTTGCTAGACAATAGTCATTTTAGGCCCAGCCTTAGGTGCCCATGCCCCCACAGCTCCAACCTGAGGTGTCCAAACCCCAAGCCCAGCACCAGCCCCTGCAGCTCCAACGTGACGTGCCCAAACCCCAACCCTAGCCCCAGTGCTTGCAGCTCCAACCTGAGGTGCCCAAGCCCCAGTGGAAGGAAGATCCCAAGAAAGCTGAGCAAAAGGTCCCAGAGGAATCCAGTGCTTCTTCTCCTTTAACTAATGAGCAGATTCAATCATTTTCTTTGCTCTCTGATGTTGATAGCAGATTTGGGTAGATGATAGTTCCTACAGATAATAGATCATAATAGATCATTGGTGCTGAGGGGTTCCCAACCGACTAGGTAACAAAAATATCTTTAGCAAGGAATCAAAGATGACATATCGAATCTCACTCGCAGGATATCTAAGCTCCATGGCCAACAGAGCCTCAACTCTAATGGATACCAGAAGCTGCAGGATTTGGGTGTGAGGGTTATCACTCTGGCCGGAGAAAACCGGGGAGCTACCATGGATTTGGGTTCCGAATCTAGAAAGAATGACATGCTTGACTTTCAGAGAGTGAATTACAAGCCCAATGGGGCTAATAAAAATGAGGAAATCCCTGATGAAAATCATCGTCACAAGGCAGCTAGCCCTGTCAATGCCTTTGGGAATAGCAACATACATGTTTCCAACAACTCCATTCTATATCACAGCACTTGCCCTCACATAGACCCTGGTGTGCACTTGGCTCTCTCCAATAATCCTGTTTCTTCCAAGGGAATTGCTCCACCCAAGGAAAGCTAGGGAAAATCAGTAGTAAGAGTTGCACATCCTACTGCAACAACTCTGGGTGAAAAAGCTGCTAAGTTGTGTAGGTTTGACGCAACCAATTGTTGTAGGTTTGAACTTAATCTAGGGCAGTTGGCTCCAGATCAAGAAAAATAGCACTAATGATAACTGCCTCACCGAAAATTGTTATGAATGGATGCTTAAATAAAGGACTCTGTTTAAAGTTGGTTTTTGGTGGTGGATCGAATGGTCAAAATTTTATGAATTTTCTAACAATCAATCTAAGGGTGGAAAATGGTGTAGAGTGGCACTTTAGGAGAGTTGTTTTCAAATAATTACGCCTTACAACGTAATTAACCCTTATTTTGTGCATAAGCACTAGGAAGGCATTTTTTAAAAATAATAACAAAGTTAAACATTTTATGTAGTATAACATGCAATTAAGCCAAACTGTCCAGTATACAACACAAAATAGCTTGTATTTTTACCCACCAGAACATGTAACTTTTGCAAACTCTTGCAAATGAATTAACACAATGGACTTATCTTTCAAGCACAAGATAAAGACATTATTTCCAAAGAAGATCCTATTACTTATGTTATCTCTGTATATAATTTTTAGAAAGTAATTCCATAAGATATTACCTTTGACAACAATTACACATTTCACCTTAAAAAGGGAAATCTCACTTCTTATATCTTCCTATGAAATATCTTCTCATATATTTATTTCATCTTGATATGAGAATAAATTGGAAAATAAGTCAGGTAAATAATCAATGGCGAATTTCTTTCAGTCACATCCCAATAAGCTAATGAAATACCCTTTCATTTCATATATACAACTCATCATAAGTTCTTCCCTCCATTCCTCTCCCTTTAAAATTAAAATTATGTTCGAAACAGAAAAGTGATGTGCACTATAATTTAAAAAAATGAATATACTCTAAAGTAAAAACGAATGTGTGAATGAGATATTTAAAACTTATATTTTTCCAAAATATTTTAACAAAAGATTTAAATAAACTATTTGAAGATTTATGTTAACTAATTTATGTAGAAATTTGTGTTGGAAGTAATGCTTCCATGTCATATGTAAGTGTCATTGTGAATCCCAAGGTGTCAATGTATAAGTTGCTGATTCCTATGTTATGAATTGGAATTGTGTATTGTGTCATGTCTAATTCATCATTTGTAGAATTCAGTGTCCGATGTACTATATATTGTAACTGTTGTGATTAATAAAACAACAGTGTGTGGTTTTTTTGTGCAACTATTGTCTCTTTCTCTCTTCAAATTTCTTAAAATTTGATCTCTTGGCTAATGTACTTAAGATGGATCTATGTTGGTTAGGTAAAAGAACCTAAAGAAAATTTTATGCAAAAATCCAAATTCTACACCTCCAATCAATTTAGTCATTCCAAGAACTATTGATATTTCCACATTCTCTTCATGGTTTTGGTGAACTTATGGTTTTTATACTTCTCTTGAAATTTGAAATTTATGAATGTTGTAGCAAAATATTTTTCATAATCAAATCTCCGTTAGTAAACATTTTTGTATATATTTAGTTAGCAAATAGATATTTAAGATAGAAAAATTTAGTTAAAAAAAAAAAAATACATAACATTTTAAACTTTTATATATATATATATATATATATATATATATATCAATTTAATGTTACATATAATAGCATCAAGATAGGTTGATACTTTTCTACAAAATTTTAACTCAATTTATAATTTTGACTATAAGATTTTTTATCATGATAAATTGTTTTTCCAATAAGTTAATCAAAGTTTGATTTATACTAATTATTTATTTAGCATTAATTTAAATTTATTTGAAAATAAATTTAGATAACAATTTTTAATTTTTTTTTTTTAAATATATTCTTATTTAAATACCATATAAATTTTAATTTTATATTTCGATTATTTGGTTCTTTTAATTTTATTATAAATTTAAAATTAAAATAAATTAAATTTTAAAAATATGTTTTATATATTAAGCTTCTCTCAAAAAAATGCTTTGTATATTAAGTGAAACATTCTTTTAAGTTAAATACATAATTTTGAATCAAAATTTAACTATTTCTTGTTTGTTAAAGTATTGTTATTTGTGGAATTAACCTATGATTACATAATTTTGAATTAGAATTTAACTATTTCTTGTTTGTTAAAGTATTGTTATTTGTGGAATTAACCTATGATTTGAATTAGTTGTTCCCTTCCCCTAGGTTACCACAGAAGCGGTGATCAT
Organism: Pinus albicaulis; assembly: GCA_034641835.2. Classification (NCBI taxonomy): domain Eukaryota; kingdom Viridiplantae; phylum Streptophyta; class Pinopsida; order Pinales; family Pinaceae; genus Pinus; species Pinus albicaulis. Next base: position 183,593 of record JAXQQM020067585.1, read on the forward strand.
TATATTTCATTATTTCTATCTTAACACATTCAATATTACTCATAGTTTTCATTACCAGTACAACTACTCTATTTTGTTTTAAATGAAAATCACAAGTTTTCCAATATGATGTTATATTTTACTCATTTTTAAATTAGTTATTTTACTTGTTTTCAATACTAATTTAATCTGTAGTATTATTAATAGACAAAAATAATTTTTTCACATTATTTTTTGTTAATTTTAACTAAAATTTGGTAAAGATATTTAAAATCTTGAGTTTAATTTGTTTAATATGTAAAATTATAGTGTCTCGGGGTTTGAATCTATTTATACATTCAAAAATATATTTTAAACAAAAAAAATCATAATCTTGTTAGAAATTGAATCTCCAAATTCAAGTGAAAATGCCATTTCATCTATAAGTTAAACTCTACCCTAATTTTATATGATTTACAACTCAAGGTAAAGATAAGGCCAAACTTAATTTATAATTTTATGTTGGAAATATACCCCTTTTAATTCGTATATTGCTAATTTCTATATTTATAAAGTTTTTTTTTTATATAGTTTGTGTGGCTTTAAAGAAGTTTCTATTTTTTCTCTCTCTCTCTCTCCCTCTCTCCCCCCCTTCTCTATCTCTCTCTCTCTCTCTCTCTCTCTCTCTCTCTCCCTCTCTCTCTCTCCCCCCATCTACTCCCCCACCCTGCCCCCAATCTCTCTCTCTCTCTCCCCCCCCCGCCCCTCTCTCTCTCTATCTCTCTCTCCCCCTCCATCACCCTCTCTCTCTCTATCTCTCTCTCCCCCTCCATCACCCTCTCTCTCTATATCCACCCCGCGTCTCTCTCTCTCCTCCCCCATCTTTCCCCCCTCCCCCCCTCGCTCTCTCTCTCTCTCTCTCTCTCTCTCTCTTTCTCACACACACACTCTCTCCCCCTCTCTCTGTCCTCTCTTGTCCCTCTCTCTGTCCCCTCCTCTCTCTCTCTCTCTCTCTCTCTCTCTCTCTCTCTCTCTCTCTCGGCATCTCTCTCTCTCCCCCTCATTATTATCATTATCATTAAACGATTATTATATCATTTCACATGTACAATCCACATCATGTAGCAAACAAAAACATGTTATCAATCAAAAATAAAAAATCATCATATTATCTAAAAAGACACAATCATTATATCATCAAAGAAACAATAGACATATTATTATGATATAAAATATACAGAAGAAAAAAATACATACATAAACACATAGACATTAGACATGAAAAACATTTCAACATTATATTATATTTCACTATGATTATTTCATCTAATTAGCATAAGCACATCATGATATGACATAAACAAAAAAAAATGACTTTCATTTAAAAGGATGTAGAAAATACACCATACAATAACACATAGACATTATAACTAAGAAGATAGATACAAATTTGGATTATGGACGAAGAATAGAGCATAGAAATCTAAAAACACTATGACCTAGATCTGACTAGTATCGAAGAAAAAGACCTAGTAAAAATAAAGATAAAAAATTGTAAAACATAAAAATCTAAAAACACCATATCTTAAGGCTAAACAAATATGGAAGGATGGATGAAATACATTAGAGAATTTTACTACAATATATGGAAACAAAACCAAAGAATAAAACATGAATATAAAATAAATATAACAGTGTTACTTACAGGTTAAATGTTTAAAAAAAATCCAATAAGTTAAATATTTAATGATATAAAATAAAATCATGGAAAATTGAGTATACGGCAAGAAAGCTAAACGTGAAAGACAACGTACGATTTGTGGGATCAACAACAAATACAAAATACAGAGCGGGTTTGGGATGGGCGAGAGAGTATTAATGAGCGTTTTGAAAGTAAGAAACAGGCTCATGGGATTGGGTAGCCAGAACAGAACAGAGCAATTAAAGATTAAAGGACATAGTAGAAAAGAAAAAATTACAAAGAATTAATGTGACTGGGTAGCCAGAACAGAACATAGCAATTAAAGAACACAGTACATAAGAGATGAGATTAATGCGATTAGGGATCGAGCATAAATATTAGGGCAGGAAGAGACGTAGTTCAGAGATGAACTCTTGAAGACTCATCCAATGACTAATCCAAAGGTATAACATTCACATATAAAATCATGATCAGGGCAAGAAACAGGTGACCTCGTTATTTTGAGATCAGGGCAAGAAGATCGAAAGAAAGGTAAACGAGATCAGGTCAGGGCAAGAGGATTGAAAAAAAAGTAACATTCACATATATAAAATCGAAAGAAAAAGTAAAAGTTAAAAAGAAAATCGAAAGAAAAGTGAAAATTAAAAAGAATTAATGGGATTAAGTAGCGAGAACAGAAAAGAGCAATTAAAGATTAAAGATCAAAGGACATAGTCGATAAGAGATTAGCGATCAAGCATAATGATTAAGCGGGGCGAGATACTAAAGGAGGAGACGGTCAGATCACTAATCATGTCAAACGACAAGGGGGGTGAGGGAAGGGTCGATAGCAGGGAATAGCGGAATCATGCGCTTTAGAAGAAAAGTGAAAATTCAATTCTACTTTAAGCGAGAATATAAGGAAAATAAATGCAAAACACCACTTGCAACAAATACTTTACGGTTCCTCCTCCCTCTGATTGATGTAAATACCTCTTTGCGTCTTTCACTTTTTCATGCATCCATTCTTCTCGTTGATGAGTCGATGAAATTCGATCGTCTCTATCAAAAACACCAGGACAAAGGCCCACGGATAAAACACTTGCGATCCGTTACGGGGAAACATTGACATTATACGATTACGGAAAACGCTTCAGGTGCACCTTATTACAACAAGTCGTACACCGTAAATACATACAGATGATAGAAGAAGAAGAGGATGATAGAAAAGAAAGAGGATGAACTTGGAAGATACAGATGATAGAAGAAAACGAGAATGAAATTGAAACTATTCGTTGAGAAGCAGTCATATATATACAGATTCCCTCAAGAAAAAGCTTTATGGACTGTTAAAAGGAGCAGATCACAACTTACCAGCACAACGTCTATAACAAAAAAAAAACTTGAGATGCTTTTCAAGAAATTCTTGTTCCACATCATCTGGTTCAAACCAATTGGGTTTTCTTAAATTTAAAAAAAGCTTGAGATGCTTTTCAAGAAATTCTTTTTCCACATCCACGTCATCTCGTTCAAACCTTTTGGGTTTTCTTAAATTTAAATTTTGAATGTTGACGCTTGAATTTGAATTTAAGGTATAATATTTGATATTCCTTAATAATAAGTACTTTATTAGTCTTGGCGCGGGCCCTTTTTGGTTCTCTGCCTTCTGTTCTCAGCAATTAGGTGTGCGTCCTTCCCATTAGAGCGTTGTTTATGCCATCAATTTCAATGATGCATTCAAATGCAGTAACTCCGGGAGACGATTCATGCATGGGAGATCCGGGAGTGCCGATGTCTTCGTGGGTTTAGCAATTACCCCATTTAAGTGTAATTAATATTTGTAAAAGATTGGGTTAATTGGGTAAATTAAAAAATAATTGAATTACAAAAAATAAAACACAAAGCTGGTAATCTCATAATATCATTCATTTACAGTAATTACAATCATTTACTGTAGCTACAATCCGACGTGGGAGAGTGGACTAGAATGGACTCGCGTGGCTTCTATTATATCGTTATATTCCTAAATTATATTTATTCTTTACTAATATGTATCATATTTTATTTTAGTTGAAGTGGAATCACTATCACAATCATCGGAATGTATGGTTTTTTATTTTAATTAAATGAATGTATGGTTTTTTATTTTAATTAAATGGTTCTTAAATTATATTTATTCTTTAATAATATATATTTTATTTTATTGATTTGTAGTAAATGTAATTTTTTCTTCTAATTAATTAGTTTTTTAGCTATTAAATTGTAGATGAAATAATAATTATGATAAATGTTTATTAAAATAGAATTTAATTAGTAGCTGCAAATAGGTGTTTTGAAATTTTTAATTTTTAATATAAAAGTAAGAGGTTAAGAAAATTCAAATTATTGTTAATGATTTGAAATCACATTTTAATAGGAGTGTATAGAAAGGGTTTCAAGTGAAAAGTGATTTTTTCTATTTTCAACTTATTCAAAATCACACAAATCGTTTTATTTGACTTTCTAAAATAATTCAACTTCATAATTTTAATTGTTATGGTATTTTATTTTTAAACTTTAAATTAATATTACATTTATATATTTTTATAATAACAATTTTTTTTTTAAATTTTTTGTACAACCGACCCTACAACCGTGAAGGCTCATTCTACAACCCACCCAATATGACAACATGTGTAAGTTGGTCTCTTTGTTTAAAATTAAAAAAAAATGAATATACTCTAAAGTAATTAATAGTAAAAAAATGTGTGAATAAGATGTTTAAATCTTATATTTTTCAAAAATATTTCAACTAAATGTTTAAATAAACTATTTGAATATTTATGTTAACTAATTTATGTAGAAATTTGTGTTGGAAGTAATGCTTCCATGTCATATGTACCAGTTATTGTGAGTCCCAATGTAACATACATCAATTACTTCACATGGAAATACAAGGAGTTAAATTTTTTTATACAAGTTACCCATGGGTAACCATTCAAATCACTATTAAATATTTCTTACACATCATTAGTTAGAATGTTCACCAGTTCATAGTGTAACCTTAGTTTGAGAATGGTAGATTGCTTAACCATTAAGCACCTCTATTGTAGTACATTAACATAATGTATGATGTAACCTTGCATTCATTTCATCATTCTTGTAGTCATCACATGCTTGATATTATGAACATCACAACAAGAACATAATCAAAATCATCAAGTTGACACAATAATCAATCACATCATTGAACACCAATATACCCTGGAAAGCCCCATAGGGTGAAAACTAGCAAACATTTAATTTTATTATTAAACGCTCATGAGGGTGATCAACCCTCACTCAATGGCTTATAAGGGAGACTGTCCCTTAACCATTATTATGAGGAAAAGGTATACTACAAAGAAATATACAAAATATGTAACAAAAAACCATTACAATAATTATGATAGCATTTACCCACTATCTTTATAACTTCATATCTTGGTGGCATGGATGTACCTAAAAAGTACCATCATACAATAAGACCATCACATAGCTTATGAGCATCTGCATGAACCATTAATTGTTACATACCATGTTAATCATAATTCATTGATGTCATCAACAAGCTTTTATAGCATGATTAGATAAAGCCTTATTCAAGAAATAATCAATATTTAAGTGATCCTTTAACACTTATTCTTGTGCATACCTGAAATGTGAATTAACACAAGAGAGCATGTAAACACATTTTTTCGTTTTTATGTAAAAACTAATGCAACTAAAGCATACAAATACATGTCTTCCTTTTCATTTATTATACTAACAATATTTCCCAATGCAGTCTAACACAACATGCTATCTTTTCCACATACAAATATGTATATTCTTATCAACAAAATCAATTACAAATATTGCATGCATATGCATGATATTATTCCAATTGCAACTACATAATAGTTATGATAGTATCAAGTACGTGCATATAAGTTTTCCTAAGGACACATGATAAGTCAATGTTTCTTCTATCCATGAGAAGAACGTATCTCTATAACAAAATGGCTATTATTTGCGCATACAGATCTTATCATAATAGCTTCCCTTCTTGAAATTACAGCTCATTAACTATTCTTTTGATGTAAAGATACACATAATTATTTTTCAAAAGGAAGTTAATATAACTTTGTTTCTTTATGTAGTTCTCATGCTTCCTTTTCACCAACTTATGACAGATAACCATATTTTATGCACAAAAATAAGAAATCATCATCAAGGTTAACTTAACCTTTAATACTCCTAAATCAAGAAGTTCACATAAGTTATCTAGCCATGTAATATTTTCAAGAGGTGACCCTTTTCAAAAAAGTACCATAACTAGCAATTGCACCATATGTTGCAAAGGAAACATCGTAAGGTTGTGGTATAGGAAAGAGTAGCATATAAGAAATATAAGAAAGAAGAGGTAGTAAGCACTTTATCGAGTTGCTTTCTAGGCTCCAACTAATCCTCCAGAATAAGGAGTGGAGAGTTATGTGCTAAAACATAAACATAAAAGGCATCAGTAATTTGAAAACATAAACATAAAAGACATCACTAGTGTGTCTCACTTCAATTTGTTTTATTTTTACAATATTTTTTTACTTTCACTTAAAACTGAATTATCTTTCAATATCCCAATAATACATTAAGTTTGGTAGAATTATTTATCTTAGAGCTATTTTTATTTCTAGACATTTTTTTACTATATCCACTACCTAAAAACCATACTACACTAAACACATTGTTATGAAGTTCCCCACCTCGATTTTATTTGTAAAAGGAAACTTATTGTTTTAGTTTTTCTATAAATTACATTTATAATGACCAAATTTCTTTGAATCTTGTGATTTTCCATTTATTTCACCTATATCACAACTATTTTTTCCACTTCCACTAAAATGTTTCTCAATCATTTTTTAGTCTTATCCATGTGTAAACATTCTCAATTTAATGAGCTTCCCTTAATTTGTTTTTCAAATAAGAATTTTTGAGTCTTATCCATGTGTAACATTCTCAATTTAATGAACTTAATATTGGTCCTTCCCTTAATTTGTTTTTTGGTTCATGATGTCCATATAAATTTAATGAAATATGTCGCATAGTATTTGAATTTTTTTTTCAAGTAAAAGTTCTGAGCCTTTTATTAGAAATTTCATTTTAATTATTTCTATCTTATATATCATTTGATATGCTTATATATTTTATACCATATCTATTATTTTTTGTTTTTTAATTTTGGTTCATGATGCCCATATAAATTTCATGAAATATGTCTGCATAGTATTTGAGTTTTTCAAGTAAAAGTTCTGAGCCTTTTCTTAGAAATATCATTTTAATTATTTTTATCTTATATATTTTACTATAAGCTTATATATTTTATACTATATCTATTATTTTTTGTTTTTTAATTTTGGTTCATGATGCTCATATAAATTTAATGAAATATGTCACATAGTATTTGAATTTTTCAAGTAAAAGTTCTGAGACTCTTCTTAGAAATTTCATTTTAATTATTTTTATCTTATATATTTTTTGATATGCTTATATATTTTATACTATATCTATTATTTTTTGTTTTTTACAACAGTTGTTCTAAAAATAGAATCACACTATATTTGTTGAATGAAAAAGGAGCTTTTGAGTACTTTTTCTCACATTACCTAAATTAACCTCCTTAAGCTTTTGTCCTAACTATAAGGAATATAACAATGAGTTAAATTTATCAAATAATATTCTCGCAAATCCCATACTGCTTGAGAAGCACATAATAGTTTTAGTTTTAGGTTTCAAAATCCTTAATTCTCATATTTAGAGAATGATATTTGAGGTGGCTGGAATTTACTTTGAATTTGAAAAAATTAACTTCCTTAAACTTTTGTCCTAAGTATAAGGAACATAACCATGAGTTAAATCTTGAGAAGAACATAACAGTTTCATTTTTATGTTTCAAAATCCTTAATTCCTATAATAAATTTTTCGAATAATATTCGGGAAAATCCCATAATGCTTGAGAAGCACATAATAGTTTCATTTTTAGGTTTCAAAATCCTTAATTCTCATATTTAGAGAACCATATTTGAGGTTATTTAAATTTTACTTTGAATTTGAAAGATGTTAGAAACCAACTTTCGACTCAACCCAAGGTGCCATCCCTCAAAGATCGAGAGAGATATCTTTAAGACATGATGGAGAACTCGATAGTGATGTATTTAAGACATAAATGAGAACATGGTAATTATGTGAAATTCCAAGGGTCAATGCCATTTCACTTTTGACTTAAGAGAAGTAAAAAGCTAACCTCTTCTCTCCCTTCGAGTGGTATTATCCGTAAAGTGCTTACTCTTTAGAATTAAAAACTGGAATGGTAGAATTTTCCACCTACTTTCCTATATTCATTTTAATGACAGAAGAACACATAAATATTAAAACACTTAATAAACTCTTTTCACTATAACTCCATTACGTATACTCTCGAACACAATTTTCGTATGTCAACGGCCCCAGCTGTTGTAAAGGAAGTTACTGAGGATGCACCGAAGAGTCATGGATCGTACTTCAGAACAATCGAGCCCGTTCCCAGGCTGAAAGCCAGAGCTAAGTTGTTCAATTATCCATACGTTTGCATTCACCTGCTTTGGCGTTAATTACCAAAAATAGCAGATACTTCAGCTTTGCATCACGTAACAGTCTAGGAGACGCTAGTTCCAATCCTTCTGCTTTAGAAATCTCTCAAAGCTACCAAATTCCCCTTGACCCATCAACTCAATTATGCATCTATTGATTTGGCCCTGCTACATGAAATAAATAGGTGAAGTCTTTGTCGACCTACATCGCTTTTATGCTTTATGTCACCAGTCACTTTTCTGATTCCACAGTGCCAAGAAAACACCTATCATAAAATTTTTAAAAATTGTATGATTCGATTCAATTATTCTATAAATTTCAGCGCAGAACGGTTAGATCCAAAAATATTTTATATATTCAAAGCATAGGAGCTTCAATTTTTATTATCTTTGAGAGCGTTTTTTTCTGGGAAATTTGTCTTGAAGAAGAGTGGAAGCCATGTATCCTCAAAGTAGCTTCAAGAATCCGTATTACACAAACCCTAGGCAGCAATCCCTCGGAGGAATCAGGCCAGTTCCAATCCAATCTCGGCCTCAGGTGCCAAAAACACCCGAGCCTGAAAGAGAGGAGAAATAGGCTCCACAGGCGGCCAAGAAGGCCGAAGAACCTGCAAGAGACAATACTAGAGACATTAGACCTGATCAGCAGCTTGCTAGACAATAGTCATTTTAGGCCCAGCCTTAAGTGCCCAAGCCCCCACAGCTCCAACCTGAGGTGTCCAAACCCCAAGCCCAGCACCAGCCCCTGCAGCTCCAACGTGAGGTGCCCAAACCCCAGCCCTAGCCACAGCACTTGCAGCTCCAACCTAAGGTGCCCAAGCCCTAGCGGAAGGAAGATCCCAAGAAAGTTGAGCAAAAGGTCCCAGAGGAATCTAGTGCTTCTTCTCCTTTTCCTAATGAGTAGATTCAATCATTTTCTTTGCTCTCTGACGCTGATAGCAGAGTTGGGTAGATGATAGTTCCTACAGACAATAGATCATAATAGATCATTGGTGCTCAGGGGTTCCCAAGGTAGCTAGCCCTGTAAATGCCTTTGGGAATAGCAACATATAGGTTGCCAACAACTCTATTGTATATCACAGCACTTGCCCTCACATAGACCCCGGTGTGCACTTTGCTCTCTCCAATAATCTTGTTTCTTCCAAGAGAATTTCTCCACCCAAGGAAAGCTAGGGAAAATCAGTAGTAAGAGCCGCACAACCTACTGCATTAACTCTGGCTGAAAAAGCTACTAAGTTGTGCAGGTTCGACGCAACCATTTTTTGTAGGTTTGAACTTCATCTAGGGCAGTTGGCTCCAGATCAAGAAAAATAGCACTACTGATAACTGCCTCACCGAAAATTGTTATCAGTGGATGCTTAAATAAAGGATTCTGTTTAAAGTTGGTTTTTGGTGGTGGATCGAATGGTCAAAATTTTATGAATTGTCTAACAATCAATCTAAGGGTGGAAAACGGTGTAGAGTGGCACTTTAGGAGAGTTGTTTTCAAATAATTATGCCTTACAGTGTAATTAACCCTAATTTTGTGGATAAGCACTAGGAAGGCATTTTTTAAAAATAATAACAAAGTTAAACATTTTATGTAGTATAACATGCAATTAAGTCAACCTGTCCAGTATACAACACAAAATAACTTGTCTTTTTACCCACCAGAACATGTAGCTTTTGCAAACTCTTGCAAATGAATTAACACAATGGGCTTATGTTTCAAGCACAAGATAAAGACATTCTTTCCAAAGAAGATCCTATTACTTATGTTATCTCTGTATATAATTTTTAGAAGGTAATTCCATAAGATATTACCTTTGACAACAATTACACATTTCACCTTAAAAAGGGAAATCCCACTTCTTATATCTTCCCATGAAATATCTTCTCATATATTTATTTCATCTTGATATGAGAATAAATTGGAAAATAAGTCAGGTAAATAATCAATGGTGAATTTGTTTCAGTCACATCCCAATAAGCTAATGAAATACCCTTTTCTTTCATGTATATAACTCATCCTAAAAAATTAAGCAAAATAATTATTACTCTTTAATATTTTCCCATAATTTGAGGAAAATATATATGATATATATATATATATATATATATATATTTTATATACACTTCTTTCCAAGAAAATATATTCATTAATAACCATGCAAATCCATAAAAAATTTCTCAAGATAAAACGTAATGGACATGCTTACCTTTGAAGAACGCTCTTAATAAGAACTTCTATTATGCCATAATACTGCATAGCAACTCCCACGGCTGTCATAGTTGTATCAACAAAGGAACAAAGGTGGCCACGATGTGGCATCGATGCCTCGAGTGGATCAACACACACTCTTTACTCTTTTCTTTTAAACACGTTGGTCTCCTTTCCATTTTCACACTCCCTATATATATTTTGTAATGGAATATGTGTAACCATTTTCTTGAAAAATATGATAGGTTAGTTTTTAACTAAATCATAACCCTAATGAACTCATGAATTAGTTTCTTGAAAGCCAAATTCATGGTAACTACATGATAATTAAAATAGTTCCGAAAAAATTGTGAATGCCAACGATTTTACAAGGGTGTTACTCCCAACGTCAATCTATAAGTGGTTGATTCCTATGTTATGAATTGGAATTGTGTATTGTGTATGTCTAACTCATCATTTGTAGAATTAAGTGTTCTATGTACTATATATTGTAACTGTTGTGATTAATAAAACAAGTGGTTGTTGTGTGCAACCATTGTCTCTAACTCTCTTCAAATTTTTATAAATTTGATCTCTCTTGGCTCATGTATTTAACATGGATCTATATTGGTTAGGAAAAAGAACCTAAAGAAAAGTTTATGCAAAAATTCAAATTATTATCAATAATTTGAAATTACATTTTAATAGGAGTGTATATAAAAAGTTTCAATTACATTTTAATAGGAGTGTATAGAAAGCGTTTCAAGTGAAAAGTGATTTTTTCTATTTTCAACTTATTCAAAATCACTTAAATCATTTCATTTGACTTTCTAAAATAATTCAACTTCATAATTTTAATTGTTATAGTATTTTATTTTAAAACTTTAAATTAATATTAGATTTATATATTTTTATAATAACAATTTTTCTTTTAAATTTTTGTACAACATAGGTAAGTTCGTCCCTCCATTCCTCTCCCTTTAAAATTAAAATTATGTTCCAAACAGAAAAGTAACGTGCACTATAATTCAAAAAAATGAATATACTCTAAATTAATTAAAAGTAAAAAAAAATTTGTGAATGAGATATTTAAATCTTATATTTTTCAAAAATATTTTAACAAAAGATTTAAATAAACTATTTGAAGATTTATGTTAACTAATTTATGTAGAAATTTGTGTTGGAAGTAATGCTTCCATGTCAAATGTAAGTGTCATTGTGAGTCCCAAGGTGTCAATGTATAAGTTGTTGATTCCAATGTTATGAATTGGAATTGTGTATTGTGTCATGTCTAAGTCATCATTTGTAGAATTCAGTGTTACATGTACTATAGATTGTAACTATTGTGATTAATAAAACAACAATATGTGGTTTTTGTGTGCAACTATTGTCTCTAGCTCTCTTCAAATTTCTTAAAATTTGATCTCTCTTGGCTAATGTACTTAAGATGGATCTATGTTGGTTAGGTAAAAGAACCTAAAGAAAATATTATGCAAAAATCCAAATTCTACACCTCCAGTCAATTTAGTTATTCCAAGAACTATTGATATTTCCACATTCTCTTCATGGTTTTGGTGAACTTATGGTTTTTCTACTTCACTTGAAATTTGAAATTTATGAATGTTGTAGCACAATATTTTTCGTAATCAAATCTCCGTTAGTAAACTTTTTTGTATATATTTAGTTAGCAAATAGATATTTAAGATAAAAAAAATTAGTTTCAAAAAAAAAATACATAGCATTTTAAACTTATATATATATATATATATATATATATATATATATATATAGATATATCAATTTAATGTTAGATATAATAGCATCAAGATAGGTTGATACTTTTCTACAAAATTTTTAACTCAATTTATAATTTTGACTATAAGATTTTTTATCATGATACATTGTTTTTCCAATAAGTTAATCAAAGTTTGATTTATACTAATTATTTATTTAGCATTAATTTAAATTTATTTGAAAATAAATATAGATATCAATTTTTAATTTTCTTTAAAATATATTCCTATTTAAATACCATATAAATTTTAATTTTATATTTCGATTATTTGGTTCTTTTAATTTTATTATAAATTTAAAATTAAAATAAATTAAATTTTAAAAATATGTTTTATATATTAAGCTTCTCTCAAAAAAAATCTTTGTATATTAGGTGAAACATTCTTTTAAGTTAAATACATAATTTTGAATCAAAATTTAACTATTTCTTGTTTGTTAAAGTATTGTTATCTGTGGAATTAACCTATGATTACATAATTTTGAATCAAAATTTAACTATTTCTTGTTTCTTAAAGTATTGTTATTTGTGGAATTAACCTATGATTTGAATTATTTGTTCCCTTCCCCTAGGTTACCACAGAAACCGTTATATTTCATTATTTCTATCTTAACTCATTCAATATTACTGATAGTCTTCATTACCAGTACAACAAATCTATTTTGTTTTAAATGAAAATCACAAGTTTTCCAATATGATGTTATATTTTACTCATTTTTAAATTAGTTATTTTACTTGTTTTCAATACTAATTTAATGTGTAGTATTATTAATAGACAAAAATAATTTTTTCACATTATTTTTTGTTAATTTAAACTAAAATTTGGTAAAGATATTTAAAATCTTGAGTTTAATTTGTTTAATATGTCAAATTCTAGTGTCTCCGGGTTTGAATCTATTTATACATTCAAAAATATATTTTAAACAAAAAAATCATAATCTTGTTAGAAACTGAATCTCCAAATTCTAGTGAAAATGCCATTTGATCTATAAGTTAAACTCTACCCTAATTTTATATGATTTACAACTCAAGGTAAAGATAAGGCCAAACTTAATTTATAATTTTATGTTGGAAATATACTCCTTTTAATTCTTATATTGCTAATTTCTATATTTATAAAGTTTTTTTTTATATATATAGTTTGTGTGGCTTTAAAGAAGTTTCTATTTTCTCTCTCTCTCTCTCCCCACTTCTCTCTCTCTCTCTCTCTCTCTCTCTCTCTCTCTCTCTCTCTCTCTCTCTCTCTCTCTCTCTCTCTCTCTCTCTCTCTCTCTCTCTCTCTCTCCCCCCCCCTTCTCTCTCTCTCTCTCTCTCTCTTGCTCTCTCTCTCCCTCTTACCCCGTCTCTCCTCCCCTCTCCATCTCTCCCCCTTTCTCCCTCTCTCTCTCTGTCTATCTCTCCCCCCCCGCTTCTCTGCCTCTCTCTCTTCCTCTCTCTCTCTCTCCCCCTCTCTCTCTCCCTCTTACCCCATCTCTCTTTCCCTCTCCATCTCCCCCCCCTTCTCCCTCTCTCTCTCTATCTATCTCTCTCCCCCCCCCCCCCCCCCCCCCCGCTCTCTCTCTCTCTCTCTCTTCCTCTCTCTCTCCCTACTCCCCTCTCTCTCCCTCTCCTCCTCCCTCCGCCCCACCCCCCTCTCTCTCTCTCCCCCTCCATCACCCTCTCTCTCTATATCCACCCCCCGTCTCTCTCTCTCTCCTCCCCCCTCTCACCCCCCCCATCTCTCTCTCTCTCTCCTCCCCACTTCTCTCTCTCTCTCTCTTTCTCACACACACACTCTCTCCCCCTCTCTCTGTCCTCTCTTGTCCCTCTCTCTGTCCCCTCCTCTCTCCCTCCTCTCTCTCTCTCTCTCTCTATCACACACACACACTCTCTCTCTCTCTCTCTCTCTCCCCCTCATTATTATCATTATCATTAAACGATTATTGTATCATTTCACATGTACAATCCACATCATGTAGCAAACAAAAACATGTTATCAATTAAAAATAAAAAATCATCATATTATCTAAAAAGACACAATCATTATATCATCAAAGAAACAATAGACATATTATTATCATATAAAATATACAAAAGAAAAAAATACATACATAAACACATAGACATTAGACATGCAAAACATTTCAACGTTATATTATATTTCACTATGATTATTTCATCTAATTAGCATAAGCACATCATGATATGACATAAACAAACAAAAATGACTTTCATTTAAAAGGATGTAGAAAATACACCATACAATAACACATAGACATTATAACTAAGAAGATAGATACAAATTTGGATTATGGACGAAGAATAGAGCATACAAATCTAAAAACACTATGACTTAGATGTGACTAGAATCAAAGAAAAAGACCTAGTTAAAATAAAGATAAAAAATTGTAAAACATAAAAATCTAAAAACATCATATCTTAAGGCTAAACAAATACGGAAGGATGGATGAAACACATTAGAGAATTTTACTACAATATATGGAAACAAAACCAAAGAATAAAACATGAATATAAAATAAATATAACAGTGTTACTTACACGTTAAGTGTTTAAAAAAGATCCAATAAGTTAAATATTTAATGATATAAAATAAAATCATGGAAAATTGAGTATAAGGGAAGAAAGATAAACGTGAAAGACAATGTACGATTTGTGGGATCAACAACAAATACAAAATACAGAGCGGGTTTGGGATGTGGGAGAGAGTATTAACGACCGTTTTGAAAATGAGAAACAGGCTCATGGGATTGGGTAGCCAGAACAGAACAGAGCAATTAAATATTAAAGGACATAGTAGAAAAGTAAAAATTAAAAAGAATTAATGTGATTGGGTAGCCAGAATAGAACATAGCAATTAAAGAACATAGTACATAAGAGATGAGATTAATGCGATTAGGGATCGAGCATAAATATTAGGGTAGGCAGAGATGTAGTTCAGAGATGAACTCTGGAAGACTCATCCAATGACTAATCCAAAGGTATAACATTCACATATAAAATCATGATCAGGGCAAGAAACAGGTGACCTCGTTATTTTGAGATCAGGGCAAGAAGATCGAAAGAAAGGTAAACAAGATCAGGTCAGGGCAAGAGGATTGAAAAAAAAGTAAACCAGATATAAGATTCACATATATAAAATCGAAAGAAAAAGTAAAAGTTAAAAAGAAAATCGAAAGAAAAGTGAAAATTAAAAAGAATTAATGGGATTAAGTAGCGAGAACAGAACAGAGCAATTAAAGATTAAAGATCAAAGGACATAGTCGATAGGAGATTAGCAATCAAGCGTAAAGATTAGGCTCGGTGCGTATACTAAAGGAGGAGACAGAGATGAGATCCTAAGACTCATCAAATCACTAATCACGTCAAAAAGGGTGAGGGGAAGGTGAATTTGCAGAATGATGTAATCATGGGCTTTGAGAAGAAAATTGAAAATTCAATTCTACTTTTAAACTAAGAATATAAAAAATAAATACAAGAAACACATACCCGCAACAAATACTTTCTGTTCCTCCTCTCAATCATGTAAATACTCACACAACGTCTTCATTCATCCATGCATCCATCCCTTCGTTGATGGTCAATTCCGCCGTCTCTACTGGTGCTTAAGGACAAAGACCCACCAGATAAAACACTGGTAATCACCGTTACGGTGAAACATTGACATTATACGCTTACAAGAAAACACTTCCAATGCATACAACAAAATTTGCCGCAAATACAAATACATACGTATGATAGAAGAAGAAGAGGAAGATGTACAGATGCTAAAAGAAAAAGAAGAATTGGAGGATGAACTTGGAACATATAGATGATAGAAAAAAAAGAAGATGAACTTGGAAATATTCCTTGAGAGGCAGCCATATATATATTTATACAGATTCTCCCTCGAGAAAAGCTTGATGGACCGTTAAAAGGAGAGGATCACAGCTTACCACCACAACGTCTATAACCAAAAAAAGCTTGAGATGCTTTTCAAGAAATTCTTTTTCCACATCATCTGGTTGAAACCAATTGGGTTTTCTTAAATTTAAAAAAAGCTTGAGATGCTTTTCAAGAAATTCTTTTTCCACATCCACGTCATCTCGTTCAAACCAGTTGGGTTTTCTTAAATTTAAATTTTGAATGTTGATGCTTGAATTTGAATTTAAGGTATAATCTTTGATATTCCTTAATAATAAGTACTTTATTAATCTTGGCACAGGCCCTTCTTGGTTCTCTGCCTTCTGCTGTCAGCAATTAGGTGTGCGTCCTTCCAATTAGAGCGTTGTTTATGCTATCAATTTCGATGATGCATTCAAATGCAGTAACTCCGGGAGACAATTCATGCATGGGACATCCGGGAGTGCCGATGTCTTCGTGGGTTTAGAAATTCCGCAATTTAAAACACTGGTTAATTGGGTGAATTAAAAAATAATTGAATTACAAAAAATAAAACACAAAGCTAGTAATCCCATAAATATCATTCATTTACTGTAACTAGCACAACCACATTAGTAAAAACTAATGTGGTTGATATACGCCGATAGGCGTATATAAAATAGATTTACAACCACATTTACCAATGTGGTTGATATACGCCGATAGGCCTATATCCACTACCCATCACATTAATTTATATATCAATAAATAAATATTATATATAATAAATTTATTATATTAACTTGAAATATATATATTATATATTAATAAGAATATTAATATATTAAATATATTAATTATTTGATTTAAAGCTTAACAACTGTAATAATCATTATTTATAAATATTTAAATATTTATTTATAATGATTATTGGTAATATTATAATATTATTAATATTACTAAATAAATATTAAAATATTAAAATATTATTAATATATAGTATTAATAATATATATTAATAATATTATAATATTAGTAATAAACATTATCAAATATTTATTAATAATGATTATTAGTAATATTATAATATTATTAATATTACTAAATAAATATTAAAATATTATAATATTATTAATATATATCATTAATAATATTATAATATTACTAATAATCATTATTAATAAATATTTGAATATTTATTTATAATGATTAATAGTAATATTATAATATTATAAATATTACCAAATAAATAATATATAATATTTTAATATTATTTAAACATTGAGACAATTGTTGTCACAATGCGACGTTCGACCAACTGTGACTATGGTTGGCCATGGGTGATATTCATATTGAGACAATGTTTGTCAAAATGTGATATTTGATCATGGATGACATTGATCGATTATTTTTTATTATAAACCAAAAGAACTAATAAACCCAAGGGTTTAATATTATAAACCAAAGGAATTGGTGAACCCAAGGGAAAACCATTACCTAACAAATTATAAACCAAAGGAATTGGTGAACCCAAGGGAATTGATTTAAAAATTGAGACAATTGTTGTCAGAATGCGACGTTCGACCAACTATGACCATGGCTGGCCATGGGTGATTTTCATATTGAGACAATTTGATCATGGATGACATTGACCGATTATTTATATTATAAACCAAAAGAAGTAATAAACCCAAGGGTTTAATATTATAAACCAAAGGAATTGGTGAACCCAAGGGAATTGATTTAAACATTGAGACAATTGTTGTCAGAATGCGACGTTCAACCAACTATGACCATGGTTGGCCATGGGTGATTTTCATATTGACACAATGTTTGTCAGAATGTGACATTTGATCATGGATGACATTGATCGATTATTTATATTATAAACCAAAGGAATTGGTGAACCCAAGGGAAAACCATTACCCAACAAATTATAAACCAAAGGAATTGCTGAACCCAAGGGAATTCATTTAAACATTGAGACAATTGTTGTCACAATGCGACGTTGGACCAAGTATGACCATGGTTGGCCATGGCTGATTTCATATTCAGACAATTTGATGATGGATGACATTGATCGATTATTCATATTATGAACCAAAAGAACTAATAAACCCAAGGGTTTAATATTATAAACCAAAGGAATTGGCGAACCCAGGGGAATTGATTTAAACATTGAGACAATTATTGTCACAATGCGACATTCGACCAACTATGACCATGGTTGGCCATGAGTGATTTTCATATTGAGACAATATTTTTCAGAATGTGACATTTGATCATGGATGACATTGATCGATTATTCATATTATAAACCAAAAGAACTAATAAACCCAAGGATTTAATATTATAAACAAAAGGAATTGGTGAACCCAAGGGGATTGATTTAAACATTGAGACAATTGTTCTGACAATGTGACATTTGATCATGGATAACATTGATCGATTATTCATATTATAAACCAAAAGAACTAATAACCCCAAGGGTTTAATATTATAAACCAAGGAATTGGTGAACCCAAGGGAATTGATTTAAATATTCAGACAATTTTTGTCACAATGCGACGTTCGACCAACTATGACCATGGTTGGCCATGGGTGATATTCATAATGAGACAATGTTTGTCAGAATGTGACATTTGATCGTGGATGACATTGATCGATTATTCATATTATAAACCAAAAGAACTGATAAACCCAAGGGTTTAATATTATAAACCAAAGGAATTGGTGAACCCAAGGGAAAACCATTACCCAACAAATTATAAACCAAAGGAATTGGTGAACCCAAGGGAATTCATTTAAACATTGAGACAATTGTTCTTACAATGCGACATATGATCATGGATGACATTGATCGATTATTCATATTATAAACCAAAAGAACTAATAAACCAAAGGGTTTAATATTATAAAGCAAAGGAATTGATGAACCCAAGGGAAAACCATTACCCAACAAATTATAAACCGAAGGAATTGGTGAACCCAAGGGAATTCATTTAAACATTGAGACAATTGTTGTCAGAATGCGACGTTGGACCAAGTATGACCATGGTTGGCCATGGCTGATTTCATATTCATATTCAGACAATTTGATGATGGAGGAAATTGATCGATTATTCATATTATAAACCAAAAGAACTAATAAACCCAAGGGTTTAATATTATAAACCAAAGGAATTGGTGAACCCAAGGGGATTGATTTAAACATTGAGACAATTGTTCTTATAATGCGACATTTGATCATGGATGACATTGATCGATTATTCATATTATAAACCAAAAGAACTAATAAACCCAAGGGTTTAATATTATAAACCAAAGGAATTGGTGAACCCAAGGGGATTGATTTAAGCATTGAGACAATTGTTCTCACAATGAGACATTTGATCATGGATGACATTGATTAATTATTCATATTATAAACCAAAAGAACTAATAACCCCAAGGGTTTAATATTATAAACCAAAGGAATTGGTGTACCCAAGGGAATTGATTTAAATATTGAGAAAATTGTTGTCACAATGCGACGTTCGACCAACTATGACCATGGTTGACCATGGGTGATATTCATATTGAGACAATGTTTGTCAGAATGTGACATTTGATCGTGGATGACATTGATCGATTATTCATATTATAAACCAAAAGAACTGATAAACCCAAGGGTTTAATATTATAAACCAAAGGAATTGGTGAACCCAAGGGAAAACCATTACCCAACAAATTATAAACCAAAGGAATTGGTGAACCCAAAGGAATTCATTTAAACATTGAGACATGGACCAAGTATGAGCATGGTTGGCGATGGCTGATTTCATATTAAAACAATTTGATGATGGATGACATTGATCGATTATTCATATTATAAACCAAAAGAACTAATAAACCCAAGGGTTTAATATTATAAACCAAAGGAATTGGTGAACCCAAGGGAAAACCATTACCCAACAAATTATAAACCAAAGGAATTGGTGAACCCAAGGGAATTGACCATGGGTGATTTTCATATTGAGACAATGTTTGTTAGAATGTGACATTTGATCATGGATGACATTGATTGATTATTCAAATTATAAACCAAAAAAACTAATAAACCCAAGGGTTTAATATTATAAACCAAAGGAATTGGTGAACCCAAGGGAATTGATTTAAACATTGAGACAATTGTTGTCACAATGCAACATTGGACCAACTATGACCAGGGTTGGCCATGGGTGATTTTCATATTGAGACAATGTTTGTCAGAATGTGTCATTTGATCATGGATGACATTGATTGATTATTCATATTATAAACCAAAAAAACTAATAAACCTAAGGGTTTAATATTATAAACCAAAGGAATTGGTGAACCCAACGGAATTGATTTAAACATTGAGACAATCGTTGTCACAATGCGACGTTGGACCAAGTATGACCATGGTTGGGCATGGGTGATTTTCATATTGATACAATGTTTGTGAGAAGGTGACATTTGATCATGGATGAAATTGATCGATTATTGATATTATAAACCAAAAAAACTAATAAACCCAAGGGTTTAATATTATAAACCAAAGGACTTGGTGAACCCAAGGGACAACCATTACCCAAAAAATTAAAAACCAAAGTAATTGGTGAGCCCAAGGGGATTGATTTAAACATTGACACAATTGTTGTCACAATGCGACATTGGACCAACTAACTTAAAATTTAAATTATTTTAACTTTTGTATTTTAGTAGATTTTTTTGTCATTTTTAAAGTTATAACTAAACTTATAATATATTTTTAATTTTTAAATTTTGTGTTTTATAATTTTTGAATTTGTGCTAATTTTTTTTTGTCCTTTTTAAAGTTATAACTTTTAAGGTTTTAATATATTCTTAATTTTTTAATTTTGCGTTTTATAAATTTTGTGTTTTATATTTTTTGAATTTGTGATTTTCATTTTAACAAATAAAAATAAATTAAATAATTTGTTTTTTACTTTAAATTTTAATATATTTTATTTTTTTATTGTTTTTAAATTTTAATATAATATAGTTTATTTATTTTTCGGTGACTTTTAAAATTATTTGAAATTTTTTATTTTAGTAATTTAAAAAAAATTAACAAGTTTTAAATTTTCCCGTGACTTTTAAAATTTAAATTATTTCAACTTTTTATTTTACTAATTTTTTCTCTTTTTAAAGTTATAACTAAAGTTATAACTTTTTAAGTTATAATATTTTTTAATTTTTTAATTTTGTGTTTTATAATTTTATAATTTGTGCTAATTTTTTTGTTGTCATTTGTAAAGTTATGACTTTTAAAGTTTTAATATATTTTTAAGTTTTTAATTTTTTGTTTTATAAATTTTGAATTTGTGTTTTTTATTTTAACAAATAAAAATAAATTAAATAATTTGCTTTTGTGCTTTTAATTTTAATATAATATTATTTATTTATTTTTTAAAAATTTTAACAAGTTTTTTATTTTCTTTTAAAATTTAAATTATTTTAACTTTTTTTATTTAGTAATTTAAAAAGATTTAACAAGCTTTAAATTTTTCCGTGACTTTTAAAGTTGTAATATATTTTTAATTTTTTTATTTTTCTTTTTATAATTTTTGAATTTCTGATTTTTATTTTAACAAATAAAAATAAACTAAATAATTTGTTTTTTAGATCAAAGTTTAGTCTCATGGAGTTTAACCACCACTATCATCATTTGACCTCTATATTTTTGTTGTTGTTTTTAATTTTTAATATAATATAATTTATTTATGTTTTAAAAATATTTTACTAATTTTTTCTCTTTTTAAAGTTATAACTAAAGGTATAACTTTTAAAGTTATAATATTTTTTAATTTTTTAATTTTGTGTTTTATAATTTTGAATTTGTGCTAATTTTTTTTTTGTCTTTTTTAAAATTATAACTTTTAAAGTTTTAATATATTTTTAATTTTTTAATTTTGTGTTTTATAAATTTTGAATTTGTGATTTTTATTTTAACAAATAAAAATAGATTAAATAATTTTCTTTTGTGCTTTTAATTTTAATATAATATTATTTATTTATTTTTTAAAAAATTTAAGAAGTTTTCTATTTTTTAAAAAATTTAAAAAGTTTTTTATTTTTTAATAAGGTTTAATAAAGATGTTGGTTATTTTCATGTTTGGATAAATTGTTGTTATTAACATTTGCACGACCTTAACTTTCAAATGTATTGTTGGGACACCCTCACCCGATATGGTTGGGGAACTTTTATAATAATTGAAGTCTCAAAAATATGTTTGTTACAAGGTGCTATAAATAATTTCATTATGGGTTTTTGTTGGTATACAAATATATTGTCCTTTCTAATAATTTGTATAATCCCTCGCAGTTATGGACATTGAAGCTTTCCTGTTTCCTATGCTAGATATAACTGTTTGTAAAATTGCAATGGAACTTCGAATGAAATATTATAGAGGTTGATTTTTCCATGCTTGCGCTGCACTGTCAATTAAAATTCCTCTTTATAATTTGTATTTTTCATATCTAGATTTTGTTTAGAATCACTGGTGTGATTTCTCTATGGCTAAAATAATCAGAGTATCTATGTTGTTGAGCGCTCTAAATTTTTTGTATTGTAATTTATGCTGAGGAGTTCTTTGTACCTTACGCCAGTAGTATGTGCACTTTAAATGTCCTCTACGTGCTTTAGTAATTTTCATTTTCATAAATTCCTAGAGATTACATTGCGTCCTGGAACTTACGTCAAAGAAGAAACCTTCAAAGGAATTTTCATTTAATTTCTTTATTTATTCAACTATATGAGAAGACAAATTTGCCACATAAAATGCATTATTTTGTAAAAACATCCAAATCCATTTTTATTTATAGTTTTTTATAGTAACTATAAATATGCTAATATCAAGTATGCTAATATAATTGGTGAAGTACACAATCGCTCTCACATCATCTCTCAATTTTTATCGACGCACTCATTCAACATACTTTTCCACTAATTCAACATAACTTTCTCTTAAAAAAATCATTTTGAACGAGTACTCACAAATGTTCTGGTCAAAAAGTTCATGGCGGCAGCTCTGGAATTTGACAACGCTATAGATAACTTTTTCTACTTTTTCAAAAGTATTTGGCGCTGAATAAAAATTCTGAAACGTCAAAAGTGACCATGTAAGAAAGTGCTGGTAAGAAACCCTTTAAAATATACTTGCCAAGTTATTCTGTTGTGCTGGTAAGAAACCCTTTTGATAAAGACAGCTAATAAATTGATCAGAGCATGGGTTGCGGGTTGCTCTGGCTATTGGCTGCGGAGAAAGAGTTGCGCCTCTCTTTAAATTAAATTAAGACCTTTGAAATTTGCTCACGAGTTTTCTGTTTCACCCGCGGCCGTTGGCAGTGGTGGATGCTGCTAGTTATGGCGGAGGCTCCTGGCCGCTCTCTCCTCTGACGCGCTCGCGATGGTAGCTGACGGCAGCTGCCTTTGCTTACAACACCTCAACAGATAATAAACAAGCAATGTTTTTTGGCGACTACGGCTGCACACCACTTCGACACACACATGCTTTTGAAATTTCTGTTATTTCTGGACTCGGTTTTGATACCAATTTGTGGGAAAGGAAGAGGAGGAAAGACAAATTAACAGGCAAATCATAAGAGTCAATTTGTGAGAAAGAGACAGGAGAAAAGACAAATTAATATATAAACTATAGGAGCTACTGCGCTTCTTTATTAATTGGACTTCTACGAAAATATAACTTAAATCAAAATCACTAGACTTAACTCAATTAAATAAATCTCCTAAATTTAACCAACTCTTGCATAGAGTAAGCCACAAGTTACAGTTTCAGGCGACAGGACCGAACAGCACGGAGATCATGTGCTCTGCCCACTGTGAGGCCAAACCTTTCAGACATATCCAGCTCCTGCCCATTCATCTTATCGGGAAGTGTACACTCAAAACAGTGCAATAGCTGCGCCAATATAAATTGAGCAAGAAGCATTCCCAGCTGCTCTCCAGGGCATGCTCTCCTTCCTGCTCCAAACAGAATCCACTCACAGTTCCGAACTTTTTCATCGAGGGAGCAGCCATTTATGAATCTCTCAGGCACGAACCTTTCAGCATCCTGCCATGACGTTGGGTCCCTTCCGATCGCCCAAAGATTCACCAAAACCAGTGTGTTTTTGGGAATTTGATAGCCCAACACATTGCAGGCTCCCACAGATAAGTGCGGAAGGGAAAGCGGCCCAGGTGGATGGAGTCTAAGCGTTTCTCTGACCACAGCTTGTAAATAAGGGAGACGAGGAATATCAGATTCACGCACCATGCGTTCCATTCCAACTACACGTTCCAGCTCGTCCGCGGGCGCCCATGAAGTTTCCTCTCACGACGTGTCTCTGTCCGCTCGCGCCTTCAAACACTTGGCATAACCGTTATCTGCTTTGAAACGACCAATCTCTGTCTGCTCGTGCCTTCAAACACTTGGCATAACCGTTATCCTCTTTGAAACGACCGAACAGGGCGCCCACAACCTTTCTTCTCACGACGTGTCCTTGTCCGCGGGCGCCTTCAGAGACTTGCCATAACAGTGTCACACACTTGGACAAGCGTTAGTCTTTCAGTTTCATTCGAAAGGTTAATCTTGATAGGTGTCAATTAATAAATGGCACAGTAAATTTTTAATCCAGATTTGTAAAAAATTAATTTAAGTACGGTTTAAACACCTGATTTAGATATGCAAGGAAGTTAGTGGGGTAGATTTCATCCATCGATTTAGTGGCGATGACCAGAATATACTGGCATCTTCCAATCCTGACCGTGAGATCAAAAAAATTAATTAGCCTAGGGTTACGCCTATCGGCGTAATTACAATAATTTACTGTAGTTACAATAGCACGTGGGAGAGTGGACTAGAATGGACTCGTGTGGCTTTTGTTCTATTCCTAAATTATATTTATTCTTTACAAATATATATCTTATGTTGTTTTAGTTGAAGTGGAATCACGATCACAATCACAATAAGAATGTATGGTTTCATTTTTAATTAAATGAATGTATGGTTTTTTTTAAAAATTAAATGGTTCTTCAATTATATTTATTCTTTAATCATATATATCTTATTTTATTTCAGTTGTAAGTGGAAATGTAATTTTTTTTCTTCTGATTAATCAGTTTTTTTTAAAGAAATATAGAGAATTGTAGATGAAATAATAATTATGATAAATGTTTATTAAAATAAAATTTGATTGAAACTTCAAATAGGTGTTTTGAAATTTTTAATTTTTAATATAAAGTAAGAGGTTAAGAAAATTCAAATTATTGTCAATAATTTGAAATCACATTTTAATAGGAGTGTATAGAAAGCATTTCAAGTGAAAAGAGATTTTTTCTATTTTCAACTTATTCAAAATCACACAAATCATTTCATTTGACTTTCTAAAATAATTCAACTTCATAATTTTAATTGTTATGGTATTTTATTTTTAAACTTTAAATTAATATTATATTTATATATTTTTATAATAACAATTTTTTTTTTTTAATTTTTTGTACAACCCACCCTACAACCGTGAAGGTTGATTCTACAACCCACCCAATATGAAAACATGTGTAAGTTGGTCTCTTTGTTTAAAATTAAATTTATATTCTAAACAGAAAATTAATGTGCACTATAATTTAGAAAAATGAATATACTCTAAAGGAATTAAAAGTAAAAAAATGTGTGAATAAGATGTTTAAATCTTATATTTTTCAAAAATATTTTAACTAAAGATTTAAATAAAGTATTTGAATATTTATGTTAACTAATTTATGTAGAAATTTGTGTTGGAAGTAATGCTTCCATGTCATATGTACGAGTTATTGTGAGTCCCAATGTAACATACATCAATTACTTCACATGGAAATACAAGGAGTTAAATTTTTTTATACAAGTTACCCGTGGGTAACCATTCAAATCACTATTAAATATTTCTTACACATCATTAGTTAGAATTTTCACCAGTTCATAGTGTAACCTTAGTTTGAGAATGGTTGCTTAACCATTAAGCACCTCTATTGTAGTACATTAACATAAAACTGTATGATGTAACCTTGCATTCATTTCATCATTCTTGTAGTCATCACATGCTTGACATTATGAACATCACAACAAAAACATAATCAACATCATCAAGTTGACACAATAATCAATCACATCATTGAACACCAATATACCCTGGAAAACCCTGTAGGGTGAAAACTAGCAAACATTTAATTTTATTCACTCAATGGCTTATAAGGGAGACCATCCCTTAACCATTGTTATAATTATTTACAAGGAAATATACAAATATCTAGCTTAAATCCATTACAATAATTATGATAGGATTTACCCACTAATATTCATAACTTCATATCTTGGTGGCACGGATGTACCTACAACGTACCATCATACAATGGACCATCCTGTAGCTCACAGGCATCTGCATGAACCATTAATCATTTACCTGCCACCATGTTAAGCATAATTCATTGATGTCATCGACAAGCTTTTATAGCATCATTAGATAAAGCCTTATTCAAGAAATAATCAATATTTAAGTGATCCTTTAACACTTATTCTTGTGCATACCTGAAATGTGAATAAAAAAACACAACATGCTTTGCTTATAGTTTCCAAAAGTGTCTTTCTAAAGGAATTATTAACACAAGAGAGCATGTAAACACATTTTTTCTTTTTATGTAAAAACTAATGCAACTAAAGCTTACAAATACATGTCTTCTTTTTCATTTATTATACTAACAATATTTGCCAATGTAGTCTAACACAACATGCTATATTTTCCACATACAAATATGTATATTCTTATCAACAAAATCAATTACAAATATTTCATGCATATGCATGATATTATTCCAATTGCAACTACATAATAGTTATGATAGTATAAAGTACTTGCATATAAGTTTTCCAAAGGACACATGATAAGTCAATGTTTGTTCTATCCATGAGAAGAACATATCTCTATAACAAAATGGCTATTATTTGCGCATACAGAGCTTATCATAATAGCTGCCGTTCTTGAAATTACAGCTCATTAACTATTCTTTTGATGTAAAGATACACATAGTTATTTTTCGAAAGGAAGTTAATATAACTTAGTTTCTTTATGTAGTTCTCATGCTTCCTTTTCACCAACTTATGAAAAATAACCATCTTTTATGCACAAAAATAAGAAATCATAATCAAGGTTAACTTAACAATTAATACTCTTAAATCAAGAAGTTCACATAATTTATCTAGCCATGTAATCTTTTCAAGATGTGACCCTTTTCAAAAAAGTACCATAACTAGCAATTTTACCATATGTTGCAAAGGAAACACCGTAAGGTTGTGGTATAGGAAAGAATAACATATAAGAAATATAAGAAAGAAGAGGTAGTAAGAACTTTATCGAGCTACTTTCTCGGCTCCAACTAATCCTCTAGAATAAGGAGTGGAGAGTTATGTGCTAAAACATAAACATAAAAGGCATCAGTAATCTGAAAACATAAACATAAAAGACATCACTAATGTGCCTCACTTCATTTTTTTTTATTTTTACAATATTTTTTTACTTTCACTTAAAACCGAATTATCTTTCCATATCCCAATAATACATTAAGTTTGGTAGAATTATTTTATCTTAGAGCTATTTTTATTTCTAGACATTTTGTTACTATATCCACTACCTAAAAACCATACTACACTAAACACATTTTTATGAAGTTCCCCACCTCCATTTTATTTGTAAATGGAAACTTATTGTTTTAGTTTTTCTATAAATTACATTTATAATGACCAAATTTCTTTGAATCTTGTGATTTTCCATTTATTTCACCTATATCACAACCATTTTTTCCACTTCCACTAAATTTTTTCTCAATCATTTTTTAGTCTCATCCATTTGTAAACATTCTCAATTTAATGAGCTTAATGTCTAAAAGTGTTGGTCCTTCCCTTAATTTGTTTTTCAAATAGTTATTTTTAGTCTTATCGATGTGTAAACATTCTCAAAATTTCATGAGCTTAATGTCTAAAAATATTGGTCCTTCCCCTAATTTGTTTTTCAAATAAGCATTTTTGAGTCTTATCCATGTGTAACATTCCCAATTTAATGAGCTTAATATTGGTCCTTCCCTTAATTTTTTTTTTGGTTCATGATGTCCATATAAATTTAATGAAATATGTCGCATAGTATTTGAATTTTTTTTTCAAGTAAAAGTTCTGAGCCTTTTCTTAGAAATTTAATTTTAATTATTTTTATCTTATATATCATTTGATATGCATATATATTTTATACCATATCTATTATTTTTTGTTTTTTAATTTTGGTTCATGATGCCCATATAAATTTAATGAAATATGTCTGCATAGTATTTGAGTTTTTCAAGTAAAAGTTGCCTTTTCTTAGAAATTTCATTTTAATTATTTTTATCTTATATATTTTTTGATATGCTTATTTATTTTATACTATATCTATAATTTTTTGTTTTTCTACAACATTTATTCTAAAAATAGAATCAAACTATATTTGTTGATTGAAAAAGGAGCTCCTGAGTACTTTTTCTCATATTACTTGAATTAACCTCCTTAAGCTTTTGTCCTAACTATAAGGAAACATAACCATGAGTTAAATTTATCAAATAATATTCTCCCAAATCCCATAATGCTTGAGAAGCACATAATAGTTTCATTTTTATGTTTCAAAATCCTTAATTCTCATATTTAGAGAATGATATTTGAGGTGGCTTAAATTTACTTTGAATTTGAAAAAATTAAATTCCTTAAGCTTTTTTTCCTAACTATAACGAACATAACCATGAGTTAAATCTTGAGAAGAACATAATAGCTTCATTTTTAGGTTTCAAAATCCTTAATTCCCATATTAAATTTTTCGAATAATATTCTAGAAAATCCCATAATGCTTGAGAAGCGCATAATAGTTTCATTTTTAGGTTTCAAAATCCTTAATTCTCATATTTATAGAACCATATTTGAGGTTGCTGGAATTTACTTTGAATTTGAAAAGATGTTAGAAACCAACTTCTTGAACAACTGAAGGTGCCATCCCCAGTACTAAGAGTAATGTCTTTAAGACATAGATGAAAAAATGATAGTGATGTATTTAAGACATAAATGAGAATATGGTACTATGTGAAATTCCATGGTCAATGCCATTTCCCACTTTTGAGTTAAGAGAAGTAAAAAAGTTAAATTTCCTTCTCTCCCTTCGAGTGGTATTATCCGTAAAGTGCTTACTCTCCAGACTTAAAACCTGGAATGGTAGAATTTTCCACCTACTTTCCTATATTATTTTTAATGACAGAAGAACACAAAAATATTAAAACACTTATTAAACTCTTTTCACTATAACTCCATTATAGATACCTGAACACAATTTTCAGCATGTCAACGGCCCTAGCCAAAGGAAGATTACGGATGCACTGAAGAGTCATGGACTGTACTCCAGAATAGTCGAGCTCAACTCCTAGCTGGAAAAAGCCAGATTAAGTTGTTCAATTATTCCCCCATGCTGGCTTGTAGTCACTGTTTTGCACGACCATTAAAAATAGCAGATACTTCAGCTTTGCATCATGCAACAGTCTAGGAGATGCTAGTTCCAATCCTTCTGCTTTAGAAATCTCTCAAAGCTGCCAAATTACCCTTGACCGATCACCTCAATTGCGCATCTATGGATTTGGCCCTGTTACATGAAATAAACAGGTGAAGTCTCTGTCTACCTACATCGCTTTTATGCTTTATGTCACCAGTCACTTTTCTGATTCCACACTGCCAAGAAAGAACCTATCATAAAATTTTTAAAAATTGTATGATTCGATTCAATTCTTGTATAAATTTCAAGGCCGAACGATTAGATCCAAAAATATTTTATATATTCAAAGCATAGGAGCTTCAATTTTTATTATCTTTGAGAGCATTTGTCTGGGAAATTTTTCTTGAAAAAGAGTGGAAGTCATGTGTCCTCAAAGTAGCTTCAGGAATCCGTATTACACAAACCCTAGCCAGTAATCCCTGGGAGGAA
This sequence comes from Pinus albicaulis, assembly GCA_034641835.2. Classification (NCBI taxonomy): domain Eukaryota; kingdom Viridiplantae; phylum Streptophyta; class Pinopsida; order Pinales; family Pinaceae; genus Pinus; species Pinus albicaulis. The sequence goes on from JAXQQM020067585.1 coordinate 213,727, forward strand.
TCAAGCCAGTTCCGATCCAATCTCGACCTCAGGCGCCAAAAACACCCAAGCGCAAAAGAGAGGAGAAATAGGCTCCACAGGAGGCCAAGAAGGCCGAAGAACCTGCAAGAGACAATACTAGAGACACTAGACCTGATCAGCAGCTTGCTATACAATAGTCATTTCAGGCCAAGCCTTAGGTGCCCAAGCCCCCACATCTCCAACCTGAGGTGCCCAAGACTCAAGCCCAACAGCAGCCCCTACAGCTCCAACGTGAGGTGCCCAAACCCCAGCCCTAGCCCTAGTCCCTGCAGCTACAACTTGAGGTGCCCAAGCCCTAGGAGAAGGAAGATCCCAAGAAAGCTGAGCAAAAGGTCCTAGAGGAATCCAGTGCTTCTTCTCCTTTTCCTATTGAGAAGATTCAATCATTTTCATTGCTCTCTGAAGTTAATAGCAGATTTGGGTAGATGATAGTTCCTACAGACAATAGATCATAATATATCATTGGTGCTCAGGGGTTCCCAACGGACTAGGCAACAAAAATATCTTTAGCAAGGAATCAAAGATGACATATCAAATCTCACTCACAGGATATCCGAGCTCCATCGCCAACAGAGCCTCAACTCTAATGGAGACCAGAAGCTGCAGGATTTGGGTGTGAGGGTTATCACTCTGGCCGGAGAAAACAGGTTAGGTACCATGGATTTGGGTTCCGAATCTAGAAATAACGACATGCTTGACTTTCAGAGAGTTAATTACAAGCCCAATGGGGCTAATAAAAACGAGGAAAGCCCTGATGAAAATCATCGTCACAAGGCAGCTAGCCCTGTCAATGCCTTTGGGAATAGCAACATACAGGCTGCGAACAACTCCATTCTATATCACAGCACTTGCCCTCACATAGACCCTGGTGTGCACTTGGCTCTCTCCAATAATCCCGTTTCTTCAAAGGGAATTGCTCCACCCAAGGAAAGCCAGGGAAAATTAGTAGTAAGAGCTGCACAGCCTACTGCAACAACTCTGGGTGAAAAAGCTGTTGAGTTGTGCAGGTTCGACGCTACCAATTTGTGTAGGTTTGAACTTCATCTAGGGCAGTTGGCTCCAGATCAAGAAAAATAGCACTACTGATAACTACCTCACCGAAAATTGTTATGAATGGATGCTTAAATAAAGAATTCTGTTTAAAGTTGGTTTTCGGTGGTGGATCGAATGGTCAAAATTTTATGAATCATATAACAATCAATCTAAGGGTGGAAAACGGTGTAGAGAGGCACTTTAGGAGAGTTTTTTTCAAATAATTACGCCTTACAGCGTAATTAACCCTTATTTTGTGCATAAGCACTAGGAAGGCATTTTTTAAAAATAATAACAATGTTAAACATTTTATGTAGTATAACATGCAATTAAGTCAAACTGTCCAACATACAACACAAAATAACTTGTCTTTTTACCCACCAGAACATGTAACTTTTGCAAACTCTTTTAAATGAATTAACATAATGGACTTATCTTTCAAGCACAAGATAAAGACATTCTTTCCAAAGAAGATCCTATTACTTATGTTATCTCTGTATATAATTTTTGGAAAGTAATTCCATAAGATATTACCTTTGACAACAATTACACCTTTCACCTTAAAAAGGGAAATCCCACTTCTTATATCTTCCCATGAAATATCTTCTCATATATTTATTTCATCTTGATATGAGAATAAATTGGAAAATAAGTTAGGTAAATAATCAATGGTGAATTTGTTTCAGTCGCATCCCAATAAGCTAATGAAATACCCTTTTCTTTCATATATATAACTCATCCTAAAAATTTGAGCAAAATAATTATTACTCTTTACTATTTTCCCATAATTCGAGGAAAATATATATATATATTTTATATATACACTTCTTTCCAAGAAAATGTATTCATTAATAACCATGCAAATCCATACATTTTTTCTCAAGATAAAACGTAATGGACATGCTTACCTTTGAAGAACGCTCTTAATAAGAACTCATTCTATTATGCAATAATACTGCATAGCAACTCCCATGGATGTCATAGTTGTATCAAAAAAGGAACAAAGGTGGCCACGATGTGGCATCGATGCCTCGAGTGGATCAACACATACTCTTTACTCTTTTCTTTTTAACACGTTGGTCTCCTTTCCATTTTCACACTCCCTTCCCTCCCAGTGAATGCAGAAAATAATAGTATATATCTTGTAATGGAATATGTGTAACCATTTTCTTGAAAAAGATGATAGGTTAGTTTCTAACTAAATCATAACCCTAACGAACTCATGAGTTAGTTTCTTGAAAGAAAAATTCATGGTAACTACATGATAATTAAAATAGTTCCGTAAAAATTGTGAATGCCAACGGTTTTACAAGGGTGTTACTCCCAAGGTCAATCTATAAGTGGTTGATTCCTATGTTATGAATTGGAATTGTGTATTGTGTATGTCTGACTCATCATTTGTAGAATTAAGTGTTCTATGTACTATATATTGTAACTGTTGTGATTAATAAAACAAGTGGTTGTTGTGTGCAACCATTGTCTCTAACTCTCTTCAATTTTTTATAAATTTGATCTCTCTTGGCTCATGTACTTAAGATGGATCTATATTGGTTAGGTAAAAGAACCTAAAGAAAAGTTTATGCAAAAATTCAAATTATTATCAATAATTTGAAATTACATTTTAATAGGAGTGTATATAAAAAGTTTCAATTACATTTTAATAGGAGTGTATAGAAAGTGTTTGATGTGAAAAGTGATTTTTTATATTTTCAACCTATTCAAAATCACCATTTCATTTTACTTTCTAAAATAATTCAACTTCATAATTTTAATTGTTATGGTATTTTATTTTAAAACTTTAAATTAATATTATATTTATATATTTTTATAACAACAATTTTTTTTAAAAATTTTTTGTACAACCCACCCTACAACCTTGAAGGTTCATTCTACAATCCACCCAATATGACAACATAGGTAAGTTCGTCCCTCCATTCGTCTCCCTTTAAAATTAAAATTATGTTCGAAACATAAAAGTAATGTGCACTATAATTTAAAAAAATGAATATACTCTAAAGTAATTAAAAGTAAAAAAAAATGTGTGAATGAGATATTTAAATCTTATATTTTTCAAAAATATTTTAACTAAAGATTTAAATAAACTATTTGAAGATTTATGTTAACTAATTTATGTAGAAATTTGTGTTGGAAGTAATGCTTCCATGTCATATGTAAGTGTCATTGTGAGTCCCAAGGTGTCAATGTATAAGTTGTTGATTCCTATGTTATGAATTGGAATTGTGTATTGTGTCATGCCTAAGTCATCATTTGTAGAATTCAGTGTTCCGTGTACTATATATTGTAATTGTTGTGATTAATAAAACAACAATGTGTGGTTTTTGTGTGCAACTATTGTCTCTAGCTCTCTTCAAATTTCTTAAAATTTGATCTCTCTTGGCTAATGTACTTAAGATGGATCTATGTTGTTTAGGTAAAAGAACCTAAAGAAAATTTTATTGAAAAATCCAAATTCTACACCTCCAGTCAATTTAGTCATTCCAAGAACTATTGATATTTCCACATTCTCTTCATGGTTTTGGTGAACTTATGGTTTTTCTACTTCATATGTTTTATATATTAAGCTTCTCTCAAAAAAATGCTTTGTATAATAGGTGAAACATTCTTTTAAGTTAAATACATAATTTTGAATCAAAATTTAACTATTTCTTGTTTGTTAAAGTATTGTTATTTGTGGAATTAACCTATGATTACATAATTTTGAATGAGAATTTAACTATTTGTTGTTTGTTAAAGTATTGTTATTTGTGGAATTAACCTACGATTTGAATTAGGTGTTCCCTTCCCCTAGGTTAGTGATCGTTATATTTCATTATTTCTATCTTAACACATTCAATGTTACTGATAGTCTTCATTACCAGTACAACTACTATATTTTGTTTTAAATGAAAATCACAAGTTTTCCAATATGATGTTATATTTTACTCATTTTCAAATTAGTTATTTTACTTGTTTTCAATACTAATTTAATGTGTGGTATTATTAATAGACAAAAATGATTTTTTCACATTATTTTTCGTTAATTTTAACTAAAATTTGGTAAAGATATTTAAAAGCTTGAGTTTAATTTGTTTAATATGTCAAATTCTAGTGTCTTAGGGTTTGAATCTATTTATACATTCAAAAATATATTTTAAACAAAAAAAATCATAATCTTGTTAGAAACTGAATCTCCAAATTCTAGTGAAAATGCCATTTCATCTATAAGTTAAACTCTACCCTAATTTTATATGATTTACAACTCAAGGTAAAGATAAGGCCAAACTTAATTTATAATTTTACATTGGAAATATACTCCTTTTAATTATTATATTGCTAATTTCTATATTTATAAAGTTTTTTTTGTTTGTTTAGTTTGTGTGGCTTTAAAGAAGTTTCTACTTTTTTTTTTCTAATTTTAGATATATTTTGTCCATGTTTATTTGGTTTTTTGATACAATATATAATGGCTAACATTTTATCAAAAAAATGATCCTAGAGGTTCAGAAAATTCATAGTTAAAAGAATGTATTCTTTAGAAGAAACCAATTTCCAAATTTGCATCCTTGTATTTTACAAACAACTATAATTTTTTTCTAGATCATTATTCCATTTAGAACATGATTCCTATAGATCACGTCCTTGGCACAAACAAATACAAATATATTTGCATGCTACGCATGTCCATTACCATTTAGGGCATAAATTCTCTCCTTTATGACCTCACTCTACATTTTATTCCTCCCTAAGTGGAAATTACTTAAAAACTATTATTTTCGACAACTCTAATCTACAGGGAATCTCCTCAATACTCTCAATGTAATTGACAACCCCAACTTATAATTTTTAGTAGGGAATGCCCCTATAAATTTTGACATAACATCTATAACTCGTTTCATTTTTAATTCATCATATTTTAAATAATCCAATGGGAAACAATGCAATTTAACTAGCTTCAAGATAGGTTGATACTTTTCTACAAAATTTTAAACTCAATTTATAATTTTGACTATAAGATTTTCTATCATGATAAATTGTTTTTCCAATAAGTTAATAAAAGTTTGATTTATACTAATTATTTATTTAAAATTAATTTAAATTTATTTAAAAATAAATATAGATATCAATTTTTAATTTTTAATTTTTTTTAAAATATATTCTTATTTAAATACCATATAAATTTTAATTTTATATTTTTATTATTTGGTTCTTTTAATTTTATTATAAATTTAAAATTAAAATAAATTAAATTTTAAAAATATGTTTTATATATTAAGCTTCTCTCAAAAAAATGCTTTGTATATTAGGTGAAACATTCTTTTAAGTTAAATACATAATTTTGAATCAAAATTTAACTATTTCTTGTTTGTTAAAGTGTTGTTATTTGTGGAATTAACCTATGATTACATAATTTTGAATTAGAATTTAATTATTTCTTGTTTGTTAAAGTATTGTTATTTGTGGAATTAACCTATGATTTGAATTAGTTGTTCCCTTCCCCTAGGTTACCACAGAAGCGGTGATCGTTATATTTCATTATTGCTATCTTAACAAATTCAATTTTACTGATAGTCTTCATTACCATTACAACTACTCTATTTTGTTTTAAATGAAAATCACAATTTTTCCAATATGATGCTATATTTTACTCATTTTTGAATTAGTTATTTTACTTGTTTTCAATACTAATTTAATGTGTAGCCCATCGGGGTTTGGTCTAGTGGCAAGCGAGTGTACTGTTAAGGCGTTCCTGCCGTGGTGCAGGTCACGAGTTCAAATCCTGTCTTCCTGAGGGGCTGTTGTGGCGGGCTCAGCAGTTCCTCCTAGGAGTATACGGGTAGCCAGCAGGATTTGACCCCTTGTAACGCGAGTAGGATACCGCTGCAGTTGCCGATTCTCCTAGATACAAAAATAAAAAAAATAAAAAATAAAAATACTAATTTAATGTGTAGTATTATTAATAGACAAAAATAATTTTTTCACATTATTTTTTGTTAATTTTAACTAAAATTTGGTAAATATATTTAAAATCTTGATTTTAATTTGTTTAATATGTCAAATTCTAGTGTCTGGGGGTTTGAATCTATTTATACATTCAAAAACATATTTTAAACAAAAAAAATCGTAATCTTGTTAGTAACTGAATCTCCAAATTCTAGTGAAAATGCCATTTCATCTATAAGTTAAACTCTTCCCTAATTTTATATGATTTACAACTAAAGGTAAAGATAAGGCCAAACTTAATTTATAATTTTACGTTGGAAATATACTCCTTTTAATTCTTATATTGCTAATTTCTATATTTATAAAGTTTTTTTTTTATATAGTCTGTGTGGCTTTAAAGAAGTTTCTATTTTCTCTCTTTCTCCGCACCTCTCTCTCTCTCTCTCTCTCTCTCTCTCTCTCTCTCTCTCTCTCTCTCGCCCTCTCTCCCCCCCTTCTCTCTCTCTCTCTCTCTCTCTCCCTCCCTCTTACCCCATCTCTCCTCCCCTCTCCATCTCTCCCCCCTTCTCCCTCTCTCTCTTTATCTATCTCTCTCCCCCCTGCTTCTATGCCTCTCTCTCTTTCTCTCTCTGTCCCCTCCTCTCTCTCTCTCTCCGTCACTCTCTCTCTCTTTCTCTCTCTCTCTCTCTCGGCATCTCTCTCTCTCCCCATCGTTATTATCATTATCATTAAACGATTATTATCTCATTTCACATGTAAAATCCACATCATGTAGCAAACAAAAACATGTTATCAATTAAAAATAAAAAATCATCATATTATCTAAAAAGACACAATCATTATATCATCAAAGAAACAATAGACATATTATTATCATATAAAATATACAAAAGAAAAAAATACATACATAAACACATAGACATTAGACATGCAAAACATTTCAACATTATATTATATTTCACTATGATTATTTCATCTAATTACCATAAGCACATCATGATATGACATAAACAAACAAAAATGACTTTCATTTAAAAGGATGTAGAAAATACACCATACAATAACACAGACATTATAACTAAGAAGATAGATACAGATTTCGATTATGGACGAAGAATAGAGCATAGAAATCTAAAAACACTATGACTTAGATCTGACTAGTATCAAAGAAAAAGACCTAGTAAAAATAAAGATAAAAAATTGTAAAACATACAAATCTAAAAACATCACGTCTTAAGGTTAAACAAATACGGAAGGATGGATGAAATACATTAGAGAATTTTACTACAATATATGGAAACAAAATCAAAGAATAAAACATGAATATAAAATAAATATAACAGTGTTACTTACAGGTTAACTGTTTAAAAAAAATCCAATAAGTTAAATATTTAATGATATAAAATAAAATCATGGAAAATTGAGTATACGGCAAGAAAGATAAACGTGAAAGACAACGTACGATTTGTGGGATCAACAACAAATACAAAATACAGAGCGGGTTTGGGATGTGCGAGAGAGTATTAATGAGCGTTTTGAAAATGAGAAACAGGCTCATGGGATTGGGTAGCCAGAACAGAACAGAGCAATTAATGATTAAAGGACATAGTAGAAAAGTAAAAATTAAAAAGAATTAATGTGATTGGGTAGCCAGAACAGAACATAGCAATTAAAGAATAGAGTACATAAGAGAGGAGATTAATGCGATTAGGGATCGAGCATAAATATTAGGGCAGGCAGAGACGTAGTTCAGAGATGAACTCTGGAAGACTCATCCAATGACTAATCCAAAGGTATAACATTCACATATAAAATCATGATCAGGGCAAGAAACAGGTGACCTCGTTATTTTGAGATCAGGGCAAGAAGATCGAAAGAAAGGTAAACGAGATCAGGTCAGGGCAAGAGGATTGAAAAAAAAAGTAAACCAGATATAACATTCACATATATAAAATCGAAAGAAAAAGTAAAAGTTAAAAAGAAAATCGAAAGAAAAGTGAAAATTAAAAAGAATTAATGGAATTAAGTAGCGAGAACAGAACAGAGCAATTAAAGATTAAAGATCAAAGGACATAGTCGATAGGAGATTAGCGATCAAGCATAAAGATTAGGTCAGGCAGATACTAAAGGAGGAGACAGAGATGAAATCCGGAAGACTCATCCAATCACTAATCACGTCAAAACAGGGGGAGGGGAAGGTCAATCGCAGGAATGACAAAATCATGGGCTTTGAGAAGAAAATTGAAAATTCAATTCTACTTTAAACTGAAGAATGTAAAATAAATACAAGAAACACATACCTGCAACAAATACTTTCTGGTTCCTCCTCCTCTCAGTTGATGTAAATACCTCACACAACGTCTTTCATTTGTCCATGCATCCATCCCTTCTCGTTGATGGTCAATTCAGTCGTCTCTATCAAAAGCGACAGACAAAGACCCACCAGATAAAACACTTGCAGTCACCGTTACAGGAAACATTGACATTATACAGTTACAGAGAAAACACTTCCAATGCACATACAACAAAATTCGCTGCAAATACAAATACATACAGATAATAGAAGAAGAAGAGGAGGATGCACAGATGAAGAAGAAGAGGATGATAGAAAATAAAGAGGATGAACTTGGAAGATACAGATGATAAAAGAAAACGAGAATGAAATTGAAACTATTCGTTGACAAGTAGTCATATATATATATAGATTCCCTCAAGAAAAAGCTTGATGGACCGTTAAAAGAAGCGGATCACAACTTACCAGCACAACGTCTATAACCAAAAAAAAAGCTTGAGATGCTTTTCAAGAAATTCTTTTTCCACATCATCTGGTTCAAACCAGTTGGGTTTTCTTAAATTTAAAAAAAGCTTGAGATGCTTTTCAAGAAATTCTTTTTCCACATGTTCAAACCAGTTGGGTTTTATTCAATTTAAATTTTGAATGTTGACGCTTGAATTTGAATTTAAGGTATAATCTTTGATATTCCTTAATAATAAGTACTTTATTAATCTTGGCGCAGGCCCTTTTTGGTTCTCCGCCTTCTGCTGTCAGCAATTAGGTGTGCGTCCTTCCAATTAGAGCGTTGTTTATGCCATCAATTTCGATGATGCATTCAAATGCAGTAACTCCGGGAGACGATTCATGCATGGGAGATCCGGGAGTGCCGATGTCTTCGTGGGTTTAGAAATTCCGCAATTTAAGTGTAATTAATATTTGTGAAAGATTGATTAATTGGGTGAATTAAAAAATAATTGAATTACAAAAAATAAAACACAAAGCTAGTAATCCCATAAATATCATTCATTTACTGTAATTACAATAATTTACTGTTGTTACAATCCCACGTGGGAGAGTGGACTAGAATGGACTCGTGTGGCTTCTGTTCTATTCCTAAATTATATTTATTCTTTACAAATATATATCTTATTTTGTTTTTACTTGAAGTGGAATCACGATCACAATCACAATAAGAATGTATGGTTTCTTTTTTAATTAAATTAATGTATGGTTTTTTTTAAAATTAAATGGTTCTTTAATTATATTTATTCTTTAATCATATCTATCTTATTTTATTTCAGTTGTAAGTGGAAATGCAATTTTATTGTAGAAGAAATAATAATTATGATAAATGTTTATTAAAATAAAATTTGATTGAAACTTCAAATAAGTGTTTTGAAATTTTTAATTTTTAATATAAAGTAAGAGGTTAAGAAAATTCAAATTATTGTCAATAATTTGAAATCACATTTTGATAGGAGTGTATAGAAAGTGTTTCAAGTGAAAAGTGATTTTTTCTATTTTCAACTTATTCAAAATCACACAAATCATTTCATTTGACTTTCTAAAATAATTCAACTTCATAATTTTAATTGTTATGGTATTTTATTTTTAAACTTTAAATTAATATTATATTTATATATTTTTATAATAACAATTTTTTGTTTTTTCATTTTTTGTACAACCCACCCTACAACCGTGAAGGCTCATTCTACAACCCACCCAATATGACAACATGTGTAAGTTGGTCTCTTTGTTTAAAATTAAATTTATATTCTAAACAGAAAATTAATGTGCACTATAATTTTTAAAAATGAATATACTCTAAAGTAATTAAAATTAAAAAAATGTGTGAATAAGATGTTTAAATATTATATTCTTCAAAAATATTTTAACTAAAGATTTAAATAAACTATTTGAATATCTATGTTAACTAATTTATGTAGAAATTTGTGTTGGAAGTAATGCTTCCATGTCATATGTACCAGTTATTGTGAGTCCCAATGTAACATGGTAACCATTCAAATCACTATTAAATATTTCTTACACATCATTAGTTAGAATGTTCACCAGTTCATAGTGTAACCTTAGTTTGAGAATGGTAGATTGCTTAACTATTAAGCACCTCTATTCTAGTACATTAACATAAAATTGTATGATGTAACCTTGCATTCATTTCATCATTCTTGTAGTCATCACATGCTTGACATTATGAACATCACAACAAGAACATAATCAACATCATCAAGTTGACACAATAATCAATCACATCATTGAACACCAATATACCCTGGAAAATCCCGTAGGGTGAAAACTAGCAAACATTTAATTTTATTATTAAACGCTCATGAGGGTGATCAACCCTCACTCAATGGCTTACAAGGGAGACCATCCCGTAACCATTGTTATAATTATTTACAAGCAAATATACAAATATCTAGCTTAAAGCCATTATAATAATTATGATAGCATTTACCCACTAATATTCATAACTTCATATCTTGGTGGTATGGATGTACCTAAAATGTACCATCATACAATGGACCATCCTGTAGCTCACAGGCATCAGCATGAACCATTAATTATTTACCTGCCACCATGTTAAGCATAATTCATTGATGTCATCAACAAGCTTTTATAACATGATTAGATAAAGCCTTATTCAAGAAATAATCAATATTTAAGTGATCCTTTAACACTTATTCTTGTGTATACCTAAAATGTGAATACAACAACACAACATGCTTTGCTTATAGTTTCCAAAAGAGTCTTTCTAAAGGAATTATTAACACAAGAGAGCATGTAAACACATTTTTTATTTTTATGTAAAAACTAATGCAACTAAAGCATACAAATACATGTCTTCTTTTTCATTTATTATACTAACAATCTTTCCCAATGTAGTCTAACACAACATGCTATCTTTTCCACCTACAAATATGTATATTCTTATCAACAAAATCTTTCCCAATGTAGTCTAACAAAACATGCTATCTTTTCCACCTACAAATATGTATATTCTTATCAACAAAATCAATTACAAATATTGCATGCATATGCATGATATTATTCCAATTGCAACTACATAATAATTATGATAGTATAAAGTACTTGCATATAAGTTTTCCTAAGGACACATGATAATTCAGTGTTTCTTCTATCCATGAGAAGAACATATCTCTATAACAAAATGGCTATTATTTGCACATACAGATCTTATCATAATAGCTTCCCTTCTTGAAATTACAACTCATTAACTATTCTTTTGATGTAAAGATACACATAATTATTTTTCAAAAGGAAGTTAATATAACTTAGTTTCTTTATGTAGTTCTCATGCTTCCTTTTCACCAACTTATGAGAGATAACCATCTTTTATGCACAAAAATAAGAAATCATAATCAAGGTTAACTTAACCTTTAATACTCCTAAATCAAGAAGTTCACATAATTTATCTAGCCATGTAATATTTTCAAGAGGTGACCATTTTCAAAAAAGTACCATAACTAGCAATTGCACCATATGTTGCAAAGGAAACACCGTAAGGTTGTGGTATAGGAAAGAATAACATATAATAAATATAAGAAAGAAGAGGTAGTAAGAACTTTATCGAGTTGCTTTCTCGGCTCCAACTAATCCTCCAGAATAAGGAGTGGAGAGTTATGTGCTAAAACATAAACATAAAAGGCATCAGTAATTTGAAAACATAAACATAAAAGACATCACTAATGTGTCTCACTTCAATTTTTTTATTTTTACAATATTTTTTTATTTTCACTTAAAACTGAATTATCTTTCCATATCCCAATAATACATTAAGTTTGGTAGAATTATTTATCTTAGAGCTATTTTTATTTCTAGACATTTTGTTACTATATCCACTACCTAAAAACCATACTACACTAAACACATTGTTATGAAGTTCCCCACCTCCATTTTATTTGTAAAAGGAAACTTATTGTTTTAGTTTTTCTATAAATTACATTTATAATGACCAAATTTCTTTGAATCTTGTGATTTTCCATTTATTTCATCTATATCACAACTATTTTTTCCACTTCCACTAAATTTTTTCTCAATCATTTTTTAGTCTTATCCATGTGTAAACATTCTCAATTTAATGAGCTTAATGTCTAAAATGTTGGTCCTTCCCTTAATTTGTTTTTCAAATAATCATTTTTAGTCTTATCCATGTGTAAACATTCTCAAAATTTAATGAGCTTAATGTCTAAAAATATTGTTCCTTCCCTTAATTTGTTTTTCAAATAAGCATTTTTGAGTCTTATCCATGTGTAACATTCTCAATTTAATGAGCTTAATATTGGTCCTTCCCTTCATTTGTTTTTTGGTTCATGATGTCCATATAAATTTAATGAAATATGTCGCATAGTATTTGAATTTTTTTTCAAGTAAAAGTTCTGAGCCTTTTCTTAGAAATTTCATTTTAATTATTTTTATCTTATATATCATTTGATATGCTTATATATTTTATACCATATCTATTATCTTTTGTTTTTTAATTTTGGTTCATGATGCCCATATAAATTTAATGAAATATGTCTGCATAGTATTTGAATTTTTCAAGTAAAAGTTCTGAGCCTTTTCTTAGAAATTTCATATTAATTATTTTGATCTTATATATTTTTTGATATGCTTATTTATTTTATACTATATCTATAATTTTTTGTTTTTTTACAACAGTTATTCTAAAAATAGAATCACACTATATTTGTTGATTGAAAAAGAAGCTCCTGAGTACTTTTTCTCATATTACTTGAATTAACCTCCTTAAGCTTTTGTATTAACTATAAGGAACATAACCATGAGTTAAATTTATCAAATAATATTCTCCCAAATCCCATAATGCTTTCCCAAATCCCATAATGCTTGAGAAGGACATAATAGTTTCATTTTTATGTTTCAAAATCCTTAATTCTCATATTTAGAGAATGATATTTGAGGTGGATGAAATTTACTTTGAATTTGGAAAAATTAACTTCCTTAAGCTTTTTTCCTAACTATAAGGAACATAACCATGAGTTAAATCTCGAGAAGAACATAATAGTTTCATTTTTAGGTTTCAAAATCCTTAATTCCCGTATCAAAAAATTTCGAATAATATTCTGGAAAATCCCATAATGCTTGAGAAGCACATAATGGTTTCATTTTTAGGTTTCAAAATCCTTAATTCTCATATTTAGAGAACCATATTTGAGGTTGCTGGAATTTACTTTTGAATTTGAAAAGATGTTAGAAGCCAACTTCTTGACCAACTCAAGGTGCCATCCCTAGTACTGAGAATGATTTCTTTAAGACATAGATGAGAAACTGATAGTGATGTATTTAAGACATAAATGAGAATATGGTACTATGTGAAATTCCATGGTCAATGCCATTTCCCACTTTTGAGTTAAGAGCAGTAAAAAAGTGAAATTTCCTTCTCTCCCTGCGAGTGGTATTATCCTTAAAGTGCTTACTCTTTAGACTTAAAACCTAGAATTGTAGAATTTTCCACCTACTTTCCTATATTCATTTTAATGACAGAAGAACACATAAATATTAAAACACTTAACACATAAATATTAAAACACTTAATAAACCCTTTTCACTATAACTCCATTACAGATACCTGAACACAATTTTCAGCATGTCAATGGCCCTATCCAAAGGAAGATTACGGATGCATTGAAGAGTCATGGACTATACTCCAGAATAATCGAGCTCGACTCCTAGCTGGGAAAAAGCCAGATTAAGTTGTTCAATTATTCCCCCCATGCTGTCTTGCATTCACTGTTTTGCACGACCATTAAAAATAGCATATACTTTAGCTTTTCATCACGTAACAGTCTAGGAGACGGTAGTTCCAATCCTTCTGCTTTAGAAATCTCTCAAAGATGCCAAATTCCCCTTGACCCATCACCTCAATTGCGCATCTATTGATTTGGCCCTGCTACATGAAATAAACAGGTGAAGTCTTTGTCGACCTACATAACTTTTATGCTTTATGTCACCAGTCACTTTTCTGATTCCACACTGCCAAGAAAGCACCTATCATAAAATTTTTAAAAATTGTATGATTCGATTCAATTCTTCTATAAATTTCAACGCCGAACGGTTAGATCCAAAAAGATTTTATATATTCAAAGCATAGGAGCTTCAATTTTTATTATCTTTGAGAGTGTTTTGTCTAGGAAATTTGTCTTGAAAAAGAGTGGAAGCCATGTATCCTCAAAGTAGCTTCAAGAATCCGTATTACACAAACCCTAGGTAGCAATCCCTCAGAGTAATTAGGTCAATTTCAATCCAATCTCGGCCTCAGGCGCCAAAAATATGTGAGCCCGAAAGAGAGGAGAAACAGGCTCCACAGGTGGCCGAGAAGGCCGAAGAACCTGCGAGAGACAATACTAGAGACATTAGACCTGATCAGCAGATTGCTAGACAATAGTCATTTTAGGCGCAGCCTTAGGTGCCCAAGCCCCCACAGCTCCAACCTGAGGTGTCCAAACCCCAAGCCCAGCACCAGCCCCTGCAGCTCCAACGTGACGTGCCCAAACCCCTACCCTAGCCCCAGTGCTTGTAGCTCCAACCTGAGGTGCCCAAGCCCCAGCGGAAGGAAGATCCCAAGAAAGCTGAGCAAAAGGTCCCAGAGGAATCCAGTGCTTCTTCTCCTTTAACTAATGAGCAGATTCAATCATTTTCTTTGCTCTCTGACATTGATAGCAGATTTGGGTAGATGATAGTTCCTACAGATAATAGATCATAATAGATCATTGGTGCTCAGGGGTTCCCAACCGACTAGGTAACAAAAATATCTTTAGCAAGAAATCAAAGACGACATATCAAATCTCACTCGCAGGCTATCCGAGCTCCATGGCCAACAGAGCCTCAACTCTAATGGAGACCAGAAGCTGCAGGATTTGGGTGTGAGGGTTATCTCTCTGGCCGTAGAAAACCGGTGTAACACCCCCAATTTGTGTGTTGAATTTTTAAAAGCTATACATTTGA
>JAXQQM020082714.1:0-18631 GCA_034641835.2 Pinus albicaulis
ATTCACATATTAAGATGTGAATAAGTTGGATAAAATTTTCTGATTGTCAAAGCTTGTGTTAAATTGATTCAACCCCCCCTCTCATTTTAACCAAAGATTCAACAATTGGTATCAGAGCAGGTTCCTTTGTACCAGTTTAACAACTGAAAGGAGATCCTAGGTTCTCAGGATGGCTAGTAAAGAAGGATGCTCAACCAATAAAGCCCCTTTCTTTACGGGTGAAAATTATGCTTTCTGGAAAATCAGAATGAGGACATACATAATGTCTCTAGGAATAGAAGTTTGGGCTGCTGTGGAATTAGGATATGCCCCAAAGGCAACTAACACAGAGAAAGAAACCAAACAATATTTTGTAGCTAACGCAAAATCCATGAATGCCATCTTAAATGGACTATGTGAAGCAGAGTTTATCAAAGTAATGCACAAAGACACTGCCAAAGAGATGTGGGATACTCTAGAGAACATCCATGAGGGAGACAAGAAGGTAAAGACTGCCAAACTTCAAGTCTATAGAGCCCAGTTTGAGAACTTAAAAATGAATGATGATGAAGACATTGCTAGCTTCTTTCTAAGGGTTGCAGAAATAGTAAATAACATGAAGGCTCTAGGTGAAACCATAAAATAAGTTGTAATTGTACAAAATATTCTAAGATCTCTTCCACCCAGTTTTAACCCCAAGGTGTCTGCAATAGAAGAAACAACTGATTGGGAAACCTTGACCATGAACCAGCTACTTGGAAATCTAACAGCATATGAGATGAGACTCCCACAGAAGAAGCCAAGTACAAGGGACGCAGCCTTTAAAACAGAAAAGAAGAAAGAAGAAAAGGAAGACATATGCTCTTGCTCAGATGAATAAGAGGCTAAATTTGTCAAGAAGCTGGATAGAGGCTCAGGTAAATACAAAGGCAAACTTCCTTTCAAATGCTTTAACTGTGGAAGAGTTGGAAACTATGCTACTAAGTGTCCCCACAAGAAAGTAAAGAATCAGGGGAAAATACATCAAAGAACTGGCAGAAAGGAAAGAAATTTAGTAGAAAATCCTTCTATGCTCAACAAGACAGCAGTGCATCCAAAGACTCTGATGAACCCTCAAGTGAAGAAGGAACCTCTGAATTTTATTGATGGCCATAGAAGAATTTGAAGGACTCCTGCTAGAAGATGAAGAAGAAGGAGGTGAAGTCGACCTTGAGGGGAAGCTGAGAAGTGCCCTTGAGGAGATTGATAGACTCAAATTGAAGTGCAGAAAACAAAAGGACATTCTCCTCAAGTATGTACGAGAAGAAAAAAATTCAGAAATCCGCATGCAGCTAAAGATAGAGCTTGAAGAAGCCAAGAAGATAGAAGACATATTACTTAAGAAAATCAAGGAGAAAACTCAGGAACAAGAGAAGTTGGAAGAAGAAGTAGTATGTCTTAGGAAGAAATTAGAAAAGGCTCAAAGGAAAGTGGCTACAAATTCTTCTCAAACAACAAGCTCTAGCAAGTTGAACGAGATTCTAGATGCTCAAAGATCTCCTATAATAAATACTGGAATAGGATATGAAGGAGATTCAAGTAAAAGAAAAGAAAAAGAAAAAAGAGAAATTATTTTTGTAAAAGAAAAGAAGGTTGATGAAGCAGCTCAAATAATTCCTACAAAAGGAGAAACATGTAAGGAGGGAGATAGAATCCAGAAGAAACCTCTAGTAACAAGGAATGAAAGAAAAACTCAGACAATAGAAAAAGAATCATGTATTTCATATTATGACAAATTTGGAAGCCATCAAAGAAGACTCTTCCCTCATATGAAAAATGCCACTTGATATGTCTGTCACAAGCTGGGACACATTGCTGCATACTGTCATGCAAGGAGGAGAAATTCAAACCAGCAAAAGATGCAAACAGTGAAGAGACTATCTCAAGCAAACAAATGGAGAAGACAATCTTACATCAGGTATGCAAATAGTTTCTATGGTTACTATTTTTATTGTAAGGAATTTGGCCATAAAATAATTGAGTGTAGAAAATATGGACAAAGATTGATGGTCAATACCTCAATGAGGTTTATGAATCAAAGAATTTTTGCCCATATTCACAATTCTGCAAAAATTATGATCAAATGTTGTGTATGCAACAAAATTGGACATATGCCTTCCAAATGTCCTCTGAGAGGATGTGATTTATCATCTCACAAAAGATACCAAACAAAAGGATGCTTCCAGTGGATAAAGAAGGTGAATAAATGTGACTTGGCTCTAACTACTCAAGATCTGAAAAGCCAGTGGTATTTGGACAGTGACTGCTCAAAACACATGACTGGAGACAGAAGTAAGTTCATAACTCTTGATCAAAAGAAATCTGGCAATGTTACGTTTGGCAATGATAAATCGGGAAAAATAAAAGTAAAAGGCTCAGTCAGCCTAGACAATGGCAAAGGAAAGGCCCAAGATGTACTATTTTTAGAAGGGCTGAAAGCAAATTTGTTGAGTGTCAGTCAAATATGTGATAAAGGTTGTGAAGTTCTCTTTAGAGCACAAGAGTGTGAAGTCAGATCAAGCACCACAGGTAAGACTCTGCTCAAAGGAGTTCGAACAGAGAGTAATTTTTACGTTGTGAAAGAGGAAGATGAAGCATGTCATCTTAGTAAACTTGAGGAGTCATGGTTATGGCATAAAAGGTTGGGACATCTCAGCTTTGATCACATCATCAGACTAAGCAAGAAGAAAGTTGTTAGAGACATGCTAGAAATAAAAAGGCCTTCTAATACTATATGCAAATCTTGTCAATTGGGCAAACAGATCCGCACGTCATTTAAAGCCAAAGATGAGTTATCAACAAGAAGACTACTCCAGATTGTGCACATGGACCTGTGTGGACCTGCAAGAACTAAAACTCCAAGTGGAGAATCCTACTTCATGCTGATAATTGATGACTTCTCCATAATGACATGGGTGGCATTCCTCAAGAATAAATCAGAAGCTCTAGAAAAATTTAAGATATTCAAAGCATTAGCAGAAAATCAAACAGGATGCAAACTAAAATGCATCAGAACAGATAGAGGAGGTGAATTCACAGATTATGACTTTGCTGACCTATGCAATGAACATGGGATAAAGCAACAATTTACTATTGCAGGGACACCTCAGCAGAATGGAGTAGCAGAGAGACAAAACAGATCTATACAGCAAATTTCCAGAGCCATGATGCAAGAGAGTAATATTCCTCAAACCTTCTGGGCAGAAGCAATACACACAGTCATGCATATCCTTAACAAAGCTCACTTAAGGCCAAGCAGTGACAAGACTCCCTATGAACTATGGCATGGGAAACCAACTTCAATCAAACATTTTAGAATCTTTGGAAGCAAGTGTTACATAAAGAATAATGATGAAAATCTTGGGAAATTTGATGCAAGAGCAGATGAAGGGATATTTCTAGGATATGCATCCAAAAGTAAAGGGTACAGGTGCTACAACAAGACTCTTCGAAAAATAGTAGAAAGCATTGACGTGAGATTTGATGAAGAACTTCCAAACAATACAAGAGATATAGACTGCAGCAGTCCATCAGACAACCCTGAAGAAGAAATCCAAGATGATAATGAAACGAGCAAGACAACTGAAGATGTTGAACTGAGATCGAAAGCACCCTCAAGATACACTCAAAAGAACCATCCATAAGATCAGATCATTGGAGACAAGAGCGTAGGGGTCGAGACAAGAAGGCAACTAACTGAATAGAAAAAAGAGGTATACATAGCCATGCTATCACAAATAGATCCAAAATATTTTGAAGAAGCTCGCAAGGACAAGTCTTGGGTGAATGCTATGAATGAAGAATTGGACCAAATTGAGAAGAGAAATACCTGGGAACTAGTTCCTAGACCCACTGAGAAAAATTTCATAGGCTCAAAATGGGTATTCAAAAATAAAATGAATGAGTAAGGACATGTAATTAGGAATAAAGCCAGACTTGTCTACAAAGGATATTCACAAATTGAAGGAATTGATTATGATGAAACATTTGCCCCTGTAGCCAGAATGGAAGCCATCAGAATGTTTCTGGCCTTTGCATGCTACCAAGACTTCAAGGTATATCAAATGAATGTGAAATCTGCATTTTTGAATGGAGATCTAGAAGAAGAAGTCTACATGGAACAACCAGAAGGCTTCTCATTAACAGACAAAGAAGACTATGTATGCAGACTAAAGAAGGCTCTATATGGACTAAAACAAGCTCCTCGTGCTTGGTACTCAAGGCTGGATAAATATTTTCAAAACCAAGGCTTTAAGAGAGGTGGAGTAGACATCAATCTATACATAAAAGCCCATGAAAATGAACTCCTGATTGTTGTAGTATATGTTGATGACATTATGTTTGGAAGCAACAGAGATGAACTAGAAAAAGGGTTTGCTGAGGAGATGAAATCAGAGTTTGATATGTCCATGATTGGAGAACTCAGTTTCTACTTAGGACTTCAAATTCAACAAAATAACACAGGTACATTCATCTCACAGGAAAAATACTTAAAAGAAATTTTGAAAAAGTTCAAAATGGAGGACTGCAAACCTGTGTCAACTCCCATGATCACGGGATGCAAGCTATGTGCTGATGATGGATCTGCCGATATAGATCAAAAAATCTACAGATCCATGATAGGAATTCTGCTGTATCTGATAGCATCAAGACCAGACATCATGCTAGCAGTTGGACTAGTGGCTATATATCAAGCAGCACCTAAAAAAAATCATCTTCTTGCAGTCAAAAGAATATTCAGATATCTATAAGGAACTCCACAGTATGGACTTTGGTATCCCAAAGGAAAAAGCTTCACTTTGACAGCATACACAGATGTAGATTGGGCCAGCTGTGTGGATGACAGGAAAAGCACCAGTGGAGGTGCATTCTATCTAGGAGAAAGCCTAGTGGCATGGTTAAGTAAGAAACAAACATCTATCTCTCTGTCTATAGCAGAAGCAGAATATATAGCAGCAGAAGCATGTTGTACACAAATCATGTGGATGAAGCAAACCCTCCAAGAAATGAAGGTAAGCATTGATGAAACTATCTCAATCAAATGTGATAATACAAGTGCTATAAGTATATCTAAAAATCCTGTGCTTCACTCAAAAACTAAACATATCCCAATAAAGTATCATTTTCTCCGAGAACAAGTGGCTCAGAAGATAGTAAAACTGGAGTATGTATCAACAAAAGAACAGACAACAGATATATTTACCAAACCTCTTGCTAGAGAACCATTTGAATATTTGAGAGATAGACTAGGGGTAGTATCTATAGATGCTACTTTCTGAGATAAAGAGAAAGCACAGTTTCAGGGGGAGAACAGAAATGAAAATATCACTTCAGGGGGAGATCAGCCAACAAGGGAAGCATGAAACAGGTCCTCAGGATCAAAGGACTATGGAAAGAATACATCCAACATAAAAGAGTCAATGAAAATGCTAAAGGTTCAGTATTTTAGATTTAATCCAAAGCTTGGAGCAGCTGGGTACAAAGTCAGAAGATCTTAGAGAGAGGAAATGCAAGAAATGTTGAAAAAGGATAAAAACAAAGGATCAAAGGATAGAATCTACACTAAGAAATGTGCAACCCCTTTCCATTGATGTCAAAGGGGTAGGAAGAGCTGCAACAAAAGGAAGGATCCTAAAAGGAAAACAGAGGAAGTATATTGCCATCAATGCCAAAGGGGGAAACTGTTGGAAATGTTGTCATTGATGGCAAAGGATAGCAGAGAAGAACAGAGGGAGAGTACATTTACAGAGACATGGCAGCAAAAAGAGAGGTAGCAGAGGCAACAAAAAGAGACCTACCTGCATAGAGAGCTGCATAGGCTGCATAGGACTGTAGTAGAGACAGAGTAGAGGAGAAGGGACAATTCTGTGTGGAGAAAACCTGTAACCTGTGAGCTGGGTGTAATTAAGGCTATTGAAATCTCAGTGGAACACGAATTAACTAGGTGGAATTTATGAGCAGTATGACTACAATTCGAACCTCACGTTGTTATGAACTTTGTAAGGCGACTGGAATATAGGGGAGTCGACCTTGACTACCTCTAAGCTTAATTCGCCGATTGGACCTATGTTGAACTGAACCCGATGAAATTCGACTGGAGGCAATTCCCATTCTCATCGTTTAACCGGCATAAGTGAAACAAAGATGCGTATTGTTGAAATAGGCAGAGGCCAAATATGTGTGTGGATAGAAGCGAGTTTCATTGAAGGCGAAGAGCGGAATTCATAAATAATAAAGGAAGACGGAACCCTGAGGGAAAAAGCAGCGGAACCACGAAGAAGTGAACAGTAAAGGCGGGTTTCCGGTTTTCATCGCACCGCCTTCGTAGGGTGAGCGGTATTCAAGAATTTGGAGTGATTCCATTGACTGCCTGACACGTGGCCTCGAGCGATTTTGGAAAACCACTCTCATCGCGCATTATCAGTTGTGCATCTAAGCCAAGCGATATCCGTCGGATTTCCGAAGCAGACGTGATAAGCACGCAGTCGTTAGATGAGAAGGGTCGTTTAAGTGTTGGGGCCTAGTCCATCGTGCAACTATTGAATATTAACCATCGTGCAAGTTAACCGCGCGATTTCCGTAGGATCAGAGGATTAGAGAGCGATGAATTATCCACCGTTGGATCATGAATGAAGTTGCAAGGTGACAAACAAGGTATGGGCCAGCGTTTTATTGTTGTTTATTAAATAATCGGAATATGAATGTGTGGGCCAGCGTGGGTTAAATGGTTATGCCGAAAGGAGAATAGGCATTAACATCATAGTCTTTTGTCTTTCGAATGTATTAAGTTAAAATTGAATAGAGGGTTCAATTATACAGTGCGAAATGCTATGGGGATTTAAATATGAAACCAAAGGGTTCATTATAATGTTGAAAGCATCGTATATGTTAACATATGTGAAAAGAGAGAATTTATTGTTGGGTTGTTATATGTAATATAGACCAACAAATAATATGAAGATTTATATAGTGAACATTGTATATGCGTTGAATGGATTTTAAAGTCATTGAAAAATTTGGATGAGTGTTTTAAATGTGCAATATAACAGAGGTGTGAGGGTAGCTCGAACATCAAGGAGCTTCTGCAATGAAAATATTCTGCCCAGATATAAAATTATTTGAGTTACAACAATGATTTTAATCTCTGATGGAGCAGCTTCAACATTGATTCAAATTGCCAGTGCATAAATTAAAGAGTATTGAAATTGCCTAGATCGACAGTTGTATTGAGTACAAATTTTGTGTATCCATTTTATATGCACAGAGAGAGAGAAAGTATGGGGCTGACAGAGGTAAACAGAGATTGCAGGTAGCCCGAGAACAGAGATTGGTGATGAACATAGATCACCCAAATTCATATGTATTTGAGAATAAAACCTGAAAAGCAGTTATATATGTAGCTGGTGCACACAAGTACAGTGAACAGATGAATAGACACATAGGTGAACCAAAATATATAGAACATTCACTCAAAAACAACAGAAAAGACAAATCCAGTAAAGCCAAAATCCAGAAAAGGAGTTGAGTGGAATTAAAATGTGTAACTGAAAATGTGAATGTAAATGTTGAAATTAATTTTTTTATTGTTGTAATGCAAAGGCAAGTATCCAAAGGAAAAATAAAAATCCCATTGTAACATTGAAAGTTGTACATATTGTTATATTTTTAATGAGTTGGACAAATAATTGAGAAGGCAGAAGTCAAAAAGTCATGGTTGTTCACTCCAAATTCTTTGTGAAATACAAACAGTCATGTGAGGAACTCTATATATAATATCAACTTAATATGCATAAGAGAGGATAGAGAGAGTAAGGATAGAGAATGCAGAGTATAGAATATTGAGGCAGAGAAGATAAGGAAGAGAGGAGTAGAAAGAGATGTTACAGAACAGAGCCGATACCTGACAGCAAACATTTATTTAGATAAATTGAGGAAGTTGGAGCTTCCCTATGAAGTTGAAGCTTGATAGCTGTCAGTTGTAGCTGACTGAGGTTGGAGCCTCCTGTAGGTTGGTGCCTGCGGAAAACAGTGGTGAGAGGGAGTTGTAGCTTGCCTTTGCATCACAACAATAATAAGATGTGGTTTTCTCCCTTTATGGGTTTCCACTTACATCTGTTGTCTCTATGTGTGTTTCTTATATGTTGATATGATCCAATCAATCTGTTTATTTTTTCTCTCACAATAAGGTTGATTTTACATTAACCTAATACTTGTTGCTACATTGTAAGACTATTCACATATTAAGCTGTAAATAAGTTGGATAAAATTTTCTGATTGTCAAAGCTTGTGTTAAACTGATTCACCCCCCCCCCCCCCCCTCTCAGTTTAACCAAAGATTCAACACGTGCTATACCCCCCGTCATCTCCAAACTCTATGCTCTATTGGAGGTCCTTCTCCTCCAAGTCACTGAAGAGATCTCTATTCCTCGTCATATGGAACAAGGCACTGCTATCTATATACCACATGCATCCCATTACAGTGCTGGCCATGCATGTAATGAGAGTAAAATCAATCTCGAACTGTGAAGCTAATGCTTCACCTACTGCAACTGCATGCTCCTTCTTGCTTGCCTTCTTCTATGGACAATTTCTAGCATAGTGCCCATGCTCATGATAGTGAAAACATCTGATCTTGGACAAGTATTTCTTGCCCGCTTCGCCTTGGGATTTATTTCCCTTGGCCTTCTTTGACTTACTGGCCAAGGCACAATATTCCTCATCATTATTCTTGGATGAGGATCCATCACTGGTATTCCGCTTAAATTCTCCTTGTACCAAATCTGACTAAATTCACTCCTAATCTAGTAACCTCTCCCTCCCATTCACCGAGTCCTGGTAACTATGCCAACTCATCTGCTATGGTCACACCAATACTTCCAAGCTCATCTCAACATTGAATGAACTTCAAAAAGTATGTTTGTACCGTCTCGACCTCCTACTTCTTGATTTTCCTGAGCTTGTCCTTCAACTCCAACTTCCTTTGGTCACTGTTGTTCTGAAACAGATCTTCCAAGGCCTTCCACATTGCATATGGAGTACCCTTTCCATGGAGACTCGAGACAATGTGATC
Organism: Pinus albicaulis; assembly: GCA_034641835.2. NCBI lineage: Eukaryota > Viridiplantae > Streptophyta > Pinopsida > Pinales > Pinaceae > Pinus > Pinus albicaulis. The sequence continues at coordinate 9,089 of JAXQQM020082714.1, forward strand.
TCAATCTCCCTCTAATAAGATCATCCTTGCCCTTGCTACCTTCTTTTTCCAAGCATCAAGAAGAGTGATGTCTGCTGCTGCGGGCTTGGGAATATCATTATCAATGAATTCATTCAACCCGTTGTCCTCTAAAATTTCCTTCATTCTATCTTTCCATGTGATATAATTAGAATTTCCCTCAAGTGCATATTCCAATCTTAATCCACTGAAATCCATCTTGATCTGCTTGTCGCACCAACGAAAGTATCTACAAGTTTGAATATTGTTCAACACAAAATCAATTTATTCTCCACTATAGTGATTTCTGGCACTCTGATACCATGTAGAAATTATACAAAAAAAAATTTATACAATGGATTCAATCCGATCATGCAATGTACTAAAGAAATATATTGAATCCTTCTATAATATTTGCAAAAAATAAACACGATCGCACAATCACACTAAGTAAGAGAAAGAAGAAAATCAATCCACAACACATAAATTTTTCCTAGGGAAAGCTTGATGCTCAAAACCCCTCTATCTCTATTGTATAATTAACCAAGGAATCATGAAACAACACAATGCACTCTTCTCATAAGGATCTACTGCACTATCGTAACTGTCTCACACTGATCCAGAAAAAATCGACCAACACTTAGACAATTTCCTTCCTCTTCTCAGCCTACCTTGCTTACGCAATCCCTAGAGAAATAAGCCCTTATTAAATATGAAATTCAACCTTCCTTGATTGTGTAATTCATCATGGGATTCCTATGGTTATATAACTGTATCTAGGCAGTTTGCTAAAAATACAACTGATATTTTACTTGTCTTAAACCTTTGTCTCAACTGGGTCTCCACCATAATTGAAATGCATGCAACTAAAAATAGTGAATCATCAGTTACTTGGTAGATCACTGCTGGTGAATTAAATCTATTTTAATTCACTTGATCTTCCACTATCTCATCAAACAATTAGAACTGATTAAACTGATTTTAACTTAATTAATGTGAGTTAACTGATCCCACTCACACTACACTAGTGCTACAACTGCAACTGAACCCTGTAAATAATAGAATCACTCTACATGCTTACCCTTTGACCAACAACTCGAAATTATTGAGCTAACTAAGTCTTCACACTTAGTTAACTATTACAAGTTGTTATGAGATAAGATTACAATTAATTTTCCAATTTAATTAAAAATTGGTTTCACACTAATGTGGCGCTAGGATCCATCACTGTGTGACTTGTGATCCCACACCAGTGTGTGTGTTGTTTCTAGATGCCAATTTCACTGTTTCTTGTCGTAGATTTCAACACTTTCTAAGGGTAGCCAATGTCTCTGCTTGCGGGCTACCTGTGTCAAGGCTGTGACCAAGGGACAAAATAGAGAATTTTTAAATTTTTCTTCAAGAGCTTTGTGTTTTCTGTGTTTCCCTATAAAAATGATAGTGACTAATATCTGTGGTGTGGGTTTAGGGGAAACCATGGTGTGGGAATGGAGGGAGAGGAAAATTTTTGAGAATGACATTCAATCCATGGCTCATGGGCAAACCATCAATTCCTTGAGAGATTATGGATTGTTGAATTTATTTATGGTCCCAAACATGGAAAGCCAAGGCTATATTTTTTCTTTCATTGTGCAGTGGTGGGATGTGGAAACACAACAATTCATTATTGGGCCAGAAAGGCTCACCATAGAAACATCAGACATGTATTTCCTCACCAGTTTATCAAGGCGGGGTGCTATAGTGGTGTTGATAGGGGTGCGTAGATGCTCAGAAGAGACAGTCCAAAGCATGAGAGTTTCCCACTATAGGGTGGTGGCGGGGGCAGACAAAAATAATATCCTCATAGAGGAGATACATGATTTAACCCTTGGGACTATAGCCTTCACAGTGGCTCAAGTAGCATGGTTAGTGGCACCCCATGGGGTAATGGTGCCACAACTAGAGTTATGTTTACGATGTATGTAACCCACCCTATTTAACTGGTGTGAAGGGATGGTGGCATGCATGAAAGACCATCTTACAAGGCTCAGAAGGGGGAGGAATGACACTTATAGGTATGTGATTTTACTTGTGAGATTCGTTTTTGAGAATATTATTGTGATGAGGCCCCAAAAATTGGATTATGTATCTTCTCCACCATCAGGACAACCCCGTATGGCTAGATGGGGTCATGCTTTGCCACGAGATGACAGAGTGCACGTTTATGGCAGGCACACAGACGCGTACTGAAGATCGATAAGAGAAGATATATTTCCAATGGATGATTACCCATATGGTGGGGTGGACTTCACAAGACATCTTAACATAGTCCTGCCCCCTGGTGAAGTTTTTGGTTGGGGAGGTAAAAAACGTTTTTTATTTTTATTTTTTGTAGTTTTTTTGGATTTTTGGCATAAATAAGGCATGATAAATACTCACATCACACGCTAAACCAAAAAGGGGATAAAACATCACACTCTTATGTATAGTATGTACAAGGAAAACTTAGCCTGGTAGGTCACGCTAATGCGTGCCCACGCACAGGTGAAGGGTTTCTAAACATGAACTTATGAGAAGGAAAGGCCATATGGTTTGCTAATGTAAAGGCATGCCAAATGAGGTCAAACTTCCCCATTCAGAAAGGTTGACCATGCTAGGGTGTTACACAATAATTTATCACTGTCCCTGCAATCCCCATCTCGCCCATTGGAGGGTCATTTCTGTGACCAATAAGCAGTGTCAAGCCTTGCAAATACCATCATTGCATCCCTTGCCATGAGTACAACATTCCTTCTGTTGACCATTTCCTGTGCAAACCACTAAAAACACCTGCTTTTACCTTAGCGCTGGTAGCCCGTTATGCTCTCGCGCCAATGAGAAAAATTAACACTGAACCCGCGCCAGTTGGCGCTCTATCCCAATTAAGCACCTGCGCCAATCTTCTTATGGAAATTTAAAAAAAAAAAAAGAGGTGAAGTTTTGATCACAACAACTTCGTGGATGAGTCATATGAAGTGGTTCGAATGAATAACCACGACCTTCCTCCTTTGGCCTCTTTTTTCCACCTTATGGGGAAACCTCCGAAAGGATAAGACCTCCCATCCATTATTGTAGGGATTCCAACCTCCTCCTCTCCTCTATAAATATAGCCATCTTCCATTGATGTGCTGGTTGAACATGGGCTGAATGGCTGAATAGCTGAACACTTGGAGGCTGAACTTGTAGGAAGGAAACTATAGCCAGGCAGTTTTTGAGAGCCAAGCCTAAGAGAGAGAGCTTCATCCAGATTCCCAACAGGCTTTGTTGAGACACGCTCCACTGTCAGCTCTGTCGAAGGAAGATCATAGCATCAGAGCTTTGGGTTGTAATCTTTCCTTTGTTATTTATAATATAAGTGACTCTGATTATGGTTCCATTCATGTGTTCATTTCTTTATGTAATGCAATGAATTATATCCTCTCTGACTGATATATAGTTACATGCTTTATATTTTACGTTGTATTTTGTTGTTTCCTTGCATGTGTGCAGGTTTTCGGACGTGTCGAACGGAAGGATCGTGATCTGCCAAGTGAGGGACGGGAAAAATCATCCTTTCTTCAACGACCACTGTGTGGGATTTGAGGTAGGCTACTTGTTATGATTTTTTTCATTTTGTAACTAGGAACCTGCATCATTGCGTGATTTGATTGTTGCTAGAACCGATCTAGGCTAGTGGGATCGCCTCTGTCTGCAGAGGGGATTTACCTCCTCAACAATTTGGCGACTCCACTGGGGAATCAGTTGGAGTTAGTCTTTCCTCTTTTGGTTGTTCTTGGCTTTTGATTGATTTATTTTCTCTTCTGGTTCACCTCCCTTGGTCTTAGATCCCTGTTCAGCCCTAGAGGATCAGATCTAACCTCTACTTTTCTGAAATTTTCATATTTTCATGGTTGGCCTGATTGGCGCGGTTTCCACCCTTACAGTCGCGCCCATTGGCGCAAGTTTCCAGTTCATCGTCCGGGCCATCCCCTGTCTGGCGTTGATTACAACCAGACAGTCGCACCATTTCCTATAAGTGCTAGGGTTTTCCCCTGTTCGGGAGTTTTTTTGGTCAGTACTTTTGCTTCTGGGTTATTTTTAGATTTTGCTTGAAATGGTGAGTCTGGTCTTAGTTGGGAGAAATTCTTTGTTTTTTCATTTTCAGGAATTGGCGCTTGTTTTCAGTTGGAAACCCACGCCAATTGGCCATTGGCACTAGTTTTTAGTGAGCAAGTCGGGCCAGTTGGCATTAGTTTCACCCACCAAAGTCGTGCCAATTTCAGGGTGTGTGAAAATTGAGTTTTTTTCCCTAAATCCTTCACCAGTGTGTCTTCCCCTTCTGGTCTTTTCTCTGTATGAGCATAGATTACATTTCTCATTGTTCAGCTGAAATGTCTTCTTTCTATGATTGCTTGATGTAAAAGGGAATGAATGCCTTGTTTTGAGCTCATGCTTTGGAACTCCTTTTTGTGCTTGACCCCATATGTCTTGTAGCATTTTGAGGAATTTCATTATAAAGTGTTTAAAAAAATGATTGCATTCTTAGTGTTTCTTTACATATCTTTTGCATTCATCCTTCATTAAGAAAATTTGTGTTCATTTAGTTTTCGTCTCATTGTTTTCTTTTCGTTAAAATGCATTATATCACATTGCATTGAAAAGTATTTTTTGAGATTTATCATTGAACTTAGATTACATCGTTTAATGACTGAAAGCTAAAAATCGCATTGAGTGCATTCTCTTTCATTAAAAGCATGCATTAAGTAGATTCTCATTTCATCAAAAATTGCATTGAGTGCATTCTTATTCTTTCAAAAAAAGGAAATTGTGCATAGATTACAATTGCATAGCTTTCAAAAAAGAGGATTTTTCATAGATTACAGTGCATAATTCGCATTGTTGAATGTTTTAGACTACCTTTGGATAGTGAAAGTCATCCAGTTTGGAAAAATTTTCATTTTCAATATTGCTGTTTGTTGCATCATTGTTTGGAACTCTTCCATTAAATAGATAGCATTCATTGAATTGAAATATTTCTTTTCTCATATAGCTACATATAGGAGATTGTTAGATGACATTTGATAGGGCCTAGAATTGAAACATAAATTGAAGATCAACTCTAAAATTTACTAAATTAACCTAAGGCAACATTAAAACATTAATAAAATATCTAGAGGTCTAGGCTAGTGACGTGTTCCGGCGTCGTTAAACCTAGTAGTTGTCATTCGCCATCTGGCATTAGACAGTGCTAGTACAGACTTGTGCTCCCCGTATTGTCATGTATATAAAAGGAGAACCCATTAGGTTGCTATCCTTTATCCATAGGAAGCCGAGTCTGTTGCCTTTTACTCTTGATACACTGGACACAACATTCAGGGAGATTAACTGCATGTACGTCAAGTCCTTGGTTGATTTCTCTTTCTTTTTTTAACCAAGGTGTATATGGCAGTTCACGGATATCTAGTACACCCATTTGCCTAGATTACGAGAGAAGTCATTTTCGATCTTTACTGACCCCATAAATTTGAAAATATCATCAAGCTCTTGTCCTTTCAAGCTCGTTTCCAAACTGAAAGAGATAGAGTCATCTTTTACTCATTTCTCGACTCTTAAAATATGAAACGATAGAGTCTGGTTTCAATGTTTTAAAAATTAACTGCCCAAAAAATATTCCTTGTTAAAGTTAATTTCCTTAGTGTGTTGTTTTAGGTCGTTTCCGATGGCAACTTTTCCGAAGTTCACCAACCAAGGAATCCCCTCCGATGGGAATCCTGGTCATTTTCCTCCTTTTGGGAATGTTGGTGCTCCTTACATGGCAACGTTGTCCCTTCCTGGGTTAACTGTCGGGTTGCCTGTTTGGTTGTTTTCAACCTCTGTGGTCCCAAGTGTCCCAGCTACTGTTCAATTAGTTCCTCCACCTGAACAACATCATGTTGATTCCAAGGTGGACCTCTCCCCTTCTTCACCTTTTTCTGCATCCTCCTCTTCTACTTCACCTGGTGAAAGTCTGGATTTGAGTAACCAGGTGGCTAAGAAGAAGAAGAAGAAGTCAGATAAAGGAGAGGCTAGCTCTGCAGCTATTGTGCCTAAGAAGCCTTCCATTGATGAACCTTCCAACCCTCCACAGAAAGTCAAGTTCCCTTGCATGTTGTGTCAGGGAAACTGTTAGCCCCCTATAAATTTTTGACAAGAAAACAGGGGGCTAAAATGTTTTTGAGCCTACAAGGAATGCATTTCCTCTGAAAACACATCATCCTTGAAGCCTCCTTGTGCCTTTTTTCCTTTGATAAAATCCCCTCTCCTAATTCCCATTATAAAGCCTCTCTGATTGCAAAAAAAAATTATGCTCCAAAAGGCCTACTTTTGCCCCATGTACCCCTGCAGAATGCCCCATTTTAACCTTTGTTTTTCCCTTGTCAAATTCCCCTCTGAGCCCATAAATTCTCCGAAAATCCCCTTTACATCCTGCACACACCCCTTGTTTGGCCTATTTTCCCCTTTTTCCCTCTATCGTTTCCTTTTCCTACCCTCAAAATGCATTAAAAATGAGCCAAAACCCACATTTGTACATATATGGGTCTTAGCCCCTTTCGGCCAACCCCCTTAACCTTTTCCACCATGTGATCTGGGCACTAGAACCACCCGCCAGCCTGAAAAAGCACTTAGCGCAAATATGTATTGGGCACATTTTGAACCGTCGATCTGTATAGATCGGACGATCGTCGCATTTCCCCATAGCGCCCATTCACCCACCTCCTTTCACTGTTCATCGCATCTCCACCATTCATTTACCCGCAAATCTAACGGTCTGGAATCCACCCGCCTTGGTGGTCCCCACGCCACGGTCATTGTTCAAAAACTGGTGGTACCATCACACCGCGTTTGGAGGATGGGCGGTATTTTTATTTTCGGAGCGATTCCACTCATCGCCCGACATGTGGCTCCATCACTATTTCAAAACCACCCCCCCATCGCACGTTATCATTCAGCATTTGACCTGGCGCAATATGCATATACACCGTCCGATCTGCGATCATCCATCCAACGGTCCTCGTGCTACAAAGATGCACAGGAGTTAAACCAAGGCAGCCGTACCCCTGGCCCACTGTCCATCGCCCTCCGACGTGTTTTCCACCATCGATCTCCGCCGAAGATTGGACGGCCCAGATTAAATGCATACCCACCAATTAACCCCGTACCGCCACGTCACCCATTCCACGTGTGTTCGTCACCTTTTCATCCATCCCCCTTTATAATTCGTTCAAGGGTCACATTTTAATGTTTTATGTTAAAATTTTCCAACTCGCCGACCTCCAGAGCATATCCCGCTGATCCACTGTGTTCTTCCATGAAATCCTCTGCATTCATCATGCCACGTCACCATTCTTTGCATTCATCCATGCCACCCTCCCCGTGCATGTTTTTCTTAACGTTTTTTCATGTTTTGCAGGGTTACAGGCGGCGAAAAACTGCCATGATTCATATTCACTATTGTGGTGGTACAGTGCGCAGAAGAAGCTGAATTTAGAGCCTGATATTAAAAGGAAATATCCGGAAAGGTGTCTGCGACATAAATTTCATCAAAGAACAGAATTAAAACTCTGCAAAACCTCTCTGGCGCCATTAAAGCACAGATTTCGCAGTCAGAGGAAATCTAGAAAGCAGTAAAGAGTATCAGTGGAAAAATAGTGCGTTTAAGGCCTGTAATTGCATATTTTGAGCCTTAATCCAATTATTCAAAGACAAGGTACCAGAATCAAAGACCCCGTGGATCGCTCAGAAGGCCCAATGCATAGAAAATAATACTATCAGGGTTTCACATCAGCAGAACGTTCTTCCATAAAGGGACACAATATCCATATTGCTTTTATTCTATGTCGTGCTCCTGAGAATATTTCCACCCTAACAACAGTCCTATGCTACCAGTGCATTAGTTATACAGTATGGCAGACCCTAGCATCATCGTTCTGCATTTTGTTCAGTACACCAGAGACATACCTGGAGTAAATGGAAATATGACGAAGACCACTCCATCATCCAACGAGTACCAGAGATAAATGCCCAGAATTTAAACTAAATGGAGCCTTGGCCCTCCTTGTTGTTTCAGAGTTTTAATGCTGCATTTAAGTTTACATCTACTCCTGTTATTATTTTCTCCTATAAGAATCCTCGAGAACATATTGTAAAGGTTTTTGTTAGGTTGTTGCTGTTGCTGTTAGAGGGATTCATTTTTTACTGTTAGAACAGCTTGGGAGAAAGTAGCAGAGTATTTTTATTGTAGTAGGCTGGGAGGAAGAAGTTTGGATTGTAACAGCCATTGAGCTCAGTGTATGTGACTGGTTTTGCATCAATTAATCAAGCACATTTCACAGGATCCTGGTCTATTACTATTGGTGATGTTTTTCTAACACTGTTTATTACATTTTCATGTTGTTTCATTTTTTGCTGGCTTGCATCAGAAATATGGCATAGGATTTACCCTTGTTAGGTACCCTATGTCTCCGCTCTCCTTGCCTTCAATGTTTTATGCTAAATGTGTTATCTAATGGTTGATTTCAGTTAATTTAACCAGTGTAGTGGATGTCATTTCCTGCTAGCTGATGTATGAATTAATGAAATATATCTTTAGTTGTTCTTGTTGGGTTTAAGCTGGAAGATTTGGGAACACTGGGGATTAGAGTTAGCCCTGTCCACTAGGATCCTTGTGCAACCAACTGGCCTTTCTAAGATCTCTTGCTGGTGTCAAAGCATTGAAGGTTCAAAGTCCTTCTCTGATCTATAGACCCTGGCTCTCTAAAACTTATCTCTGTTTTCTCTTGGAGCATGCTAAATCTGACCTGGAGTTAAATGACCTCTGGTCAGAACTACAAGATGCCCCTTTGTCCCTCCTTTGAGAGTTGCCTTTGAGTATTTCCAAGCAGGTCTGGAGTTAAATGACCTCTGACCTGATCTATAGACAGAAATTGGGTTTCTTTCCTTCTCTCACTTTCTATCCTTAATGTTCCATCCCACCATCTACCTAAAAAGATCCTTTAGTGTAGATGACTTGCCCTCTGAAAGCCTGAGCTAGTTTTTGCAAGTAATTCCCTTTCATGACTCCATAGCCCAATGGATGGCACTTTCTTGACCTATCCTCTTTGCTGAAACATCCTGTTGTTTTGTTCCTTTTCTCCCATCACTTTCTCAGTCTATGATCTCATGACCAACCTAGCAACCAACCAACCAAATCATTTTAAACCCCCCTCATGTGCTTCATAGCTAGCCTAATACCTCATTTTGAGCTTCAAAGATATACCATTCTTTTTTTACTGGAGATATCCCTCTCCGAGTCCAGGAGGGCTATATCCTAGGGCCCCAAAGTGGTTCTGATGTTGTCTCATCTTTTGGTCTTACCATTCTGGCCAAAACATGGGAACCCCAACAGAAACCATCTTCTTCGAGATTGCCCTGGCATTCCCAAGGTGCTCGAAGTATGGTCCAACAGTCGCCTGCCGTTGCCTTTGGCTTCTGGAAGTCACATTGGGGGCACGTCTTTAGCTAGTGCTGGTA
>JAXQQM020090023.1:0-36175 GCA_034641835.2 Pinus albicaulis
ACCCGAGACTGTAAGTGGCATGTCGTATTTTGTTTTCCATATATTCTTCCAGAGATCCGGCCCTCCCTGTAGCCAGCGCCACTAGAGTTTCGCTCCCAACACATTGTTTAAGGCGAAAGGATCACGGAGGCCCAATCCACCTGCAGCCTTCGATCTGAGTAATTTGTCCCAGGAAAGAAGCGCCCATTTCATGTTAGCTTGAGCTCCCTGCCATAAGAACTTTTTGAACATGCCTACCAATTGAGAACAAATCCCTTTTAGGCAGGCCCTCCCCGACAGCTTGTAAATTGGTAAAGCTTGAAGCACAGATTTTAACATTATGAGGCGCCCAGGTGCATTCAGGACTCTGAAGGCCCAATTTTGTATCCTTTTCTCCACTTGTATGAGAATATCTTGCCAATCTGCTATCCGAGTGGGTCCTGAATTTAAAAACATACCTAGGTATTTCAGGGGAAAGGAGCCCTGTTGAAACCCTAAGGTCCTGGCAAGAAAATTTTGCATCGCTACTGTACAGTTGAAGAAAAAAACATTGGACTTGTCATTATTGATTTGAGTGCCAGAAGCGTCCATGAAGACCTCTAGAATTTTGAGGATGGTTTGACATTCTTTTAGTGATGCCATACAGAGTAATAAGATATCATCAACGAATTGTTGATTAGTCAGTGGGAGATGAGGTCCCCACAATTTCAGACATTGTAGCTTCCTTTCTGCTACATGAGCTTTAATGAGTCTACCAAGTCCTTCAGCAGCGATGATGAATAGGGATGGAGACAGGGGATCACCTTCCCTGAGGCCCCGCGAGCTGTTAAACGGAACGGAAGGGCTACCATTCAAGAGTATTGAGAAATGCGGGGAGGCAATGAATGAGCGCAACCATTGAAGCCATCTTTCATCAAACCCAAAGGCTCACATCACCTCTATCAGATACTGCCAGCTTGTACGGTCATATGCTTTGGACAAATCCAATTTGATTAACAAACCTTTCCTTTTGTCTTTCTTGAGAGAATGAATTGCTTCCTGAGCAACCACTATTCCATCCAAGATTTGTCTTCCTTTTACAAAAATAGTTTGTTTCGGGGAAATTAAAGTGGGCAGCAGAGGTTTTAAACGATTTACCATAATAGTGGAGAGAATTTTATAGATGACATTACAGAGAGCTATCGGTCTAAAGCCAACTGGAGTATCTGCATTTTGTTTCTTAGGGATAAGGGTAAGGAAGGTAGCATTCAGAGCTGGATATACCACCTTGTTTCTTCGGGATTCTTCCACAACCTCTAGGATATTAGGACCTATGAATGGCCAAGCTGCTTTGAAAAATTCACTTGTAAACCCATCAGGCCCCGAGGCTTTATTCTTGGGTAAATTCAAGACCACCTCTTCTACCTCTTGTAAAGTTACTACTTGTAGCATAGCAAGGTTTTGTTCTCTAGTGATCACTCGTGGGATATGTGTGGTGATATTCTGGATAGCTGCCTGGAAGTTAGGGAGAGGTTCAGTAAGTAGATATTTGAAATGAGTAACCAGCTCTCTTTCCATATCTTCATGTTTGATTAAACGCTCTCCATTTGTAGCTTTTAGAGAAAATATTTGGTTATGTTGGCGTTTCTGTAACATGGCTTTGTGAAAATTTTTTGTATTGTGGTCTCCTTCTTTGAGCCAGTTGACTCGAGACTTCTGTTTCCATAGTATCTCCTCTTGTTTTCATCTCTCTTCTTGTTGACTGAGAGTACGGCCTTCCTCCAAAGCTAACACCTCTGTTCGACCATGGAGGATAATTTGCTGTTAAATATCTTTCATTTTTTCACTCAATCGAATTTGGTCGTGATGTATGTTACCAAATTCTAATCGATTCCAGCGTTTAATTTCAGCTTTTAATTGTTTCAAGCGAAGCTGAAACGAATGCATCTTATTGTTACCCCGGACTGGATTTGAACAACACCAGTTTTTAACCTTTTCCATAAACCCAGGATCCCATAGCCAAAAAAGTTCAAACCTGAAAGGGTGATTCTGTCGACTTGCCTTCACATCAATCTCCATTCTGATTGGCCAATGGTCTGAGCCCAGAGTAGGAAGAATAGCAGCTTCATAATAAATATCCAAGCTCACCAAAGCTTCAGTCGCTAAAAAATGGTCCAACCTAGAGGAAATCTGATGCCGCTCTCCTCTGCGATTATTCCAAGTGTAATTTCCATTAACAGTTGGGATATCTACTAAACGTAGATCATTTAGTAATTCTCGAAAAAGAGCCATTTCTGGGTCCTCCCTTCTTAGCCCTCCCTTGTTTTCAGAGATATTTAGAATCATATTAAAATCCCCACCTAAAAGCCAATAATTTTCATTATGCATTGTACTCAACATACGTATACTCTGCAGAAACTCTGCTCGGTCTCCTAGAATTGGAGGTCCATATACGGCCGAGATGAGAATCCTATCCTTAGATCCAATCTAGCGGAAAGTAGATGTTAAAATTGTGGGAAAGCCTATCCATTCCTCTGCTCTGATCTCTGCACCATTCCAGAGGATGGTTATTCCCCCTGACATTCCCACAAAGTCAATAGCCATAACCTCATATTGCATTTTGAAAGACTGCATTATATACTGAAGCTTTTTCTTAGAAACTTTTGTTTCTTGTAATAACATAACCCGAGGTTTCTCGATCTGTAATTTTTCTTTCAAATGTCGCTGCTTACCCTTGCTATTCAGACCTCTTATTTTTTAGGAGAGCACCTTCATTAAGAATTTTTGGGTAGTTGTTGAAATATCGTTGTTAACGGTATTATCTTTCCAATGTTAATCAACATTTCACCAACTAACTGTATTGATTCCTGCAGGGTTCGTCGTCCTCTCTTTTTTGCAGGTTTTGAAGGAGGGGGTACCTTCTTTCCGGCTGATTGTTCTCGTTATTGGGCTTCTCACTGGGCTTGCACTGTTAGATAATTCTCAAAATTTTCCTTATACAATTTCGTCTGATCAGCCAGGATGAATCGATCATCAAGATTTCACCATTCAAACAAGAGGCGTTTCAAAAGTTTCTCTTCTGCACTCAAGTTGTCTTTGGATTGTTCTACCTCCATTGGAATAAGTTCTTGCAGCGTACTATCTTCAAGCGCATCCATTTCCTACCCTGCTTTCCGCTTTGAGGATTGATTTTTCTGTGGAACCTCCGCATGTCCGTCTGCTGGGCCCTTCGCTACAACCTCTGAAATTGACGGTTCGCCTTCTTCTTGTAAAATCTCATACCTATTTTCTGTTGTTCTCGAACCAGGAGGGTTTTGTTTTGTAGCCGATCCAGAGCCGGTGTTCACTGAACAAGGTGGCCGTTTTTTTGTGGAAACCGGAACAAACCCTTCTTCATCCTGCCGGGGTGGCATCTCGGGGCCGCGAGAAGGTTGTTGTTCCAGGTCATTTAAGGGGCAAGATTTGTGCAAATGACCATACTCATGACAATGACGACAGCAAAAGGGGATATGCTCATAGTCGAGAAGCTGAAGCCAGACTTTACCTTCGTATTCCAATTCTATCATCTCTGGTAAGGGTTTAGAGATATTCATATAAACACAAATTCTTGCAAAGGATGTATATTGACCCCGAGTTGTGGAGTCTGCAATTTTATCAAAGCTACCTAAAGAATTTCCTATTCCTTCCAAAATTTCAGGGTCCCAAAAATCCATAGGGAGCCCAAATAGCCGAACCCAAATAGGAGCAGCCAAAAGTTGCTCTTGTTAAGGGTTATAACACTCTTCCCATTGTCTAATAAAAAGCTCTGCATTGCTGTAAAAATAGGGCCCTCCTTCAAAAATGCGTTCTTTATCTTGTAAATTTGAAAAAATAACTGTAAAAAAACCTTTCGCCCCTTGTTTCAGATCAATATGACCTTTGGGCTGCCATTTTGTTTGAATCCATTTTAGTAATTCCTTTTATGAAGGCCAAATACCTATAAAATTACAGATTAGAGGATGATTCTTCATATATCCTCGATATTCGTCCAATTTCGACGCTGGGATAACAAATCTTGGTTTTTTGATTGCCCTTGGCAAGCATTGCCCTTTCATCTTAGCTTGTCATTCTGCTCCCAAGACAGGGGCAGTCTTTTGCTGAGCAGATGCAGAATGGGGTGGCCGTACTGAATGGTCATCGCTTGTGATATTGCGGTAGGAGGGTGGCGGCCCTCCTCCCGAGGATGCAGCCATGGGGAAACTAGTCGGATATGGCTGCTTTCACTCAAACCGTAAGGAAAGCTACTGTATCTTCACCGCTTTCTTGGAGCCTTCAATCGCAGCATCCATCCCCGGATTTCGCACATAAAAACATTGCATGAATATCTTAATTCAAGAATAAGTAGGAACTTTTTTTTATGAACCACCATCTTAGTCATATGTATGTATATAGATTTTTATAGGCTATGATATATTAGAATAGATGATCCAATTGCATGTTTTTTAAATACATATTTTATCAACATATTTTGTAGTTTTTTTATGTGTGTGTGTGTTAGGGGGGTGTGGTGGGGGTGGAAGGGGGGTTTGTAAAAATGTATTTAAAGGATAACACTGAGAATATAAGAAAATATATGATTACGTGATTCCCCATTTTTTATAAATAAGGATTTTTACATTTTTACAAGGAGAAAAATAAACTTAATATTAAATTATATATATCATTTGTTTCCTACAATACTAGAGACCCAACTACAACCTTAGGACCATACTTTCATAGAATATTTCTAGTAGTGTTAAGCTCCTAATTCTATGATTGAAGGAGATGATCATAGAAAAATTTTCCAATATATTATCTTGTTCAAATATTATAAATAAACCTAAAATTTCCATCATATATCTTCTAATAATCTAGTTTATAAGAATCTAATAATTATTCAAATGAATAATTTTTTTATTCCTTTACTAATTACACACTTCAAAAGAAAGTTTAATATGATAAGGTTTGCAAACCTATTCAGACCTCCACTTAAACCAACTTTAGAAGTGATGATATTGCGCTCCCTCTCTCTCTCTCTCTCTCTCTCTCTCTCTCTCTCTCACACACACACACACACACACAATTCATATCCATTCTCCACCAATTGTTGGAGTTTCTCAAGTTCCATGATTAAACAATCCCCATGTGCTACGTTCAAGGTATAAACACCACCCCCCCAGTTTTAAATGAAATTGGGCGCCTGTGTTCTTCATTTTCTTATTTTTAGGATTTATATTGATTTTATCCCCTCATTTCCTTGTTTTTTATTTTTTCTAAATCCCTATTGAAATAACTTAGTTCTCAAATTTTTCTTTCATTGATTCCTTTTCTTCATATATTTATTTTTCCTTTAGTTTGATCTCTATTGGGTAGCAAATCTACATACTTTTCTCTTCTATTTTCACCTACTCTTCTCTCTCTTTGTATCACTAATTGTTCTAAACACATGAGGTAAACCCCTTTCCACTATCTTATATGGAATGTTTGATTAATGAAATAATAGTCATGGAGATTTTACATACGCGAGTATTAATTCTGTTATTTCCATAGATCTGGCAGTTAAAAGGTTGCATCTGCAAGTCATGGAAGCAACTCCGTGTTCTCAGCGTTATTTCGATATGATGTAACAAAATAATAGATCCAAACTTACGCCAAATCTATTTCGGACCTTTCTTGGTTTTCTCTCGGCAACTAGTTTGGTCCTTGTAACAATTGTATATTTCTAGATATTAGTTGTCAAATTGGGAAGATGGGTTTTTCTGAACATTTTTATAAGAAGGGTCTCGGGTCTGTGAACCGGGGGTTAGCATGCAAGAGACCAATTTTGTAATAGAATACTTTTAATTAATTGAATGCAAGGAATTTTTCCATTCCATCTGTAAGCTATGTGTTTACCGCAACCATGGTCAAAGAGTTGGGCCCACTCTTTTGATCAGGTACTGCACTATTTCCTTTTATTGTTTCGCATCTCTATTTGATTGTTTTAATTGTTGTTCCAGTATTCTTCTTTAATTTTTGTGAATGATTTTATAATTCTAAAATTTATCTTTAATTGTTGTTACAATAGTTTTGGTTGTTTAAATTTTTGAATCTATGATCAATATCGGATTGTGCCATTGCTCCTACATATACCTTGCTTGTTAACTTGAAATAATGTATGCACCTGGATTGATAAATTAATGTGGAAAAGGGTTGAATAGTTTATTCACACTCGGACACCAACATTTTGGCATCTTCCAGGGAAGGCTAACATAGTGCAAGAACACAGTTTGTAATTTATCCAAGGATCAATCTCTCATCTTAGGTAGGGAATTTGTTACCCTGCTCTGAGTCCTAAGCGTAGTGTTCTGATTTTATGCTTTTCAATTGTTTTTTTTTTATACGATCAATCTCTCATCTTAGGGAGGGAATTTATTACCCTGCTCTAAGTCCTGAGCATAGTGTTATGTTTTCCTGCTTTTCGATTGATTTTTTTTTTTTAAATCAATCTCTCATCTTAGGGAAGGAATTTGTTATCATAATCCAACTCTTGAGCGTAGTATTTTTCTTTCTTACTTTTTGATTATTTTCCTAGGGGTGAATTTCTCATCCTAGGGAGGTTATTTGATTTCCCTACTTCAGGTCCTGAACTTTGAATTTCTTAGTTTGTTTAGTCTTTTTCTTAAATCCAATCTCTTGTCCTGGGGAGGAAACTATTTGTACTACTCCAGGTCCTGAGCACTTATGTTATTTTAATGATTTCTTCCCACCAATTGCATGAACAAATATTGGAATAAGAGGGGCAGAGGAAGACCCCTAAAGAAAGGAAGGGATCTGGGAAGGAATAGATATATCTAGGAGATCATCACAAAGGCTGAAATAGAAGCATATTCTCATGTTGTTTTCAGGGTAAGGGTTCATATGTAGGCCGAGGGGCAGTCAGTTGAATAGCCAGTGCCATCCACGGTACCAGAGGAAATCCTTTCAATAGTAGAAGAAGAAGTAAACAAAGCATCAGTAGAAGAAATACCCGTGTTGCCAGTAGAAGGAGAAGAAACTGCAAGCAGAGCGTTAGAGGAATTGAGCAATTCCAATTTGGAAGAAGAAATCCTACAAGAGTTCACATCACCACAATCTCGAGGGACTATTGTGAAACATCCTACAATCAAATCACCCCAATCATCAGTTGTAGAAGCAGTTGAAATTCCGGATGAGTATTGGAAGATATTTATGGCACCTACAAGCTCCTCCATTGATTTCCCAATTGGAAACATTATAGGTGATGCACCAATGAAGCCCATCCCTTTAACAGCTCTGCCTAATTTTCATGGGCTTTCCTCTGAGGACCCCGATACATTCCTTTTTGAATTTGATATTTTCTGTCGGGGATACGACTATATCGCTGATGCTCAAAAATTAAAGATATTTCCTACTACTTTAAAGGGAACAACCCTGCGATGGTTCATGGGTTTAGGGGGAAAGACTATCTCCTCATGGGATGCAATGAAGGAAACCTTTTTGGAGAAATACCAGGATTATTGTAAATCTCATGACATCAAGGAGGAGATTTTTAAGTTTACACAGAAAGAAGATGAGAATATGGAAGATTGTGTGGAACGATTTAAATACACACTACGGAGGTCAGGCCATAGCAACCTGGACAAAGATAATATGAAGATTATCCTTCTCCGAGCACTCCGGGAAGATTCTCTGCAACTTTTGAACATAGTAGGAAAGGGGGACATCTCAAAGGAAGACTTCGACACTATCTGTGGGTTGTGCATTCAGTGCTCACGAGGGGCTGCAAGAAATGGACAAGGAATTCGGTCATCAAAAACTTCTGGTGGAGAGGTCACAAAGGCAGAAATCGGAAATCTACTAGATAACCTGAGGACTAACATCCTAAGTACATTATCTGCCCAGATGGACACTTTGCAAGCGAAACAAAAACAAATGGAGTTGGAAAAGACTATGGATATATTTTGCCCAGAATGCAGAAAAAAGCATCCGCTGAAAGAATGCCCATTGAACACAGTTGAAGCCTGTGCAATTTGCGAACAGACCCATGCGACTAGCTCGTGCCCTTCCTTGCCAGGATTGAAGGCAGTTTTTCAAGGAGCAAGCGAAGAGAATGCAACGGATCAACTGTACTTCATGGGACCGAAGAAACCATGGCAGCCTCGACCACCAATTATGAATCCAGGTATGCCTCAAGACCCGTCTCAATATTTTAATAATTTCAACATGGGTCCCCAGTCTGTACCTTTTTCACCAATGTGATCTCAATATCAATATCCACCCTGGCAACAATGGGTTCCCCACACTAGTTCGAATCCTTCTTGGACTCAGAACTGGCGTGGACCCTCTCCTACTGGACAGTTTCCCCAATCCATGCCTCAACAGCAACTTCAGTTGCTTTCCAATGTACCTCCAAGTAATCCATCCCTTTGACCTCAACTTCCTATCCAACCCAACCTGAATCCTAATAATAAAGGGGTCCAACAAGCTAACACTCTTAACCTTCCATCATATAGCATTTCTACTGTGGGACTCAATGAGATAAACTTACGATCTGGGCGAGTAGTGAATGCTCCAACTTCACCTATTATCATAGAACAGATTGACAGTGAAGTTACAGAACCAAAACCAAAAATAGTTGGGGATAAACCAGACCAAAACATCATAAATCAAACACCTCCCCAACCTGCTATTAACCAAGGTCGTCCAATGAATCCGCCATATCCTAAAATATTGACCCTTAGTAAACAGAGCCCTCAAGCAGAGTTCGACTTTCTAGGAGAATTACAATTTTTTTTTGTTAAAATACCCTTGCTTCAAGCTATGAGAGATGTACCTATATATGCAAAAACTCTTAAAGAATATTGTTCTAAGAAACCTGGGAAGAAATCAAAGGGCCCGTTAACCATCCATGTGATGGGCAGACTATCTGACATCATGCTGGGAAAAACCATGCCTGTAAAATATGGGGACCCAGGGAACCCAATTCTAACGGTACAAATTAGTGGGGTTGAAATCCCAAATGTACTGGTAGATTTGGGTGCTGCCATAAATATCATTACCTCTGAAACAATGAATGCATTAGGTCTTAGAAACATTAAGCCAACCCCTACTGTCTTGGAATTGGCAGATAGGTCTACAATTAAACCAGAAGGGAAGTTGGAAGACGTTACTATTTCGGTGGTCTCATGGCACTATCCCGTGCACCTCCTTGTATTACAGACACGATCCCCAGCCGGTGGCCATCCCTTGATTTTAGGAAGACCTTGGCTCGCAACCGTGGATGCCTATATCGAGTGTCGATCTGGACATATGATCATATCAAATGGGATGGTTACAAAGAACCTCACTCTCTATCCTTCTGCGGAACCGAGCCCATCAGATAAATTATTAGCCAAGCGAAAAACTCTACCAATGGAAAAATCTGAACCTGAAAACGAAGAAATTAGACTGATCCTTACCATTGGGCAGGCCCTTCAATTCAAAAAAGAAACCGAGGACGATACCATTAACACTTTTATTAATGATCCTTGTTCTATCTCTGATTCAACCCGTCAAATTTTAGAGTCTGCCATGAGCTGTGAAACGCAGGAAAATATCGAACCAGAAGATGAAATTGAAGACATCCCTGCAAATTCATCCCATGATAGTATTCCAATTGAAATTGAACCAAGAAAGACACTTAACATCAACCCAAATCTATCAGAATCCCTGGACCCAGACAAAGCAGCTTCTAAAAGTCCTTCAAAACCATCAGGAAGCTTTCACCTGGGATTATACCGACATGAAGGGGATTCCTACTAGTTTATGTATTCATCATATTTACATTAAGGAAGATTGTCGTCCTCTAAGACAGCCCCAACGAAGAATGAATCCCATGAATCCCGCTCTAAAGAACATTGTCAAGGACGAACTTCAGAAATTATTGGATGTAGGTTTTATTTACCCCATCTCGGACAGCCAATGGGTGTCTCCATTGGTTATCGTTCCCAAAAAGAATGGTAAGTGACGGATCTGCGTGTACTATAGGGAACTAAACAAAGCAACTCAAAAAGACCATTTCCCCTTGCCATTCATTGACCAAGTCCTGGAGACCCTGGCTGGGAAGAAGTTTTTCTCCTTCCTAGACGGGTTTAGCAGGTATAATTAGATCCAGATAGCCTCGGAATACCAAGATAAAACAACCTTTACATGCCCATGGGGGACCTCTGCATACAAAGTTCTCCCATTTGGTCTGTGTAATGCACCTACAACATTCCAGAGGGCAATTATGGGAATTTTCTCTGATTTAGTTGATGATATTGTTGAAATCTATATGGATGATTTTACTCCATATGGGAATTCATTTGAATAAGGATTGGCGAATCTGGAAAAAACACTCGAAAGATGTAAATAGACCCATGTGTCTCTGAGTACAGTTGAATGTCACATGATGAGGGAAGAAGGGATAGTATTGGAACATTTGCTCTCGGCTGCTGGAATTCGAGTTGATCCAGCCAAAGTAGAGGTAATACTGCACTTTCCCGTACCTAAGACACCCACACAGGTACGTAGTTTTATTGGTTGCGCTGGTTATTATAGAAATTTTATAGAAAATTTTGCTAAAATAGCACATCCAGTTTCTCAATTGCTAACAAAAGGTGCAGAATTTTTGTGGACAGAGGACTATGAAGCAGCTTTTGTTAAGATCAAGGGACTAGTTTACGAAGCTCTGATCCTTCGAGGACCTGATTGGGCATTACCATTTCATATACATGTTGATGCCTCTTAGACATCAGTAAGATCATTCTTAGGACAGCAGGTAGACAAGACACCGTATGCAATTTACTACGTCAGCAAGAATTTAACTCCTTCTGAGTTAAATTACATAGTGACTGAAAAAGAATTCCTGGCTGTCATCTATGCTATCAACAAGTTCCGACACTATATCACCAGGTATCCTACTTTCGTACATACTGATCATGCAACAATAAGGTATTTGATGAATAAACCTATCACTCCTGGTCTCATTACAAGATGGTTGCTATTGCTTCAAGAATTTGATATCACAATAGTAGATAAACCAAGGAAAGATAACGTAGTTGTTGATTTTCTGTCTAGAATGGATAATAATGATGAAGGCACACCCATAGAAGATAGCCGTAGAAGATAGTTTTCCGGATGAGCATCTTTTCGCAATTTCTACTAATCCTCCATGGTATGCAGATATTGCTAACTATCTTGCTATAGGGAACGTGCCCCGTCATTTGTCATACAGGGAACAGCGGAAAATTATTCATCATAGTGCCCAGTATTCCTGGATGGCAGGATAACTTTTTCATACAGGAGCCGATAAGCAGGTTCGACGCTATGTATCTATTTTAATATATTACAGGGATTCGAAAAGGGAATCACGATGGATTTGTTTGAAATAAATTTGAATGGGAATTGCTATCGGGTTAGATGAATAGAAATTCCTGTCATGGAAAGAAACCATCTCACAGAATTTGTGGGCTAATACAACATAACGAAAAAAATGGTTTCTTGGAGAATTCTCCTACGTAGGAAATGAAGCTGTTTTGTAGGAAACGCATCAAGCATTGTTCGATATGGGGAGGTTATGACCATAAATATGTAATGTATCCATGGAATGAGGTAGCGAGGAGCTTCATGATGAAATACAAAACCTACGAAGGACAATCTACAACTTTGTTCAAGTACCATTTCAAAATTTTCACCTTCGATTTTTTGCACACATGTTCATTCTTTAAACATACCCTTTCTTTTTATTGAAACAAATTCGTACATGGCATTCCTCGCCATTCGCACAAAGTCTTTACAGGTCCTCTCAATCAGTTGGTTTTGTTTATTGGTTATGCATGCAATAGTTCGATTTCAAGTTTCCTGGTCAGAGATCTGTGAATTATCGGAAGAGGAGGTAGCAGTTGTTATCGCTACTAAGGAGGAAGAACCAACACCTCTAGCTGACATAGAAAAATAAGAAGAGACAGAGGAAATGGAGGAAGAACTAGTATCCTCGGTTGATTCAACAGAAGAGGAAGAGCTGGAGGAAATGGAGGAAGATCTAGCACCTTCTGACAATTCAGCAGAAGAGGAAGAGCGAGACGAAATGGAGATAGAGCAGGAAGAACCAGAAGAAATGGAAATGGAGGAAAAAATTGGTGATATAGTTGAGACTACCACACAAGAACCATCCTCACCTATGGAACCTATTGACGAAGGAATCATGGATATAGGAGATGAATTTGAGGTTGTCCTACAATCATCGACTTTCATTAATGAAGCACAAGGAGAAGGAACACCAGCTAGAGGGTTGGAAAGTGATGATGTTACGCAAGAAACAACATCACCTACCCAAACGAATATGGATATTGAAATAGGTAGGGGTGTCACACAAGAACCACCCCTGATTCAGTCAGGATAGGAAGACAGAGAAGGAACGACCCTCGAGGTCGACACTGCTCCACAAGAACCAGTGTCGACTGAAAATGAAGAAGCAATACACGAAGGACAGGAAGATAGAGAAGGAATGACCCTCGAGGTTGACACTGCTCCACAAGAACCAGTGTCGACCCCAAATGAAGAATTAATGCATGAATGAGGCTTGGCCCAAGTGAGAAACGAGGGTGATGAAGAAAATAAATCAGAGATGGCAGACACAAATCAAGTAAAATATACCCTCCATTTTCCTTTTCATTCCATGATGCCTAGAGGAACAAGGGGGCTTCGTTCTCCCCAACGATTAATAAAGGAGATCGTTGTCCCACCAGCACTGAAGTTTGTCGATTCAGGGAAATATGTGACCGATATCGGTCCATAAATTTTTGATTCTTAGCAAGGGCATCCCGAATCACAAAAGGGAGAAGGAGATTCTGTGGAAACATCGGAGCAGAGAATGGCCGACGAAAGCACTGACTAGGTGACAAAATTTCCTGAGGTAAGGAAGAAAGAAAAGGAGAATGCTCTTGAAGAAAGGGAACCAAGTAAGGAAGACCTAACAGAAAATTCAGTTAATGCCATTAACAACGTTCCATTGCCTCCTGAACCTAATGCAAGGTTGAGAGATGAATTCATTAGTAAACAAGAATGGATAGAACAATGTGAAAATAGGAGACTACCTCTCAAGAAAAGGTATCCGCTTCAGTTTAACGAGACCATGTAGTTGAAGAAGGAAGTTCAGAAGTTGAGAAAGCAAGTATCTTGGTTGAAGAAAAAGGTAAAAGTATATAAATGGAAGGAAATAAAACCTAATATTGAGGTTTCCTCCACCGCTACATAGACTGTTCCGATTGAGCATCTGTTTGAAGCCTGAGAATTCTTCCTGGCTGCTGAAATTCAGAAATGGCAATCTGTTGCGAATGAACATAAGAAGGAGACAAAGAGGGTTCGAGAGCAGGTCGACGGGATTATTAGTGGGTATATAGACTAGTTAGATAGAGCATGGTAGAGGTAGGAGAAACAATGGGGTAAGATGGAGGATTTAGAAGAAAAAGTGCAAATGTTGAAAGAAGATAAGGATAAGATGTTTACCTTGGCACAGCAGGTAATGGCCTGTAGACCTCCCACCCATAGTTATGCTTTATTCCTTCATGATAAGTTATTTTTCTTCTGCCTGGAAAGTATATATAAGGAAATTATCCATGAGATTGAGGATTTGATACAGTTCTTCCATATTTTGAAAATTCATGACATCGTGGGTCAACACTTAATGTGCGAACTTTACATGCATGATTATTTCCTGAAGCATGATCAAGCCTTAAATCTCGTTCCATTTATGGGGGATATTCACTTGAGAGCCTTCACCTCCTACACTATCAACCAGGTTAAATGGAAGAAGGCCTATGATACGTTTGAATAAAATCAAGTTACAAGGCCACTGATGATAAAGAGAGAGCATGGCCAGGCAGAAAATATTTATAATAAGCACTTTACATTTTTACAGATTGAGGGACATAAGGATCATATGCTGGCAACCCAAAAATGGTGTGTTGACCTCTATATTAGACAAGTAGTAACTTTTCAGGATGAAGCTCTTGACAATTTTCAAAGGAGGTGGATGTTGTCATCAACAACTGTCAGAAATCGGGAACCTTTTGGAGCACCAAATTTTCCATGAGAATTAGAAAGAGTGTCACGTTTTGTAGCATGTATTCAGACTTGTGAGGTCCGGTGGATGTGACTGAGGTTTTAGTTCCACCTCATTTGGTTTCCAGTAGATCAGTATACTCCCACATACAATGTCAGCAAATATTTGTGGAAGGATGTTGTTCTAAAAGAGGGATATAAACTCTCTAGAACAGAGATGGCCGGAGAGTATGACCTCACTCAGCTTCATGCCAACCACAGTTAGTCAAACCCAAATCTGAGAAGACGACAAGCTGCATGAGGACATGCTGATAGACTAGTTGGGGGGAGATGTTGGGTACCGAATCTGCATACTTTTCTCTTCTATTTTTACCCACTCTTCTATCTCTTTGTATCATTAATTTTTATAAACACACGAGGTAAAACCCTTTCCACTATCTTATATGGAATGTTTTATTAATGAAATAATAGTCATGGATATTTTACCTACACGAGTAATAATTCTGTTATTTCCACAGATTCGACAGTTAAAAGGTCGCATCTGCAAGTCACGGAAGCAACTCCAATTTCTCAATTTTATTTCGATATGATGTAACAAAGTTTTCAGACATTTTTTGGTTTTCTCTCACCAACTAGTTTGGTCATTGTAACAATTGTATATTTGTAGATATTAGTTGTCAGATTGGGAAGACGGGGTTTTCTGAACATTTTTATAAGAAGGGTCTCAAGTCTGTGAATCAGGGGTTAGCATGCAAGAGACCAATTTTGTAACATAAGAATTTTAATTAACTGAATGCAAGTCATTTTTCCACTCCATTTGTAATTTGTGAGTTTACCGTAGCCCTGGTCAGAGAGTTGGGCCCACTCTTTTGATCAGGTGTTCCGTTACTTCTTTTTGTTGTTTCAAATATTTGTTTGATTATTTTAACTGTTTTTTCGGCATGTTTCTTTAATTGTTGTGAATGATTTTATAATTCTGCAATTTATCCTTAATTGTTGTTACAGTAGTTTTGGTTGTTTAAATTTTTGAATCTGTTATGAATATCGGATTGTGCCATTGCTCCTGCATATACCTTGCATGTGACCTTGAAATAATGTATGCACCCATATTGATAAATTAATGTGGAAAGGGTTTAATAGTTTATTCACACTTGGACACCAACAATCTCATTTTATTTGATTGAATTTTATTTAGTTTGAACCTTTTCACTTATATTTTCTTTCTCTTTTTACTAAAACATAGCAAATCCTTGACAAAATGTAAATTTTACTTGTTGTAACAAGTTCTTAAGAAAATATAAATTTCATGATTTGAAATGATGCATCTCTTAGTGTAGTATATATGAGAAATATATGTCAATCTCATGCTGATAGAAATA
The DNA here is from genome assembly GCA_034641835.2 of Pinus albicaulis. Taxonomy (NCBI): domain Eukaryota; kingdom Viridiplantae; phylum Streptophyta; class Pinopsida; order Pinales; family Pinaceae; genus Pinus; species Pinus albicaulis. Next base: position 15,438 of record JAXQQM020090023.1, read on the forward strand.
AGAATCCTTATGAAATGTCATACAAGCACATTCCTTTGGTAAATCATCTCAGGGTCTTTGGCTCCACCTTCTATTCATCTTTTATAAGCGAACAAAGAAGAAAGCTTGAGGCAAGGATTTGCAAGCGCATATCCATGGTATATTCGAATACCACCAAGGCATATCACGTTTATGATGAGGTAGCCAAGAAGTTTATTATTTCTAGAGATGTAATTTTTTTTAAATGTTCTAAAATTAACAACGTTATTAAGTGGTAACGTGATCATTTTGATAGATTCAAATATGAAAGAAATATCATGAATTTGATAATTATATTCCACATGGGGTGATCAATATCTTGGATCAATCTATGTAATCTCTTTCTTAAGCAGTCTCTCCCCATCATTAAGTTTTGGATGCTTCTTCATATTAGGAAGAATCTTTGAGTGGTGTGATTGAGAGGGTTGCAAGGTTGAACCTTAGTAAAACCCCATCTCAATGGATGGATCAACTTGGACCATCTCAGAAAGGTCCCCCAGAAAGGCTCCATGGAAAATTTTAGGAGCTAATATTCGCAGATGGGCTGATTTTTTGTCTTTTTTCCAAACATAATATTCAACAATTTCCATTTTTTCTAAAAATGATTCGCCCACATTTTATAATACAAAACTATTTTTCCTTTAAAATCACCAAAAGGTTATATAGAATAATACAAAATCATTATAAATATAAATAATTTTACAAAAATATTGCCAAACATTTTACAATTTCCATATTAGGGACCAGTAAAATTCACCAAGGTTTCTAAACTTTGACATACAATTTCATCCTAAAATTTTCCTTGAATGGCTCATCAAAGCACTTGAATGTATTCAACTAATAATATATGAGAGGTATGAACTTCATGTTCCACTGGAAAAGATGGATGTGATGTAGATAATTCTGATTCAGTTGATGTAGCACATATGGATGTTTCATATGAATGTGAATTTAATTTATCTACTAATTTGAACAAAATTTCTTTAAAGGAGTCAATTATCATGAGGAACCAAAAGAATCAATATAAAGGGAGTATGGTGCATTCTTGAAGAATGGAACATGGATGTCTCTGGACCATCTATTAGAAACCAAATTGATTGGGTACAAGTCAGTCTTCAAGAACAAGTACAAATAAGATGGCTCCCTTGAAAAAATAAAACAATGTTGATGGAAAAAATGATTTGCACATAGAAACGTGTTGATTATGAAGGAAATTCCCCCCCAACTAGAAAAATGGGCCACCTTCTAGACTCTCTTTACCATGGAAGCTCGAAAATGGATGGAAAGTTCATCAAACGAATGTGAGGACTACTTTATTGAATGATAACTTGAAAGAGAATGTCTTTTTAGCTCATATAGAAGGTTATGTTCTATAGGGAAAAGAAAAAAAAGAATGTAAACTCATCAAATCCGTATATGGATTAAAATAATAACTGGAAGCTTGGTTTGAAAATTTAACTAAGTGCCTTCTGAAATTGAATTTTTAACACTCAGATCTGGGTGATTCAACTGTTTTTTTCAGTAAAGTTATAAAAATTAGTGTATGCCTTTTCATATATGTTGATGATATGTTGATAACAAGGATCAATGAAAAATGTATTACATCCATAAAGAAAAAGTTTAATGTATCTGAGATGAAGGATTTGGGACACCTTCATTACTACTTAGGCATTGAAGTGACTCGAAATTCAAAGTATATATTCCTCTCTCATAATAATTACATTGAAGAATTATAAAACAAATTTCACATGGTTGGATGTGGCCCTCTATCTACTTTGATGGAATATAACTTGAAGGTCACATGAAAACAAGGGAATGAATTTGAGGATGCAATCAAGTACATATGACTTATGGGAATTCTTATTTACCTCATTACTACCAAACCAAATATTTCATTTAATGTTAGAACTGATTCCATATTTATGCCAAAAGCTTCTGAAGGACATTTTTCTACTACAAAAATAGCTATGAGGTACTTGAAAGGAAACGAAGGCCTTTGACTCAAATATTCATGAGTAGGTTACTTCTCCTTGTTGAATATTTTGATCCAGGATTTGATGGAGATAAATAAAATGGACTGTTGGTTTTAGAATACCTCATGAGTATTGGATTAGCGATTGTCTCTTGGAGGTCACACAAATGGTTAGTTCCAAGAAAGTGAATGATAAAAATAGGATATGCAGTATTTTCATAAGAAACAAAGTAGATTGTGTGGTTGAGGAAAATACTTGAATATTTGCAAGAGAAGCAAGTGAATTATACTCCTCTTTTGGTTGAAAATATATTTTCAATCAAGGTGGCTAGAAATCCTAGATTCCATGATTGAACCAAACACGTCATCACCAAGAAACATTTAATTAAATATAATATAGAACTTAGTAAAACATGTATTATGATAAGATCTATGATTATGAGTTCTCATCATGCGAAAAATGTCAAGAAAAGTTTGAACCTCTAGTTCAAGTGCTTGTGTGAATATGTAGTGGAGATACAAGATGATCTGACAATAAATATTTCCATTCTCTTTATTGTCCATATTAAAAACGTGTGTCGCTAACTTGAACAGATTTTGCGCAAATGAACTAGCTACCTTGCTATGAGACAACCTGCTCAGAATCTCTATACTAACATTCCACGATTTTTTTTTAACATTGTTCGATTCATAAGGCTTCATGATGTACATTAGAATTTTCACAAACACTATCAAACCACTTGCTGGAAACATGGACTACTTGGAAGTGGATACGATCTTAAAAATGTCTTTCAACTCCTTAGCCATTTCTCTGGCTAGCTCATACCTCTCTTACGTAGTTTCATTTTCATTGTCAAGGTAAATATAAACCACAATTGAAATTGAAAGATAAAGGAAAAAAAAATATAAACTAAATCTTTAAGCGATGCACAACTTTGGCTCTAATAACCTACCAATATTTTTGTCCATGTTTTGAATATGAGTCATTTTCTTCAGGCGAATGATAGTCTGTGTAGTCTTTTGAATTTTTGGACAATAAACTTTGGATGCAAATTTATGGGTTTCATTAATCCATTAATGGTCACATGATTTCTTTATGGAGAAGTTATGTACAAGAAAATTAAACATTGGGTTGTGAGGTAATGGGAAAAACACAACTAAATAAATTCTATTGTTCCTACTTATATCACAGTTGACCATTTTTGTTTAAATTTTTCTTATTTATCTATATAGTTAATGGGCAAGGATTACACTGCATCCAAGAACACTTGTTCTTTATATATTCAACCATCTCTCACTGACATGTTGTATGTGGGTTCTTGATTGAATTTAAATATGAGCTTCCACAAAAATAGACATTGTGAACTTAAGTACATAATTTTTTATTACAATTATAAGAGTTTTTTTTCTAATTATTCATGTTTTTACAATGCCAAATATTCGTCAAGTCCTACTAGCACAACCAGTTGAGTATGGGACTCGTCACAAGGGCAACCCAGGATCCAACCTCATGGAGGATATTGTGCCCGTGCTAGGGGAGGAGACAAGTTAAACCCAGGTAGCTTAGTGCTAGTGTGGCCTAGGCCAGGTGCAAACCCCAGGTGATTTTGATGGGTTAGATGCTCATGGGTCACGGTTTCTAAAGCCACATGTCAACCCTAATGTAATCTATGATTAACTCAGACCACTTGGAAAAAAAAATTGCCCAATCTTCACTTCTAATTTTCTAAATTGACAATGTTGCTTTTAGAAAATTTATGTAGTGTTATTCATCATTACCTAAATTTATTCTTGATTTTTCTATCATCAGTAACCTTTTTTTGAATGATATTGCTTGATTTTTATAACAACACTAAGCCTACTTGAATGATACATTGTCTATTTAATATTTTGAGAATACAAAAGGCCTTTCTTTTTTATGCCTCAATCCAAACCCTAGATCCGTGAGACATATTCTTTGCTTCCTTGGACTCTTGGAGCAATGTTCTTGATTCCTTGGTAGATTGTTAAGCAAACAATGAATAAAATAAACGTGTTCATGTTGTTGCAACAAGAGGCATGTGTTATGAACTATTCTCTAACATCTATTGTAAGGAACATTTTTGCATGATTTAAAAGACAAAGTGGGTAATCAATATACTCAATAAAAATAATAAAAATAATACTTGGTAAGCATGATAAGAAATTTAATTCGATTCTTATTTGTATGAATCTCATGAAGCTCCCAATGATAAATACCTTAAGTAATTATAGCTAGCAATGAATACAATCATGTTACAGTTACAAAATCCAACTATAGGATCAATGGATACAATAATCTTACATTCACAAAATCCAACTATAGTATCATAAAGAAATTAGGCTTACTTCTAAGATTTTATAGCGTTTTCAAGAGTTCTGGCCCTTCGGTAAAGTAGCAAGCTTTGCTCCTTTTTTTAAAATGAGGTTTACAACTAATATACCACATGTGTTAATAGAAAGATGAAACAATATTAATTAAAATAATTGATTTTACTTTAAAATATGTTTGAGATACAAATCCAAAATAAGATTTTCATAAATATTTATGATTAGAACCAAAATACGAAGCCTAGAATTTATTAGAATTTTAACATTTTAAAATACGTGAAAATAATTATTATACTTTTTAACAAAATTTTTGTTTATACGATGTTTTTTTAAATCAAAAGTTATATTTAAAATTATATTATTAATATTTTTTTTATTAAGATTATGAATACGGGTAACAAATTTATTTTATTTATTTAAAATTATATTATTAATCATTTTTATTAAGATTGTGAATAAGTGTAAATGAAAATATATTTATTTTATTTTATTTTATTTCTTTTTTATGTGACATTTTTATTTAAATGTTGTCGATTTTTAAGCTAAAATTTTATTCTACAATCCAAATATGACCCCTGCTAAAAGTATTTTAAAAAGCCAAAAAATATATATATATTTTTTTAAATAAAAATATAAATAATGCTCTAGTTTTAAAAATAACTTTACATAACAATATAACCAAAATATGAAGAGTTTTACAAACACTTAAAAAGAGATATGGTAAATAAATAAACCAGAGGTATGATAAATAAATAAAACCTCTTTTTATACTTATGGTAAATAAATAAAAATATAAATAAAGTAGAGGTATGGTAAATAAATAAAGAATATTTTTATATTTACTCCATAAACCTCTTTATACTTACAAAAACTCAAAAAGAAGTTTTATTTAGGTGAAGTCTATGGGCCAAATACCATGTGGCACATTATTATTAATACCATGAGCCAAATACCATATTTATAAAAGAGGTATAGAAATGTAACATAAATAAATAAAAATATATCAAATAGGAGTAGAAATCAACATCTAATTTTATTTGATGCCTATGAACCAAATACCATGGATCAAATTGATAATAATACCATGAAAAAAAAACATTATTAACCCTAACATTACCACTAAAATATTAATATTAAAATTATTAAATTTAATATATATATATATATATATATATATATATATATATATATATTGACTCTAGATATATATGGGATGGAAGAACAAAGACAGATGTTAGAGGTGGAGAAGGAGAGGGGAGAGAAAGAATTGAAGAGAGAAAGGAGAGGGTAAGAGAGGGAAAGGAATACATAAAGATGGAGGTGATAGAGAGAGAAGGAGAGGGGGGGTGAAGGAGAAAGTATTGGAGGGTAGAGAGAGAGAGAGAGAGGAGAGAGGCAGAGAGAGGAAGGATGAAAGGAGGAGAGATGGAGGGTTAGAGAGACAGAGTTAGAGGGTGGGAGAATTATAAAGACATAGAGAGTGCGAAGTGGAGAGAGAGGGAGTGACAAGGGAGAAATGGAGTGAGAGTGTGTATGTTTAGGGATGAGATAAATAGACATAGAGGGAGTGATGGAGATGGGTGGGGAGAGAAGGAGAGAGAATAAGAAAGGGAGGGATATAGTACCACAGTTGGAGAGAGATATAGAGAGATGGTGGAAGAGAGAGAGAGAGAGATAGAGAGAGAGAGAGAGGGTGGGGGGTGAAGATAGAGGGAGGGAGGAAATAAAGGGAGAGAGAGGAAGGAAGAGAGAGAGAGAGAGGACTTGAGAGAGAGGAAGAGAGTGATGGGGTAATATAGAGGATTGTAAGGGGGAGAGAGAGAGAGAGAGAGAGAGAGAGAGAGAGAGAGAGTGATGGGGGAAGAGAGAGGGAGGTAGGAGATAAATGGAGAGAAAGGAAGGAAAAGAGAGGGGACTTGAGAGAGAGGAGGAGAGAGGGAGGGATAGAGAGATGGATTTGGAGGGGGAGAGAGGGAGGGATAGAGAGATGGAGTTGGAGGGGGAGAGAGGGAGGGATAGAGAGATGGAGTTGGATCGGGGTAGAGGGAGCGAAAAAGAAAGGCATAGAGAGTGACAAGTGGAGAGAGAGGGAGTGAAAAGGGAGAGATGGAGAGAGTGTGTATGTTTGGGGGTGAGCTAAAGAGACAAAGAAGAAGATATGGAGAGAATGGGGGAGAGAAGGAGATATAGAGGCATATAGTGACAAAGTTAGAAGGTAAAGAGGGAGAGAGAGAGAGAGAGATAGGAAGAGAGAGAGGGAGGGAGGGAGTGAAAGGAAGAGAGGGACTGGAGAGCTGTAGGGAAAGAGAGATGGAGATGGAGGGGGAGAGGGAGGGTGGTAAGAAGAAGGACATACAGAGTGAAAGTTGGAGAGAGAGAGAGAGATGGAGTGATAAGGAATATGGAGGGATATCGAGAGAGGATAGCAGAAGGCAAGAGAGATAGAAGCGAGGGAGAGGAGGAGGGAGTGATAGATATATAGATTGGACAAATAGAGTGTATATTTTGGGCTTGATATATAGAGACAAAGAGATATAGATATATAGAAGGAAGGTGAAAAGAAAGAAGAGATAAATGAAGTCAGGGAGGGAGGGACAAAGATATTGATAAATATGGAGTGAGAGAGTGTGTGTGTTTGTTGGGGTGAGATAAAGAGACAAATAAGTAGAGACGGAGGGACATATAGATATATATGGAGGGGGGAGAGAGGGAAGAATATTTCTTACAATAGATGCATTTATTTCGATGTAGATAGAGGGAGGAAGGAAATAAATGGAGAGAGAGGAAGCACGAGAGAGAGGACTTGAGAGAGAGGAAGAGAGTGATGGGGTAATATAGGGGATTTTAGGGGAAATAAAGAGAGAGAGTGAGTGATTGAGTGATGGGGAGAGAGGGAGGGAGGTAGGAGATAAATTCAGAGAGAGGAATGAAAAGAGAGGGGACTTGAGAGAGAGGAGGAGAGGGGGAGGGATAGAGAGATGGAGTTGGAGGGGGAGAGATGGAGGGATAAAGAGATGGATTTGGAGGAGGGGAGAGGGATGGATAGAGATATGGATCTGGATAGTGAGAGAGGGAGGGAAGAAGAAATATATAAAGAGTGACAAGTGGAGAGAGAGAGGGAGTGACAAGGGAGAGATTGAGATAGAGTGTGTATGTTTGGGGGTGAGATAAATAGATAAAGAAGAAGATATGGTGAGAATGGGGGAGAGAATTAGAGAGAGAGGCATATAGTGACAAAGTTATAATGTGAAGAGAGAGAGAGAGAGAGAGAGAGAGAGAGAGAGAGAGAGAGATGGAGGGGGAGAGAGAGGGTGGTAAGAAGAAAGACATAGAGATTTTAAGTTGGAGAGAGAGAGGAGGAGGAGTGATAAGGAAAATCGAGGGAGAGCGAGAGAGGTTAGCAGGAGGGAAGAGAGATATAAACAAGGGAGAGGGAGGGAGAGGAGGGGGGAGTGATAGATAAATATATTGGATAAATATAGTGTATGTCTTGGGGTTGATATAAAGAGAGAAAGGATATAGATATATAGAGGGAAGGTGAAGAGAAAGAAACGATATATGGAGACAGGGAGGGAGGGACAAAGAGATTGTTAAATATGGAGTGAGAGAGTGTGTGTGTGCTTTTGTGGGTGAGATAAAGAGACAAAGAAGTATGGATGGAGGGACATATAGATATATATAGAGGGGGGAGAGAGGGAATAAGATTTCTTACAATAGATGCATTGATTTCAGTGTAGATGGTGATTTCTAATCCTATTTGATTTCTAGGACTAGATGCATTGATTTTAGTGTAGACTTTGATTTCTAATTATATTTGATTTCTTGCACTAGTTGCATTGATTTCAATGTAGATGATTTCTAATTCTATTTTATTGCTTGCGCTAAATACATTTATTTCAGTGTAGATGGTGATTTATAATCCTATTTGGTTTCTTGCACTAGATGAATTAATTTCAATGTAGATGTTGATTTATAATTATATTTGATTCCTTACACTATATGCATTGATTTCAATATAAATGATTTCTAATCCTATTTGATTTCTTGTGCTAAATGCATTGATTTTAGTGTACATGGCGATTTATAGTCCTAAATGATTTCTTGCACTAGATGCACTGATTTTAGTGTATCTATCAGTTTCTAATCCTATTTTATTACTTGCAGGAGATGCATTGATTTGAGTGTAGAAGTTGATTTCTAATCCTATTTTGCTACTTTCATTTTATGCATTTATTTCTATGTAGATGTTGTTTTCTAATGTTATTTGACTTCTTGCATTAGATGCATTGATTTTAGTGTATATGTTCATTTCTAATTTGATGTAACTGGATGTATGTTGGTACATTAATTTTAAATTCATTGAATTAATTGTGTGCATTGATTTCAATGTAAGCAAAAAACATTATTGAGAATGTAGAATGATTGTTGTGTTATAGAAATTAAATCTAATAGTATTGGAGAGAAAGAGAGACAAGGTATGATGTTTACTACAATAGCTCGAGCTAAAAATTTAAATGGTTTATGATTTATGATTTCTACAACCTTTTTCATATAATCGATATGAAAATATGACAAAATTAACAAGGGTGACGATGAGAATAGTAGAAGAAAATAGTTTGAGATTGATCACAATGAAGTCTATTTGTAATTTACTACATTCTTATTATTCCCATTTTCTATCATTCAATATTATTACATTGTCACTTTGCATTGACAAATTTTATTTCATCATTTTTCATCATTAAAGTTATTTTACAATTTTTATCATCTCAACAAACTCAGGCAACTAAAAAAATTTAAAATTAAAGTGAATCGATAAATCTCAAACATATTTAGCATATTGAAAATGGATATATTAATATTAGATGTATTTACATATTATTGTTAAAATTAATCATATGTTAATCTCAAACATATTTAGCATATTTAAATTGGCTATATTAATATTAGATGTATGATCAATTTATGCGGGGAACGCGACATAATATACATATAACAATAAACAAAAATGCGCGGAAAAAGATAATATGCCATTTCATTAATATCAAAGGAGCTGAAATTTTCTTACGGATATAATGGAAATAAACTAAGAAGAGATGTGGCAGCTACAGGACTCTGAACTGTGTTAAAATGAGGCTTAAGGGCCTATTTATCATTTAGAAACAATGGGAAATCCTAAACAACCAAAACCCTAACCCTAGGAGATGAAGCGCCAAAACTATGGGCCCCGTTTGGGTAAATTGGTGTTTCAACTTCCCAGGGGCGTAACTTTGGCATACGATCTCCGTTTGACATGTACCATACCTCGTTAGAAAGATATATTCGAGGACTACAAATTTTGAAGGAGCAACATTGGTCCATGAATCCATGTTGCTCTCCGTTTTTTCAAAAAAACGTCGTTTAGGGCCTCAAAACGGCTCTGGAAGTTCAGGACCCGAAAAACTGCTAAAAATAGTAAGTCATTATGGCTTGAAAAAAATGAAAGAGATAATGGTGGGGCCCCAAGTGGAATAGGCGGGTGACCACCAATATCCACCTGGATCATTCCTCCCCCCTTAGGAAGCAATGGTCCCCATTGCGTTAAGTTCCTCCATGAGATGAGGAAATTTCTGCTGAACTTGGTCCCTGGTGAACCACTTTCCTTGGTGCAGGAGTTGGCCAGCTTTGACAACCCGATATAGTTGGATCTTCTATTGGTGAGTGTTCTTGATTTGCATGTCCATGAGATATTTTGATACATTCCATACGATGCAGGTTTAACTGCATTTGTTATTGGGTGAAAATGTGAAGTTGGGAAACACTTTTTGCCCTTTTTCGACGTTGAAAATTGTAATTTTCTATGTTTTTCAACTTCAACTCCACTAAACTCATATTTTTATCGCAAATTATGCTTTGACATAAAAACAAGAATTGTAGAGAATTGTCTTACCTCCATACCCATATTTTTTTTTTTTTAAATATTGACATATAGAGGGGTAAATTTCTTGTTTACTAACTGCATATACTTGAAATTTTCAGGCAAACATAAATAGTCACTTTATGATCCCTAACTTTTTTTAGGGAAGGTTATTCATTTTTTGGAAAAAAACCATAGCATCATAATCTGCATATATTGCACTAGTGCACAGACTATTTTTCGGTAATTTTTAGATTAAATCACTATTTTTTATTATTTTTTGAAATGGACGAAGACAAAAAAACAGTGATGTTTCAGTACATTTTATGATCCCTAGATTTTCTTTTCAATGTGATCGTCAATAAGAAAAATGAGAGTACCCTTTTGAAGTAGATAGGGAGAGGAAATGCAATATGATTTTTCTGAATTTTTTGGTTTCGTCATTTGAAAGTTATTGAATTTTCATTCAGTGCAATTTTTCGAACAATGAAATTCCACAGTGACACAGTTTAGTAAAAAATTAATAAAAATTTGAATTTTTTAATGAAACTCCACAAATATCATATCATCAGAAACTAGATTCAGATATGAATCTAATGGTACTTGGTCCGACATATAACATTTTGTTTTTGTAGGTGTTCCGCCCCTCCAAAGTTGCAGGTTCCTGAAAACTGCAGAATTTTCTGGGTTTTTCGTTGACCAAAAACTCTCGGCCGAGATAATGTCTCGGACGAGAAATTTATAAAACTCTCGATCGAGAGTTTAACCCACCTAAAGTTACATTTAACCGCGTGGCCAAACTCTCGGCCAAAAGTTTAAAAAACTCTCGGATGAGAGTTTGCGCCCGAGAGTTTACCCGATGAAACTCTCGGCCAAGAGTTTAGAAAACTCTAGGACGAGAGTTTAGAAAACTCTAGGCCGAGAGTTTAGAAAACTCCAGGACGAGAGTTTAGAAAACTCTAGGACGAGAGTTTTGAAAACTCTAGGACGAGAGTTTAGAAAACTCTCGGCCAAGAGTTTTATTAAATGTTTTAATCAAAAGTTTTAGGGGTTTATATGTTTAGGATTTTATATGTTTAGGGTTTAGGGGTTTATATGTTTAGGGTTTTATATGTTTAGGGTTTAGGGGTTTATATGTTAGGGGTTTACATGTTTAGGGTTTAAGGGGTCAAATGGGTTAGGGGTTTTGGGGTTTAGGGGCTTAAATAGGTTAGGGGTTAAGGGTTTAGAGGTTTAGGGTTTAGGGGGTTAAATGGGTTAGGGGTTAGGAATTAGGGTTTAAGGGGTCAAGGGTTAAGGGGTTAGAGGTTTAGGTGTTTAAGGGGTTGAATGGGTTATGGGTTGAGAATTAGGGTTTAAGGGGTTATAGGTTTAGGGTTTAGGGGGTTAAATGGGTTAGGGTTGGTTTAGAGGTTTAGGGGGTTAGGGGATTTAGCAATTAAGGATTTTAGGGGTTAGAAGTTAGGGGTTAATGGGGTTAAATGGGTTAGGTTTTTAGGGGTTTAGGGTGTTGAATTGGTTAGGGGTTGGGAATTAGGGTTTAAGGGGTTAAGGGTTAAGGGTTTAGAGGTTTAGGGTTTAGGGGGTTAAATGGGTTATAGGTTTAGAGGTTTAGGGGGTTAGGGGATTTAGCAGTGAAGGCTTTTAGGGGTTAGGGGTTAGGGTTTTGGGGGTTAAATGGAATAAACACTTAAATGGGTTAGGTTTTTAGGGGTTTAGGGTGTTGAATTGGTTAGGGGTTGGGAATTAGGGTTTAAGGGTTTAGGGGTTAAGGGTTTAGAGGTTAGGGTTTAGGGGTTAAATGGGTTACGGGTTTAGAGGTTTAGGGGGTTAGGGTTTAGCGGTGAAGGATTTTAGGGGTCGGGGGTTAGGGTTTGGGGGTTAAATAGAATCCCACACTTGAATGGGTTAGGTTTTAGGGGTTTAAGGTGTTGGGGTGGTTATGGGTTTTTAATTGGTTGAGGTTAGGGGTTAGGGTTTGAGTTAGGGTTTGGAGGTTATATGGGTTATAGGTTTAGAGGTTTAGGGGGTTAGGGGATTTAGCAGTGAAGGATTTTAGGGGTTGGGGGTTAGGGTTTTTGGGGTTAAATGAAATCCACACTTAAATGGGTTGGGTTTTTAGGGGTTTAGGGTGTTGAATTGGTTAGGGGTTGGGGAATTAGGGTTTAGAAGGTTGAGGGTTAAGGGTTTAGGGATTTGAGAGTTGGGGTTTAAGGGGTCGAGGTTATGGGTTGAAATTAGGGTTTAAGGGTTAGGGGTTTTGGGGTTTGTAGGCTTAAATGGGTTAGGGGTAGGGGGTTAAGGGTTTAAAGGTTTAGGGTTTGAGAGTTATATAGGTTAGGGGTTTAAAGGTTTAGTAGGGGTAAATGGGTTGGGGGTTAAGGTTTTAGGGGTTGGGGTTTGGGGTTAGGGTGGGGTTTAAGGGTGGGGTTATTTTGTTATGGGTTGGGGAGTATGGTTAATGGTTCAAGGGTTAGGGGTTAAGGGTTTAGAGGTTTAGGGATTAGGGGGTTAAATGGAGTTATAGGTTTAGGGGGTTAGCGGTTGTGACGAGGTTTTAAGGGTTAGGGTTTTGGGGGTTAAATGGAATCTACACTTAAATGGGTTAGGTTTTTAGGGGGTTAGGGGTTAAGGGTTTAGAGGTTTAGGGTTTAGGGGGTTAAATGGGTTACAGGTTTAGAGGTTTAGGGGGTTAGGGGATTTAGTAATGAAGGATTTTAGGGGTTAGGGGTTAGGGTTTTTGGGGTTAAATGGAATCCACACTTAAATGGGTTAGGTTTTTAGGGGTTTAGGGTGTTGAATTGGTTAGGGGTTTTGGGGTTTAGGGCCTTAAATGGGTTAATGGTTAATGGGTTAAGGGTTTAGAGGTTTAGGGTTTAGGGGTTAAATGGGTTAGGGGTTTAAAGGTTTAGTGGGGGTAAATGGGTTAGGGGTTAAGGGTTTAGAGGTTTAGGGTTTAGGGGGTTAAGGGTTTGGGGGTTAGGAATTAGGGTTTAAGGGGTCCACAGTTATGGGTTTGGAATTAGGGTTTAAGGGGTTAGGGGTTAAGGGTTTAGAGGTTCAGGATTTAGGGGGTTATATGGGTTACAGGTTTAGAGGTTTAGGGGGTTAGGGGATTTAGCAGTGAAGGATTTTAGGGGTTGGGGGTTAGGGTTTTGGGGGTTAAATGGAATCCACACTTAAATGGGTTAGGTTTTTAGGGGTTTAGGGTGTTGAATTGGTTAGGGGTTTTGGGGTTTAGGGGCTTAAATGGGTTAGCGGTTAACGGGTTAGGAGTAGGGGTTAAGGGTTTAGAGTTTCAGGGTTTATGGGTTAAATGAGTTAGGGGTTTAGAGGTTTAGTGGGGGTAAATGGGTTAGGGGTTAAGGGTTTACAGGTTTAGGGTTTAGGGGGTTAAATGGGTTAGGAGTTAGGAATTCGGGTTTAAGGGGTCAAGGGTTAAGGGGTTAGAGGTTTAGGTGTTTAAGGGGTTGAATGGGTTATGGGTTGGGAATTAGGGTTTAAGGGGTTATAGGTTTAGGGTTTAGAGGGTTAAATGGGTTAGGGTTGGTTTAGAGGTTTAGGGGGTTAGGGGATTTAGCAATTAAGGATTTTAGGGGTTAGAAGTTAGGGGTTAATGGGGTTAAATGGGTTAGGTTCTTAGGGGTTTAGGGTGTTGAATTGGTTAGGGGTTAGGAATTAGGGTTTAAGGGGTTAGGGGTTAAGGGTTTAGAGGTTTAGGGTTTAGGGGGTAAAGTGGGTTATAGGTTTAGAGGTTTAGGGGGTTAGGGGATTTAGCAGTGAAGGATTTTAGGGGTTAGGGGTTAGGGTTTTTGGGGTTAAATGGAATCCACACTTAAATGGGTTAGGTTTTTAGGGGTTTAGGGTGTTGAATTGGTTAGGGGTTTGGAATTAGGGTTTTAGGGGTTAGGGGTTAAGGGTTTAGAGGTTTAGGGATTAGGGGGTTAAATGGGTTACATGTTTAGAGGTTTAGGGGGTTAGGGGATTTAGCAGTGAAGGATTTTAGGGGTTAGGGGTTAGGGTTTTGGGGGTTGAATGGAATCCACACTTAAATGGGTTAGGTTCTTAGGGGTTTAGGGTGTTGAATTGGTTAGGGGTTAGGAATTAGGGTTTAAGGGGTTAGGGGTTAAGGGTTTAGAGGTTTAGGGTGTCGAAGTTATTTTTTGGGAATCGGGGGTTTAGGGGTTAGGGGTTTGGGGTTTAGGGGCTTAAATGGGTTAGGGGTTAATGGGTTAGGGGTAGGGGTTAAGGGTTTAGAGGTTTTAGGAGTTTAGGGTTAATGGTTTAGAGGTTTAGGGTTTAGGGGTTAAATGAGTTAGGGGTTTAGAGGTTTAGTAGGGGTAAATGGGTTAGGGGTTAAGGGTTTAGAGGTTTAGGGGTTACGAATTAGGGTTTAAGGGGTCAAGGGTTATGGGTTGGGAATTATGGTTTAAGGGGTTAGGGGTTAAGGGTTTAGAGGTTTAGGGTTTAGGGGGTTAAATGGGTTATAGGTTTAGAGGTTTATGGGGTTAGGGGTTAGGGTTTTGGGGTTAAATGGAATCCACACTTAAATGGGTTGGGTTTAGGGATTTAGGGTGTTGAATTGGTTAAGGGGTTTGGGGTTTAGGGGCTTAAATGGGTTACATGTTTAGAGGTTTATGGGGTTAGGGATTTAGCAGTGAAGGATTTTGGGGGTTAGGGGTTAGGGTTTTGGGGGTTAAATGGAATCCACACTTAAATGGGTTAGGTTTTTAGGGGTTTAGTGTGTTGAATGGGTTAGGGGTTTGGGGGCTTAAATGTATTTAGGGGTTAACGGGTTAGGGTAGGGGTTAAGGATTTAGAGGTTTAGGGTTTAGGGGTTTAGATGGGGTACAGGTGAGGCGTTCATACAGAAAATAGACTTCCTTTAAATGATGTTTATCCCCTTACATCCCATTCCAAGAAGCTCATCTCACTTCAAAAATTTCTCGAGATTTCCAAGAATTTATAACGATATTAAGGTGCTATGCATTGTCTCCTTTATCACCTCATTGCATTTGGTCAATTGTTTTTTAAATTTAGATTTATTCATTAATTTCAAAAAAATTATTATATATATATAGTTGTTTTTATTTTGATTTATGTTTTAGAATTTTATTTTATTTATATTAATATATCAACTAGTTTTATATAAAATATTTTTAGTTTTTTATATAATATTGATATTACAAAATATTGTAACAAATTTTATTTAATTAAATCTTCATGTATTTTTTATCATTAATAATAATAAAATAATTTAAAATAAAATTATAATTTTTTTATTTTTTTATCATTTTTTAATTTTAATAAAGTACTATTAAAATTATATAAAGTACCAATTCTAAAATACCGAGAGTTTTATATAAAATAAGGTACCAATTCTAACAACTTAATAATTTTGGCGTTTTATTATAGGAATAAAACTCTAGTACGAGAGTTGAAAAAACTCTAGGATGAGAGTTTTTAAAACTCTCATCCGAGAGTTTTTAAAACTCTCGTCCGAAAGTCTTCCCGAGAGTTTCCGTCAATAAAACTCTTGGACGAGAAAATGCATAACTCTCGTCCGAGAGATTTTTAACTCCAGTTAAACCCAATAAAACTCTCAGACGAGAGTTTTTAAAACTCTCGGTCGAGAAATAGAGTTGACTATTTTCTCGAACGAGAAATTAAAAATTTCTCCCAAATTCTAGCCGTCCGCCAGAAAGTGTTTCCCAACTTCATGATTTCACCCATGAGTTTTTCTGCAATGTCCGAGGTGTCCAGTAGAGGTGGGAAGTAAGGACGAAGGCGATCCACATTGAAGACTAGGTGCAGAACAAGGAATGGTGGAATACTGAGCTCGAAGGAATTGTTCCCTACAGCCTTGGTGATGGTTTACGGCCCGTATCGGAGCGGGCGAAGCTTGCGGTGGGGTCCAGTGAGGCGCTCCTTCTGCAAATGTAGCCATACTTTGTCGCCCACCTGGAAGTTGTGTGGCACCCGGTGTTGATCATGGCGTTGCTTGTACTTGGCATTGGCTCTGTCCAATATATCATGAACCTGTTGGCGGATATGTTGAATGCGCTCGATGGAAAACCTTTTTCTTTGTCGGCTGTTGTACATGAGACAAATTGACTTGAGTAGACGCAAATGGGATGGCTATGCAAATGGGATGGTTACGTCAATGGGAGCATGGTTACGTCAACGGGACATAGTGGTTGAAAGTAGTAGTGGTTGAATGTAAGCCTACTATCAATCCCCTGAAAGGGGCTATGGCCGATTGAACTGTGGAGAGCCCGATTATGACTATGTTGTACATAAGGGAGGCTCTCGTCCCATGTGCGTGGATGCTTTGAATTGTACATGCGCAGAATGTGTACAATCATTCTGTTGACGACCTCTGTCTGGCCATCGGTTTGGGGATGGAAAGCTGTGGACTTGGTGAGCTTGGTATCCAACATCGACCAGAGGCTGGACCAAAATGTGCTGAGGAACCTGCTATCCCGATCTGATATGATAGACTGTAGGATCCCAAAGTGCACCCACACTCGTTCAAAGAAGAGTTTAGCAGTGGCTTCTGCTGTGATATTCTTCTTGCAGGCCGCCATAATGGCCATCTTCGAGAATCTGTCGACGACCACAAAAACACAGTCATTTCCCTGCTTAGTAGAAGGCAGGCCCGACATGTAATCCATGGAGATGGATTCCCAAGGTCCACTAGGGGTAGGTAGAGGAGTATATAGGCCTTGCTTCTTGATGGTCGGTTTGGCAATGGCACAAGCAGTGCAGGATCTGATGTGCTTCTCGACATCCTTTCGAAGGTTCGGCCAATAGAAATACTTCTGCGGGATTGCTATTGTTTTCTCGACCCCGAAATGCCCAGCGACTCGACTGTAGTGTGCTTCCCATATCATCTTGGCACGCTCGCTTGAAGGAACACAAAGGTGTCCCATGTGACATAAAAGTGCATCTTAGAGGTGAAAATTTGGAACTTGCGTACCCCCCAAGAGTGCCTTGTAAGTTTGGCCGAATTCTGGGTCACTCTCATAGAGAAGCGGCCAATCAGAAGTCTTGTGCCCACAAGAGTTGAGCACAGTGGTGAGCGCCACGATCGGTGGTCGGCTGAGGCAGTCTGCAACATGATTGGTGCTACCCTTCTTGTACTTGATTTTCAAATGAAACTGTTGCAGATATGTGGACCACTTCTGATGGCGATCATTCTGCAACTTCCCTTGTGTCTGTATGAACTGCAGGGGCCGGTGGTCTGTGTGGATGATTGTTTCCTTCCCCAAAATGTAATGGTTCCATTGTCGACAGGCTTGCACAATGGAATACATTTCTTTGTCATAGGTGGGATACTTGCAAACTGTCTCAGACAATGTCTCACTGTGATATGCCACTAGATGTCCCTGTTGAGTAAGAACTGCCCCAATAGCATAGTCAGAGGCATCTGTCTCGATCTCAAATGGTTGTTGCAAGTCTGGTAAAGTGAGCACTGGGGAAGAATAGAGGCGATTTTTCAATTCTGTGAACGCCTTCTGTTGAGGTTCCAACCAAAAGAATTTTTCTCTCGCTTCTATCTTGGTGACTTGACTCAAGGGCCAAGTGATATGAGAGAATCCCAACACAAACCTCTGGTATAAATTAGCAAGACCCAGAAAGTTGTGAAGCTCTGTTATAGTGGTTGGGGCTGGCCAATCCCGAATGACTTGGATCTTGGATGGATCCACATGCAACCCCCTTTCATCAATAATGTATCCCAGATATTGAACCTGGGTCATGCCAAAAGTGCACTTCTCCAAATTGGCACACAACTTGTGTTGCCGCAGTGTTTGGAGGACTTGTCGGATGTGGTGAAGGTGCTCTTCCCAAGTCTGGCTGAAGATCAGAATATCATCCAAGTACACCACTAAAAATGAGTTGGTGAATGGCCGCAAGATGTCATCCATCATCCTCATGAAGGTGGCGGGAGCATTCGTCAACTCGAAAGGCATGACCAGCCATTCGAAAAGGCCTTCCTTGGCTTTGAAGGCAGTCTTCCACACATCGGAGGGTTCAATTGGTACCTGGTGATACCCAGACTTCAGGTCTATCTTGCTGAAATATTTTGCACCTTTGAGTTGGTCCAGAAGGTCATCAATCCGTGGGATTGGGTACCTATTCCGGACAGTGATCTTGTTCAGCGCCCGATAGTCAATACAGAGTCTCCACGTCCCATCCTTCTTCTGTACCAACACGATCGAGCTCCCACAGGGCGATGAACTTGGTCTGATGTGACCTTTCTACAACAGCTCCTGAATCTGCCTCTTGATTTCATCATTTTCCAGAGCAGAGCGTTGATAGATCGGTCCATTAGGTAGCGGCGCACCTGGGGTCAGATCAATCAGGTGCTTGACCTGGCAGTGCAGAGGAACTCCTGTGGGTGAGGCGAAGATGTCCCCGTACTCCTCCACGACCTTATCCATTTGTTGTTTTCGTGCAGAGGGGCCCTGTCTGGAGGTCGTGGCCACAGTCTTCTTCTTGCCCTGGGGGCGGATCATCAGGAAAACGAATTTCCTGGTTTGGGAAATGAGCTTACTACATTGTTTTGCAGTAACCAAAGAGATAGTGGTAGGAGGTGGTACCTCTGGTATCCTGTACAACTTATTTCCCAAAGTAACAATAACAGCACGAGGTCGAGACTCATACACAGCATGACGCTTCCACAAGTATGGTTGTCCTAATAATACATCAGAAACATGAATAGGAGCAACGTCACATAATACCTCATCTGTGAAGGGCTTGATGCTATAGGGAAGGCGACACTGCTGGCTGACGCGGAGATCTCGTCCTTGGTGAAGCCACCCGATGGTGTATGGATGTGGGTGAGCTGTGGTCGGCAAGCCCAACCGCTTCACGGCGTCTGCTGAAATGAGGTTCTTTTGGCTCCCATTATCGACAATGAACTGTACAGGGGAGCCCTTTACCCACATCTGGGAGTGGAAGAGACGTTCCTCCTCCTCTGGATCTTCCGGTTCCTCCTTCTGGACCTTTGTAGTGGCAACAGTGGCGTTGGGCTCCGCATCAATAATATGTATCCCTTTTTCATTCCCCTTGTTGAGTTCGAATCAAATTCATAGCATGCATCGACAAAAACCCTCATCTCGGTCACCAGTGAGCACGCAGCTAACGCTCACTTGTGTTGTGAGTGGAGCTCTTATGGAACTCACCACTTTCCCATGTCCTTCTTTGGCTTATAGGTGTTGGCAGGTGTCATAGGCTGCCATGCCTTGGCTTTGCCCTTTGTTATTTCATTTGGGGGCACCTTTCCCTTGCTTTTGATTCGCAGATCCAAAGTCTCGCTTCTTCTGTTTCAATTTCTACTCAATATTAGCAGCATACTAGCATGTCGTACCAATCGAGGAGATGTCGAGGAACTCCATTTCCTCCTGAATGTATTTGTGTAGACAACAACGATATTTTAGCACCAAATGTTTCTCTAAATCTTTGATACCCAACTTTGCGCGTAGGGTATGGAACAAATTCGTTAGCTCATGCACATCTTCATCCCTTTGTTGCTGCAGCATGGTCCATTGAATGTACTTGTCCTCATAGCTCCCCACGGGATAGTATTGTTCCTTGATGGCATCTCGAAAATAATTCCAAGTGGGTATGGCTGAGAACTGTAGGAGTTAAATATCGTCCTTGTTCTCACAGTAGGTTTCCCACCAGTCCTTAACATGGGGGGTAGCTTTGAGGAGTGCAAAAATAATCTTCTCCCGGTCTGAAAAGTCATGAACAGAGAAATATCCTTCTAATAGATTCAGCCATCTATCTACGGCATCTGCGTCTATTTGACCCTCAAATATGGGAATGTCAAAATTTACTTGTACCTTAAAGGGAGTCGCAACTCCAGAGTGGCTACTGGATGCAGATGCGCCGCCGGTGGGCAGCCGTTGAAGGATCTGAGCAAAGCTATCCATCATCGCATTCCTTTGTTTTTTGAGGGCCTCCTCGAGCAATATTTTGATAGGATCTCCTGCTCCCTCATCTTTCTTTTCGTCCCCCATGGGCGTCCGTCGAGGTTTGCGAGGCTGATCTTGCAAAGGTTCCACGAAATCGAGCCCTAGCTCCTTATACCCCGACCTCGTTGGGGACATGCAAAGAAGGATCAAGAAAAAGCAGACCGCTCTGATACCCTTTGGTCTTGATTTGTGCGAGGAAGCATGATAGAATACACATGTAACCATAAATACAAATATGCAGCAGAAATAACACTTCATTTCATTAATATCAAAGAACTGAAATTTTCTTATAGATAGAATAGAAATAACCTAGCTAGGGCGCTGGTAGCTTATCTCTGAGAAGAGATGTGGCAACTACAGGCCTTTGAACTGAGTTACAATGAGGCTCGAGGGCCTATTTATTATTTAGAAACAATGGAAAGCCCTAAACATACAAAACCCTAACCCTAGGAGATGAAGCGCCAAAAATATGGGCCCCGTTTTGGTAAATTGGTGTTTCAACTTCCCAGGGACATAACTT
>JAXQQM020058737.1:0-42489 GCA_034641835.2 Pinus albicaulis
ATTATTAATGTATCTATCTGTTGTGGTGATCAAACACCATCGTGGTTGCCATCAAGTCCAAAGGGGGAGATTGTTGGCAATATGATGCAGAGTGTTGTCCTTGATGGCAACCCACTTGATGAAGATGATGGCAACCTACTTAATGAAGTTGTTATTGATGCTTGATGAGTTTATTAATGATGAAAATATGATGTTCTACAAGCAGCTCAGAAGTACCAGAGAAAGAAATATCAGTAAGGGCCAGAACAATGATGAAAAGTGTGTGACACAAAGCATACGCGGGTTTGTTTAGGAGAAGTAGCGTATGCACGCGGAAAAGTACGTGCCAAGTCGCGTATGCTCAATTGCGCTCTAAAATAATTAAACCATGGGTTACTACCATGGTATTGACCCATTGTATTGAGCACTGGATTGTCTATGTGATCCCATCCAGGAATACCATCGGAAGTTGTGTGGTTTCGGCTAATGGTATTGTCAAAGGCTAGATCTATTTAAGGAGAAGAAATTCATTGTGCAAGGTGTGTGCATGAGTCTGGGTTTGAATGTATACTTCACTCTGAAGTATTTCTGAATGGAAAGGGTAACGGTTTGATGATAGATCTGAATCTATGATGCACCTATGAAGAAAATGATGAAGAGGGATCTCTAGATCTGAAATGTATATGTATTTTCTAGATCTGTTTATGGAATGATTAGATCTGTGATTTGGCGAACATCTGTCTGAAGTGAAGGGTAAAATCTGAGATATATATCTGTTCTGAAGAATTGTTCTGCCCTAAAATGTTTGAAGATCTATACGCAAGTTTGTAACAGAGGAAGCACATATATACGTGGGTTAGATTAAGAGAAAGCGCATATGGAATGTGAAACCAGTTCTGAAGTATGTGAAAGATGTATACGAAGTTGTCTGCACGCTGGAAGCGTATACACCCAGGGATCGGTGAAAAGCGCGTATTAAAAATAGGAACTGCTTGAAGGTTGTGAGCATGGATATGCGTCGTACGATGTTTTTTACTGCTATTTGTTAGTGATGTATTCATCTGATTTTGGGTTGTTTGAATGATGATTATCTTGATTATATTGATGAATCATGTTGATGATTCAATGAATGAATTGATGGAGTTATAAGTTTTAGTTTGGTGTTCTTTGAGCTTAAATGTGTGGAGTGGGTCCAGTCTGAAAATATGATGAAAAGAGGCTTGCAAGTTGTGTTCTATGGAAGTTATTGGATCCAGTATGAAAATTGATGAAACGTGGTCCATGGTGGTGCTGAGGGTCGAAGCCTTCAGTCAGGGGGTTGTAGCTCCCTTCCAGGAGAGGCTGGTAAACGAGAGCAGGGGGTTGTAGCTCCCTTCCGGGGAGAGGGTGGTAAACGAGAGCGAGGGGTCATAGCTCCCTTCCGGAAGGCGGTAAACGAAGGCTATGGCCTTGCGGGTGGGTGCCCTACGTCTTTGGTATAGTCTCACGCTAGTACATGGTTGTAACATGTTTCTTTATATAATATTGAAGACTGAGACGACGACAACGGTGGTTTTCTCCCGACTTGGGTTTCCACCTTAAATCCTGGTGTTCATGTGTGATGCTTATGTGTGATGGTTTATTATGTTATTACTGCACATGCTTACTGTTAACTAAACATCATATGAATGAATGTTGCAAGGATCTAAATTAAGAAATATCTACATAATAAGATCTTTGTGCATACGCATGTTTTATTAAGGATATCCGCGTGTATACGCAAGTTGGCTTCAGGAAAGTAGCGTATGGGTTTTAAAGTAAGGAAAAGTAAAAAAAATTCAGTTTTCCCTAAATACTGATTCACCCCCTTTACCTCTGGGTATTTTTTTCCCAACATTTATTTTAAAAACATGCTTGCAGCTCTGTAACTGACTTGATATAGTATCCTAATATAAAAAGTGACCAAAAAATGTGTATCTTACCATCCTTCAGGGCACAGAAGGGTGATCCATTACAATCATATTTAAACCCTTTTTCTTCAATTCCGTTTGCACCATCTCCATTTGCATTTCTAATTATTTGACTTAGCCTTGTATCTTCCTTCTTTCTAACTGCAACCACTTGTTTATCCTAAAGGTATGTTTCATAATTTTGTGCAGTGGTAATGTTCTTCTCAACATGTTCCTTGACCTCTCTGCAACCTCATCATAAAAATAAATTTGTTTTCTCACTTATTTTTTGAAGTCTGTGAGCTTCTTCCTCATTTAAAATATGCTAACTCTTGTTTAGATTCTAAAACCTCTTCTCTAGCTTCCTTAATCTGTTCTCTTAGAAGTTCCAATTCATCATTTTCTTGAATTTTTTATTTGCCTTTCCTTGTCTTGATCACCTCTGCTTCTGTTGGCTATAGCTCTATGTTTCTTCCCTTGCTGGTTGTTTCTTCTTTTATGGTTCCTTATGCAGCTTCTCAGATATTTCTGCCTTTGATAGTAGTGACCTAGTGAGTGGCTTCCTAGGTTTAAAAACAAAACCTGAATCTTTACTGGAAAATTCTAGCTACTTACCTCTAATACCCTTTCTCTTTATTTTTTCTCCTTTAACCTCTACAGTTTTCACAACAGGAGTTTCCTCAATATCAATTGCCTGCAAGATGTCTTCAAGCTTGCCTTTCCCCTCTTTCTGACTTCTAGTGATCCTTCTAAGAGCTCTTGTATCAATTTTTAATTTACTGCTGGTAGGGGTTTATTAAGGCACCACTGTCTCCTGCAACTGATCAAATTCTACCTCCATTGGCTCCGCCATGGGCTACACCTCTATCTTCACCAACACCTCATGCTTACCCTCTGTTTTAGCTCTTGGTTCTTTTTCCTTCCTAGGAGTATTTGTCTTTGACCTAGGTGTCTTTCTTAGAGTTAGGACATCCATCTCATACCCACTAAAAAACAGAAAAGTGGACCAATCCATGTTCAAATTCTTCCACTCCTCCATAACTAACAAGTTAATTAAACCATGATGAAAAATAGAAGTATCATTGCTTTGAGGTTTAACTTGCACCTTGTCAGCCAATTTGCGTAAAATTTTGAACAGAAAGAATGGTAGATCAAGAGGTTGTTTACCTATGAAATGAAGAAACAGTCTCAAGTGGTATTGGTAGATCATTTAAAATCTACCTTCACAAGTAAAATATTTTTGAATCACCATCAACAGTTTTGAATATTTTTCCTTGAGGCAATTCCTGGAGATGCCTGAGGTCATGTAAACGCCTATGTGCTCCTGCTTTAGAAGTTCATCACAGTTTTGAAGCTTGAACTTTGTTACCTTGAACCACTCCTCTCCAGACCTTGGAATCTTAGTTGCATGTGCAATGGTCTCAGGAGAACTAGTAAAATTGAGGAGCCCAACTTTGAAGTTGTACCAATGAAGTTTATAGCGACATCTTTGGACACCTGTGCATGATATCCCTGCAGTTTTCGGAAAAACCTCAAACAACCTACATTTGTGAAGGTCTATGAGAAGCTAGGGTCTTTTACAATCAGCCTCATATCCATGGACTCGTATCTGACTATAGATCCATCTTTGTTTGGATTTTTATGTGAATCCATGCCTTCTAATACAACGCTGGCCAACTTCAAACTTTGACACCTGCAAAATTGTTTAAGACAACAAGAACCTTCCTTGACACATGTAATAGCTAGCCTAACACAACTACTATAAAAAATAAAATAAAATTCAAGACTGTTGGTAAAAGGATTAAACAACTTACAAGGGTGAAAGGCAAAGTGTTGCTATTCGAATGAGGGATTGGGGTAAATTAGGAAAGAGGGATGAGTGGAAAAAAAATGATGGAAGGCATGAAGATTACCACACATGCACATAGCACATGATGACACATAACTAAAACATATTATGATGAAAAAGTGTGTTTTGACAACTGAAATGATGAAAAGATACTGTTTATCCCATCATTAGCAGAAAAGACACAATTCACATCATTTTCAGTTAATGGGAGGGTAAATTTTCTATGGAACTGTCAGGCACTTCTGTAGCGAAAACATATTGTTTTACACAGAAAATGCTATGAACCCCAGAAAAAGATGCCAAGTGTTACAATGTTACCTTTTTAACCCATGCCATTAGATGTTTTTGAATTTTACTTTGATACGACTTCTATTACATGACCAATGACCATTTACACCCCTTTACCTATGTACAAAATTTGAAATTTAATGAATTTCATGACCTTATTTCACCCTAATGACCTAACCTAACTCAACTAAGACAAACCTAGACAAACCTATTTGTTATGAAGGATAACAGACCCCTTCATCCAACTTGTGTTAACAAATTATCACTCACTCATGAGGCAAAAAGCTCGAGTTAACTCACTTTGACACTCTTTTTCAATTTAGGGAACTCATATGTTGGATTTTGATCTCTTTATCCTCATCTATAGCTTTTTCCTAAAGAAACAAAGCATACAAAATCAGAAAGATCCATAAAGCAAGAGGAAGTTTTTCCCTAAATATAAAAGCATATAAAAAGAGGATAAAAGCATTTTTATATGAGGAACATTACTCACCCCAAATCTTCTGCCCAAATTGGAGTAAGGAGGAATTTCGAAATCTTCATAGCCTTCAGTTGCCTATATGAGATAGAGCTTGAGAGAGAGAGTTTTTGGAGCAAGGAGTTGGAGGAGGTGCTGCTGCAACTACATCTGATGGTTGTAATCTTCCTTCATTTATTTAATAAAGAGAGATAGATTGTTCTTGCTTGCATATAATCGTTCATAATATTTGTATTGTGTTTAACTAATTATTATTTGGAATTTTATTTTGTCATTATTTATTCAGTAATGTCTAGTGGTTTTGATTGATAATATTATTATTCTATGAATAGTTTGTTTGTTATTATTTATATGCCGGACCAGGATTTGGAGCTCGCTAGGAGCGCTTCCGAGCTACACTAAAGACTACAGAAAACCTGCATGGAAAGAGTTACAAGATTATATTCCACTTCTCTTATCAATCTCTTCTTTCCTTCTTGCATTTATGAAAGTCTCAAATCATATAACCATCTTTACCTTACCTTGTCTTCCTTAGGTTTTCGGAAGAAATTGAGGGGGTTTTCTATTTCTCCAACTGAACATTAATCCCTACAGCAGAATTGGCGACTCCACTGGGGAGAATTATTCTTCCTAATTTGTTTCTCCTCTCCTAAATTCCCTCTCTTTGATATTTCCTTTTCTTTAATTTCTATCCCTTATTTACATGCCTAATAATCTAACTAATCTTAGCACTTTTCTCTAACCCACACCCTCTTATTCTGAGTTAAAATTGTGTAAAAATTTATGTAGTGGACACGAGAGCATTATAATAATGTCTAGCCCTAATTTACAGTGCTTTACCCTTGCTTATAATGCATTGTGTTGGCATTTTAGCCCGTGCTAGTGCTTAAAACCTTTATTTTGTCACTTTTGTTGTGATTCCCACTGCCTGTGTTTTGTTTGTTTGTGTCTTAAGGTCTATGTTGTCTCAAATTGTGATTATTATGGTTGCATTCATTTTTTATTTTTCAATTTATTCTAGCTTGCATCCTAAAATAAAAAAGAAAAAAAAAACGTCATTATCTGCTTAATCTACTTGATGTTTAGTACATTAGTGTGCATATAATTGGAGTATCATTGTCTGCATTTTTTTAGTGTATTGGAAATTCTATTTTTTTTGTTTATTGTGGGAAATTATTTATGTTACTCTCTCCTTGTAGAATTAATTTTCATCGAAATAAGAACTAAGAGCATGATTTACATGGTTTGAGTCAAGAATATCATAAAATTCATATGTCAACGCATTTTCGAATACATTAAGAAAGTACCTTGAAAAGAAATCTCATAATAAATTTTATCAACAACTCTTTTTTAGGATTTACACATATTAATTTAGCCTAGATTCTTGGGTTAGGCTATGTAAGTCAACTCCCCAAGACTACAAAATTAAACTAGTGTCATTAAAGAGAGAAAATTTTGTGGCAATCACATCAACTAGGACTGCTCCTCTAACGCGAGAGTTAAGCGTGAGGAAACATTGGAGTGTGAAAGAAGGTAGCCCGCTTTTGATTGCATTTTGGTGGGTATTTTGTGTACCTAGGATTCTTTCGAGGATATCAAAGTTGAGTCAGGGACTTAGGTATCCTGCCCACATGACGTACTCCCCATGACCATGACCCCCCCAGTGGTGTTTGTGATTTGACATAGACGTAGTGGCCATACTTCTAGGGACTTACAGAAGGTGACTAGGGTGGTCTACCCTAAGACCTAGACAAATGAACTTACTCCATATTTTGTTTTTTGGGAGGGTAATCATCTTCAAAAGAGAGCTTGGACCTTTGTTGCCGAGGTAGGGTGAAGCTTAGGAGTAATCCAAACTGTCACTTTTGACCACCTCTCTCTTATTTATTTTCGATACTAGGATTCATCTCCAGCTAGTTGTGACTATCAGACAAATTTTTCTAGCTTCTTGCTAATATCTTTTAGAGGTTTTTTTTTTTCAGGTGTGCATTGTTTTATTACTGAGACTATATATAATACATCGCTTAATAAAATTTTGTAAAGTTATATTTCCCCACTGCTCAAGGGAGTTAGTCTTTAGTTTTGAACCTTGAATCACACCATACTGAACTAGAGACTATTTTTCCTCAGGACCCTTCTACTGAAGGTCTCGTACCTCCTTATAATCCACTTACAGATCCTCTTGATATAGGTAGTAACCTTGACTATAGTGTCTTTGTTAGTTTCCCCTTTGAAAATTCCAATGAATTCTGGTGAGTCATGGTATTTTGTTAACACCTTTGCTCCAATGCCATTCAACCCACCTGTCTGAAGTTCCACGCATGTTGTGGGTTAGATATGGTACAACCTAAGGTTAATCTAGGAACCTCAACTATACCCACTTGGGGTGGTGCTAAAAATTCTATTTCTTCCATTCCCCCTACTCCTTTCATGTTTGCTCCTTCTGTTACTAGTTTGACGACCTTCAATAACTCATTTGTTTGGAATCCATTACTTGGTTCAAATCCCTCACTAATACAGAGTGGGGTTTTTTTGCTACCTACTTACTCATTGGGGGCATTATTACACTCCTGCAATCTATGGTTCAACAAGGTCCATATTTTATTGATTCTTTTCTTATTAGTGGTTATCCTATTGGTAGTGGTCTTGTACCTAATCTGCCTTATGTGGCCAATGGTGTTCCATTCCCATGACTTGCCATATCTCCTTGGGGCCTCCCAACTCAACCATCTGTATCTATTAGGAGAAAATTCCTGGGGGAAATAATTTAATTGGTAGCCTTCCCCAGGCTGGGGGCACACCTTATGGCCCGTCACTCTACATGATCCCGCCACCATATCAAAAAAACTAATATCCATCAAAACCTATGTACCCTACCAGAAAATTGTCGATGGGAGGACCTCTTAGTCCCTGTAGTCATCCTACTCTTCCTGCGTCTGATTCAGGTGCATCTACTCCATTAACTCTCTTGGCTACATTGGACATCCTAAATATATACAAGTTGACAAATGATGCTATCAACCATAACTTCCTATGGCCTCCAAGCCCACACAAAAATCCTATAGACATTCCTAATATTAAGGGAAAGTAGGGAGATGGCCCGAAACACATGCCACTACATACCATCTTTGGTGTGTTTCCAATTATATGTTTGACAATAGTATCTAGATTGAACTCTTCCTGCACACCTTGAATTACAACACTGCTAAATTGTATATTTAATTTCCACATGCCTTTATTAGCACCTTTAATACCCTTGCCATGGAATTATCAAAGCACTTATAGCTATTAATTTGTTACAAAATAGGAATGTAAATCTTGACAACCATGCGCTAGAACACTTCCACCCACATCTTCATTCACATCCATGAATGGAGACGTAGGTGAAGGTTTTTAAAGGCCCCCATTCTAGATCCCCTATTATCTGATTGGTTCTATAAGTCCCTTATACCTCCCATCACGAAGGACATTGCAATGTCCATAGTTTTTATAGAAGACCGGGTCATCGTTCGTGCCCAAAATCTAGACCTTGTCTATTCGAAATATGGCATGCTTTATGAATTCATCCCTCACGCTAGCCGAAATTCCAATACTTTTGTTGCACAACAATATTTTCCTTGCGTCGATGGTCTCATCAGTGCTACCTATGGGATAGCTATCACATAATTGAGCTGGAAAAACTCCTAGTTATCAATTAATGCTACCCCCATCTCAACTAAATATGATCACAATATTTCCCATCCATTTGTTGCGATCAAATTTGTGTAGTTTACACAAAACTAAAGTGGAAATAAAAAGAGTAACCATAACAACACCTCTCCTTTTTAGGAGAAAATATATGTTTCAAAAACCCAAGCCCAAGCAACTTCTACTACTCAAACTGAGAAAGGGAAGGAAAAATATGTCGAGATACCATTCAAGACATGCCTTCAGGACCATTTAACCTATAAATTTCCTTGTCTCCAAGAGTGCACAAATTTCGTTGTGAAAAAGGACACTGGTCAGACCTCTATTGTCCTTAATAAGCCTTTTCCCACTCAACATGAGCAACAACATCTTGTATTCAATCCACCAACACCTTTGCAAGGGGGAAATTAATTTTCATCACCCTCCTCCTCGAGAAGGATCACGAGCTATTTACACCTTTGAAATGATTGGTTTCCAAACATGAGCCAAAAGCTATGGGAATATTGTCCTAAATAATTCAGACACAAGCTCGAGTTCCATTCCGCTGCTGCCTAATGATATACAGATCAAAACACATGTTGTTGACCCTATGATTAATCCCCCAAAAGGGAAAATTTGACTTATGACACATAATCCATCTAATAACACTTCCTAGAACTACAATATTGTAGAGGATCTGGCATAGGCACCCTCTGCTATGTTGGTGCTTGGAGTATTACAAATTTTCCCAACACAATGGAAATATTTGAATTTTTCCATAGTTGGGATTGACCCTCAGGATTCCAATCTAGGGATTTTTGACATGGATAAAAGTAAACCTAACCCGTCCCATCAACTTGCATTCCAAGTGCAAGTTATGAAGAAAGGCAAAGCCATTCACCGCACCATCATCGATGAAGGTGCATCAACCTATGTGAAGGTTACTTCCTGTGGGCTTGCCCTAGGTTCACCCACTCTTACTCTATCATCAAATTCCCTTAATGATTTTTATGGCCAAAC
Source organism: Pinus albicaulis (assembly GCA_034641835.2). Taxonomy (NCBI): domain Eukaryota; kingdom Viridiplantae; phylum Streptophyta; class Pinopsida; order Pinales; family Pinaceae; genus Pinus; species Pinus albicaulis. The sequence continues at coordinate 9,209 of JAXQQM020058737.1, forward strand.
TTCCATCCCTAAGGAAGTTTTAGATGATATTGAAGTTGTTGATGCGAAAATGGTCTTAGATGATATTGAAGTTGTTGATTGCCCACTTGATTACAATATTCTATTAGGGTGTAGTTGGATATATGTTATGACTCCCATTATTTTGATGATATTTAGGCTTATCTGTTTTCCTCACCAAGGAAAAATTATGACAATGGACCTGCTATATTTTTTCACCCCAAAATTTTTACCCCCAACTTCTAGATATATTCCTTTAATGGGTGGTACTCTTGAACCTTGAGTTGGTCTTGGTACAAGCATTTTGAAAGACTGCTCTCTTCTAGGTTGTTTCCCTCTACCACCACCTAAGGTTCCTATGGACATTTCTATAGTCTTTGTTATACCTACTAGATCTACAGATCCAGGGATTGTCTTTACCCCTTACATCTTCGATTCATGTGGAGATCATATGCCACTATGACCGATAGAAATCACTCGTGAAGATATTTAGTCTATGTATTAGTCTCGTCTTTCCTTGGTTGGGACCTATGGTCCTATGAACTCTCCCATTAGAACTTCATCTAGTTCTCTTCTCACCACTTTCCTCCCCTATAATAAGGTTATTAAGGAGATCACATGTTTAACTGAGTGGCCTTGGGATAAGTTCCAACCTAGTATCTTAGTCTCCTTTCCATCTCCACTTAACATGAATCCTCTAAAAGTCCCATCCCTTAATTAATTTGACCTTATTCCTTCCTATTTGACACTTGTTCAAGAGTTATACTTAGAAAGAAATTTAGGTAATTTATCGGGGGCAGGAATCTTTATACCCATCTACCTTACTCCTTACATTGTTACTTGGTTCCGTTCTAAAGGAGTCTATTGTTAGGCACCTATAAAAATTTTTCATATCAAATGGTGGCTAGATCTTTTTGAAGCCTTTAAGAAACAATTTCATGCCAAATTGTTAGTTCTTAAAGTCTTATGAAGTTAACTAATCTTTTAGTTAATCTTCACTATTGTTTCCCTCATTAGCCCTGAAAAATCTGCTCTTTTCCTAAAGAAAAAGACTACTGAAAAACCCCATTTTCCCATCATTTTTACCCCTCCTTCACTCATAAATAACCCCATATTCATCCCCTTCTTTCTTCATAAAATTCATCCATTTCCCTCATTTTCCTTCATTCCCTTCATAAATTCCCTTTTATAAGGTTTAAAACTCCTTTTAAAACCTTATAGGAACTCTCAAAATCCTTAAAAAATTCCTTCAAAAATCCTAAAAAACAGTCTTTTTGCATTTAGGCCTTAAGCGCCTTTGGCCTAAGCCTAGTTCCTTTTCTCCACATAAGACCTGAAGCTGTGAATCGGAGTTAAACCCCCATCGCGCAATTGCAATAGGGGTTTTCTTATTTCCTCATTTGCCTTTTACTTTCAAAAAACTCCGATGCGATTAAGCCTTTTCCTTTTAAAACCCCTGATCTCCTCGCTTTCTTCACAAAACCATAGCCCTGCAATCGGGCACTAAAACACTATAAAAAACCTTTCTCGAACTTTTTTCCTTTGTTTTTTATAAAACCCGACGATGTGTTTTTAAAACAAATCTCAGTCGTCGATCTTTATAGATCAACGGCCATCGGCTAATTGTAATCGCAAGTTCTTCCCATCGCCAATGGAAAATTCCTTTCCCTTCTCTGATGCCGATTACCTCGATTGAATCTTAGCCGTTGAATCCTTAAGAACCGACGGCTAAGATTTCTTTGCTCTCCACCCATAATTCTTCGTGTTTGTCCCTCCGATTAACTCTCAACCGTCGATCTGACTCCTTGATTGAACAGACAGCGCTACATCGCATCACAAAAATTCCCTTTGTGTCTTCCCCTTTCCTCCTCCGATTTGCGGTCCTGCGATAAAATTTGGGCTGTCCATTTCAAAAAATCTATCAGTCCAGATCAAGCCCAACCTTTCTTTGTTATTCCACAAAGCCCGACAGTGTAATTATTTGGTGAAGATCCACCGTTTATATTTGAAGAGAAATGGTCCTTATTGCATCCGATTTCCACCCGACTCCCCGTCTCACATTGCTTTCATTACCCCGAGATTAAATCTGGGCCGTTCATTCCTAAGATCTAACGGTCCAGATATAATCTAATAGGCCCAACTCCTTTGGGACCTACCTTCCTTGTCGACAGATCTCGACCGTTCATTCCTAAGATCTAATGGTCCAGATATAATCTGATAGGCCCAACTCCTTTGGGACCTACCTTCCCCATTGATAAATCTTGACCGTCCATTCCCGAGATCCAACGGTCCAGATCTAAACCGCCCTTGACCTTGCCCACCTTTTTCTTCCACGCATCTTACCCCATCGCGCTCTCATTCCCACCATCAGATCTCTCCACCTTTCATTCGACGGCTGAAACTCTATATCACGTAATTTTGCGCCTGAAAGTTAATGCAAAAAAATTACGCGATATGGGTGGTTTTAAAAGGACATGTGTCAAGCGCAAATCCATATCACATTTTTCTTTGAAGAATTTCAAAACCACTTTGGAGCAGTGCGAAACCAGCAGTTTTTAAAGCCGAAAACACCTTTCCCCATCGCATTAAATTTTCTCATTTAAATCTTCTCCATTCATTCTTTTCATCCAACAACCCAGATTGCATCTAACCCCCAAGTCTTTTCCCCTTTGTTTTCCCTCCTGGGCGTTTTATTGAGCCTTCTCCACAGTCGATCTCTGAAGATTGACGGTCCTAATTAAATCTCCCCCCCATTCAATTTCCCCACCATTCGAAATCCCCAGCATTCCATTACATGATCTTGACTGTTCATTTATCTAAATTGACGGTTCTGATTGAATTTCCCCACCAATTCATCCCCTTTTCCCCTTTTCTCCCGAATGTTTTACCGATTGATCTCGGCCGTTGATCAATTTGATCTAACAGCCTGGACTTAATCCTGCCACTGTTTATCCAACCACCCCTCCCATTATCCCATCAAATGATCTGGATTGTTGGATGCTTTCATCCAATGGCCACGATTTAATCTCGCGGCCAGAGCAGCCACTAACCTATTTTCACCGGGATTTTCTTAATTTTGTTCGTTTTTTTGCAGGTTATTAAGGTTTCGACCACAGTTTTAAAGTAAAAAATAATCTGGGAATGACGATTCCCCAGGCCACTATTCATGAAGAAAATGAATCTGCATGGTTTAAACTGTGATTCCACCTGTGCCTCATGAGCATTTGTGAAGTCACAAAACCTCTGCGCATCTGCAAGAACAACAAAAACACATTGAACCTCAATCAAACAAAGAGCATTAGTGTCAAAGGAGAAGATCGAAGAAGAGATGAAGAATTAAAGGTTTTATCACAGTTTTGAGGGATTAAGGCATAAATTCAACTATCAAAGGCCTAATCCACATAGTTAAAGATAACGTGAAGACCAGAAGACAGAAATTAAGCCTAATCAGACCTAAAACACAGATCAAAAGAAAATTAATAGTGTTTTAGGGAAAAACAATCAGATATATTAATCTGAGAAGCCTCCACTGCCACATCAGAGGCTAATTGAATCCTCTCCAGCTACCAAAAGCCACCTGCAGCCTCAAAGAAATCAACAAAGGCATAGTTATTGTCTATTTCAAAGATATTTGTTTAAAGATAGCTGAACAATTATTTCAAATCAAAGAAACTTATTACTAACTGTCAGCAAAGTTATTATAAAGATAAGAAATAGCCTTGAAGTCAATTTTCTCATCCATTAAGCCTCATAAAGCAGAACAGAGTTATGAAACAGAGATATAGATAGAATGCATTCTTGTCTTATGCCTTGCATAGTTTTCAAGGCTAGGGATTGCATTAATTATAGAATTAATGATACTTTAACCCTAGAAACTCTTCCACCTCCTCATTTTCTTATAAAATCCCATTAAGGAGTGCATTGTAAAGGTTGGTTGTTGAACTTTGATGTAATACTTGTGCTCGAAAATTTCTACATGTAAATAGTTTTCAGAGGCTCTTGAAGCTTTGTTTTTTATCAAAGAAGTTAGGTTGAGAAGAGAAGATGATTGCTGTACTAAAACATTGGACTTAAAGTATGTAATTGGATTGACATCAATATACAAGCTGGTTTTTGGGATCCTGGTCTATATCATTGGTGAAGTACTTCTTACTATGTTATTGTTTTCCTTTCATGTATGCGATTTTGTTCACTTTTCTCTGATAAAGAACATAAAATATAGAGCTAGGATTTACTGTTAAAAGTACCCTTCTCTGACTGATAAGCTTTATCTTCATGTTTTCCTCCACTTGTGTTTTTAAGAATGACTTAAGTTAAGCGTAAACACTATCAAGGAATGTTGGTTTGTCCCTGTCTTGATGTGCAAAGCTTGAAAGGAAGTTCTTGAATGATTTTTTCATTATATGCTAAGTAGAGTTGGACTAGGAAAGTTTATGGTTTGCCCTGTCTTCTAGTTCTTTATCGAAAAGTTGTTTTGAAAGTTTCCCTAAGAGTATGCTGAAAGCAAGTTTAGATTTTAATGTATCTTGCTTGATCTTAAGCTGCACTTTGTTTTCTTATCAGTTTTCATCCCTTCTGAAAGTAGTCAAGTGGATTACTAGATTGTTTGTCTGATAAGTTAGCTTTAATACAAGCTTGTCCAAAGAAGTTTAAGGTTAGCCTTGTCTTTGGTTGGTTTCAAACAATTTCTTAAAAGGCTTTTATTGTTTGGAAAGTTGATAAATCCTTGCTGAAATTATTGACTTTTTCCACCTTCTCAACACCTTTAATGTTCCATTCATCATTTAATCTAAAGGTTCTTTTGATATAGATGACTTGCCCCTTGGATCACTCTTGAAATTTTTTCACAATTAAGCCCTTTTATGACTGCATAGCCCAATGAATTAAGTGCTATTTCATAGCTATCCTATCAGCTAAATTTCGTTCTGATTGTTCACACCTTCAGCCCTTTAAAAATATTTCATTTTTAGGACTTTTCACTCAATTAAAAATCATGCTCAACCATCCAAACAAACAAAAAACCCTTGTTCTTAATAACTAGCCTAATATCATACTAAAAACCTTAAAGATAAATCAATATTTGCACTTATAAGAGAGATCCCTCTCTGGATTTAGGAGGGCTAGATCCTAGAATCCCAAAGTGGTTCATAATGTTGTCTCTGCAACTTTAGTCTTACCAATCTGCTAAAATTATAGAGGCCTAACATTTCTGGCGACTCCACTGGGGAGTTCTGAGTGAATTTCATCTTAGATACCCTTAAGACCTCAAGAAAAACCCTTGATTCAAGAACATTGTTTAGTGCAGTATAAGTAGCTCTCTTCAAGCACTACCAAAGCAAATGGTAGTCATGATAAAACTTATTTGAATCCGTGATAAACTAAGGAACCCTTAGGATTCTCATAAGAGCTTATCAAACCATAAAGGAATCATCTTGCTTAGCCATAAGTGTAAAATTTATTTGTCTCATCACCATATCTAAGTGTTGAAATAGATTTAGGACACTCTTAGAACCCATAAGACTAAAAAAAGGAAAAAAAAACTCAGAAAACCCAAAAATATTTCAGATTGGTATTCAAATAAACATGGTGGTGGACCATAAAACATTTTACCTCCAAAAGAGCTAAACATTTCCACCTGGTGACTCCACAATCCTAAACAGACCTTAAGACTGCACTGGGAAACCCGTTATCATCATAACATCATTTAAACTTAGTTGAGAAGACTTTAAGAATTAAAGTTTTCTTGTTTAAAGATCAGTTAGCCTCTTAAAGATTGTCATATTTGGTTAAAATTTTCTTGTAACTTGGGTATGAAAAACATAGCATAGTGGCTTCTAGAAGAGTTCATACTAGAGCCTATCCTGACCCAAATCCTCTTGAGATAGTTGATGACCCTAAAATAATACTGAGGAAGTCTCCTAAGGCTAAAACTTCAACTATCATCAAACCACTCCATAGAGCTAATTATGTTCCTGAAAACCTTACAACTCTACAACAATCAAAAGTTGACTTAAGGAACCCATTCAGAACTAGGTCACTTGATGATATAATTCAGATAGACTCTGACTCTCCACCTTCATCCCAAGACAGAAGTGAGCATCCTAGTAGCAGAGAAACTACTCCACCTGAATTACATTTCCTTCATAATTTTGGTTTCTTTCATCCAAGATCAGCTCAACAGTCTCTTGCTGGTGCATCCACTTCTATTCCTCATACATCCGTTGTCCAAAACACTCTGCTTCAGCCCACTTTCCATCTTGTTAATCCACCACTTGTAAATCCACCCTGCGTCGAAGCTATGGTTGTATTCTTCTTTTTACTCTTTAATGATAAGCGACTATTGGTTATGGTTCCACTCTTGTTCTTAATCATGTTCATGAGTTATATCCTCTTAGATTGATATATAGTTGTATGCACTGGATTTTATGCTTGCGTTTGTGTTGTTTCTTGCATGTGCAGGTGTCCGATCACGGAGATCGTGAGGCTGTGATGCACGAGAGCGAGGAGCAGGAGCACCACCTCTTCTCTGAACGACAGTCAATTACAGTGGCCTTCCTCGCAAGCAGTTTATTTACAATTAGGAACACCTTTGTAGCGTGTTTGATTGTTGCTAGGCCAGATACAGGCTAGTAGGGATAAGCCTCTCTGACCATGGAGGATTACCCTCCTCAACATATTAAATACCTTTACCTCCTATCATGGAAACATGGTATTCTCCTCTAATCCTTCCTTTACCTCCAGTCAATCTACCACAGGACTATCAGTCCAAGATACCATTATTTGATACCAGTGGTGCTACTGCTGCTTCAAAACATGTGGATAAGATGAATGAATATTTTGACAGAAACAAGATTGATGATGAAACTGACAAACTTAGATTATTTTCTCAAAGTTTAGGGGGAGAAGCAAGAAAATGGTTCAAAGGCTTAACCCCTCATAGTATTAATGATCTCCAAGCCTTCCATCAGCTATTCTTAAACAAATGGGAAGTTAAGAAAAACCCTCTCCAAATACTTTCGAACTATAAGAATCTTCAAAGAAACACTGGGGAAAGTGTTCAAGGTTATTGCACTAGGTTCAATAGTGTGTATAATGCACTTCCCCCAGATTTGAAACCTCCACAAGGCTCTGCTTTATACAAGTTTCCTGAAGGATTTGATCCTGAAATGGCTTATCAACTTAGAGAAAGAGACCTCTAACTCTAGAAGATATGCAGAAAGGAGCCTTAGTTATGGAAGTAAATCTAATGGAGAAAAGAGCAAGAATGAGGAATGAGAAGAAAGTATCATTTAGGGAAGAGTCTACACCTTCCACATCTAGATCAAATATGGAAAGGATGATTGAGGAAATGATGAAAAAGATGAGCATACTTGAGAGAGCACAAGCTAGTCAAAACCAATCAGCTCCTCAAAACATAAATCAAAATAAAAATGATAATTTTAGGAGAAACCAACCTCAAAACAAACCAAGGGAGGATGATCAATAGATTACACCTACTTTTCATCAAAAATATGTAAGTGAGGTTGAAGAAACAATTGAAAAAACAGAGGAATGTGACATAAACATGTTGGGAGTAGATAATGATACCTTTGATGTTCATTACAACAGAAAACAAGGTCTTTACACACCCTATGATGATAAAAGAGTAGAGGATGAATATTATTATCAAGAGCTGGAAATTGTCATTATAGAAACTCCAAAAGAGTATGACCTTAGGAGTAAAAATAATCTGGAAACTCCCAAAAGTAAAACCTCTGACAATTTTGCAAAAAAAAACTCTCTGATTAAACCCAAAAACATTAAACAGAAAGACAAATTAGTGGCTGTAAATTTTGATAGGAACACAGAGAAAGGCACTCAAATTAATGAAAAACAGAGTACAAACCTTAGCAGCGTTAGCACCTCAGCTAGTGCTCCTACTAAAACAATTTTGACTAATATAAATAGAGAAAGTCAACAAGCTGATCTTGCTGAGAAAATGGTGGTTAATAAGGCTCAAAACAAGAATTGTAAAAAATCAGATCCCTTTTAGTTTAGAGCAGGAAATTTCCAAGATAAAAATATATTTTCCTCTTACCGAATTATCCACCCAAGATGTATATAGATCAAAAATTTTGAAGGCTTTTAACATAACAGAAAATAATGACACTGTCAATCTTAATGATGACCAACCAGAGCTCTTATTTGGTCCCAAGATTGAAGGTAGATATCAAGAAGGGCCAATTCCTCCTTTTTATGTTAGTTTGAATATTCATAACAAAATTTTACAAAACGTTATACATGACTCAGGGGCCTCCCATAACCTAATGCAAAAATCTGTGATGGGGAGCATAGGCCTTGAAATTACCAGACCATACAAATATCTATACTCCTTTTACTCCAGTAGAGTGAAATGCCTAGGTTTGATCAAAGACCTTTGTGTAAACTTAGCACAAATTCCAGCCAAGTGTTTAGTAATGGATATTGTAGTGGCTGATGTACCCCCAAAGTATGGTATGCTGTTATCAAGATCTTGGGGAGCTAAGTTACAAGGAACAATGCAAATGGATATGAAATATGCTACTATCCATGTTTTTAATCAAACAAGAAAATTTTATAGGGAATATCATATGCAATACATGGTAAGTAGCCAAGAAAGACTAGAAAAATCTCCTATCTATTTTGTACATACAGGCCTTAACTCATTTATTCTCTTCAATCATGATATATTTAATGAGCAGGAAACCTTAACTGATTTACTGGGCACTCCTCACTGTAATGTAGTGGTAGACATAGAGAAGGAAGGAGACATAACAGAAGGGTCAAAACAATGTCTCAAAATAGAAAATCACTGTAAAATAATCACAGGTCTAGAGCTACAAAGCAGTTATCCATTACTTGTTAACTTTGAGAACCAAGAGAAGAATCCTCAACTTAATGAAGAACATGAGGAACTAGAACAATTTCAACACAATACTGATTGTCAAGAACAATATGAAAACATGCAAGATAAAGAGGATAATAGTAAAACTACCGAATCTGAAGCTATTCCTCTTTGGAGTATGAATTTTGATGGGTCTTGCACTAAGAACAATGCAGGTGCAGACATTTGGATACATAACACTGAAAATAATCACACTGAAGGGCATTCCTATAGATTAAATTTTGAATGTTCAAATAACATAGCTGAGTATGAATCCCTCCTTTTAGGCCTACACTTGTTGAAGAAATTAGGAGCCAAAAGGATAAAATTTCATGGGGATTCAGAGTTGATTGTTAGGCAAGTGTATGGGGAATATAGTGCCAAACACCCCAGACTTAGAGCCTATAGAAATGATGTCATGGACTTACTAAGAACGTTTGAGGAATCCCAACTTATCCTTGTCCCAAGAGACCAAAATATCCTTGCCCATAGTTTATCTTTTGCTGCTAGAACATGTTTAACACCTTATGAAACCAAACAATGCACTACCCAAATCAAATTTAGACCAACTGTCCCTGATAATGAGAAATTTTGGCAAGTGTTTGATGGAGACAAACAAATAGAAGACTTCCTATAGTCCAGAAATGAATTTGAACTACCAAGTTCAGATTCAGATTATCAAGATGACTGTTCTATTGAAGAAAATCTACTTGATGAAGAAGAAAACTCTCCAAAGATTGCTGATATAAATCCGTTAACTAATAAATTTGAACATAACGCAGAGATTAGTGCAGATTTAGGAAAAGAAGACTTAGAAACATTGCAATCTAACACTCAAAATTTGCCAAAAGGGCTGGTCCCCTTAGAAGAGTTCTTGATTTCAATGATGTTGCAAAGAAACCAAAGCTGGAGCCTGTTGAAACTGAAGTAGAAGAGTGTAACATAGGTAGTGAAATAAAACAAAAAATGATCAAACTGTCTAAGACTTTGCCAGCTCACATCAAACTAAAATACATTGAGTTGTTTAAATAATTTTCTGATGTATTTGCATGGAGTTATGAGGATTTAAAGTCCTATGACACAGAGATAATTTAGCATAAGATACCTCTCAAGGAAAACCAAAGACCTTCCAAAAAAAAATTGTGCAGGATCAACCCTGTTCAATTTCCTTTGGTTGAGAAAGAAATCAAGAAAATGTATGAAGCTGGAATTATTGTCCCTATTATATATTCAGAGTGGGTGTCTAATACAGTGTCAGTTAGGAAGAAAACAGAGAAATAAGGCTTTGTATTTACTTCAGGAACTTAAACAAAGCTTCATTAAAGGAAAACTACCCTTTACCCAAGATGGATCATATTTTACAAAGGGTAGTTGGTTCTAAAAGAATTTCTTTGCTAGATGGCTTCTCAGGATACAATCAGATATTAGTACATCTTGATGATCAACTCAAAACAGCCTTTACTACACCTTGGGGTACTTTCATGTATGTGAAAATGCCCTTTGGTTGAATGAATGCTGGTGCTACATTTCAGAGAGCCATGGATATTGCATTCTCGGAAGAATTAGGCTACTTCATCATTATTTACCTTGATGATATCACTGGTTTTTCCAAAATAGATGAAGAACACCTAGAACACATGAGAATAGTCTTTAAGAAATGCAGAAAACTTGGGTTATCTTTAAATCCGAAGAAAACAATGTTTGGTCTCCAAGAAGGTAAACTACTTGGACACATCATATTAGAAGAGGGAATAAAGATAGACTCAAAGAGGATTGAGGGTATATTGCAAATCAATCATCCTAGAAACATCAAGCAACTTCAATCTTTCATTGGAAAGATTAATTTCTTGAGAAGGTTCATACCCAACTTAGTTGAACTCCTTAGAAGCATAACAAACATGTTAAAGAAAGAACAAGGAGTCAAATGGACCTTAGAAGCAAAGAAATCAGTTGATCTAGTAAAACAATCATTAACCAAAACACCAGTTGTTATAAGTCCTGACTTTTCAAAAGATTTTTTCATTTTCTCATTTGCATCAGAACATACAGTGGCTGCTGTCCTATTGCAGAAAAATCCACAGGGACAAGAGCAGCCAGTTGCATTCTTTAGTAAGGCATTGAGAGATGCACCTCTGAAGTACAATATCATGGAAAAACAAGCCTTTGCTTTAGTCAAAGCCTTAAAAGACTTTAGAGTTTACATTTTACACTCCCACATAATTGCGTTTGTACCAAATTCAGTTGTGAAAGAAATTTTAACACAGGACCCACATGGCAAAAGAGGAAAGTGGATAGCTGTGATACTTGAATATGATTTAGAAATCAAGCCCACTAAACTCATAAAAGGCCAAGGACTAGCAAGATTAATGGCTGAGTCTAATTTTGAGGCTCTTGATATAAACATGATAAATGCATTAGATGAACAAGACGAGTTGTCCACTCCCATTATTGAAGATTATTTTTTGAATTCAACTTGGTATGTTGATATTTCATATGTTTTGCTCAATTTGAATACACCTCCTAGTTTTTTTAAGACAAAGGCAAGATTTTTAAAGTTGAAAGCTGTAAATTACTACATTTTAGATAAATATTTTTATTGGAAAAATGCTAATGGATTATTGCTTAAATGTTTTCTTGAGAATGATGCAGAGAAAATCAAGCATGAGTTCCATGAAGGAGAATGTGGAGGCCACCTCTATTGGAAGACAACTGCCAATAAAATCCTTAGAGCTGGTTACTATTGGCCCACCCCTTTTCAAGATGTTCATAAAATGATTATTGCTTGTCATAAATGCCAACTCTTTGAAGGCAAAAGAAAATTTCTTCGCTTACCCTTGCATCCAATCATTGTTGAAGCTCCTTTTCAATAGTGGGGTCTAGACATCATAAGAGAAATCCATCCACCCTCATCTGCCCAACATAGATGGATTCTCACTGCAACAGACTACTTTACCAAATGGATAGAATCCATCCCTTCTAGGCAAGCCAATGTCTTTGTTATTAGAAAATCTATTGAAAATCATATCCTCTCTAGATTTGGTTGTCATAGGAATATTATCACTGAAAATGCAATTGCATTTGGATCCAAAAATATGGTTGAATTCTGTCACAAATATCAGATTACATTAGGCCATTCTACTGCTTATTACCCTTAAGGTAATGGGCTAGCATAATCCTCAAACAAAAGTTTGGTGAACATAATCAAGAAGTTGTTGGAGGACAATAAGAAATCCTGGCACACAAAGCTAGTACATGCATTATGGGCTGACGGATTAACACTTAAAAAATCAATTGGAATGTCACCCTACCAGCTTGTTTATGGAGTAGATGCAATTTTTCCAACCAACCTAGGAGTGCCAGTCATGAAGCTGATCCAAGAAGTATAGTTTGAAGATAATTACAAGATCAGAAGAATCAATCAGACCATACATCTTCAGTAAACCAGAGAGGAAGTCTACAACAGAGCATTACAAAAGCAAGAAAGCATCAAGAAGCTTTTTGATAGAAGGACAAAGGCTAGTGATTTTAGCATTGGTGACAAATTTTTAAAGTGGGATTCCAGGAGAGAAGATAAGGGAAAGCATGGGAAATTTGATAACTTATGGCTTGGTCCTTATCTCATTCATTCTATTTCCGGTAACAATGACTATTTTATGCAAGAATTGAGTGAAGCTAAACTATTTGGGGGTCCTGTCAATGGCAGGCTGCTCAAACATTATTTTTCTTGACATTATCAGTTTGGAAGCCTTTTTATTTTTTCTCATTGAGAATATCATACTCATCATTGCATTTAAAGTTAAAAAAATGAAAAAAATACAAAAACAATAGAAAGAGAAAAGAGGGCAGATTGTAAAAAGCAAGAAAGGTACAACCCCATACCATAAAGGAGAAACAAAATCTAAAAGTGTCCAAGCTCAAATGCCACTCCTAAAAAACATACCCTTAGTTAGTCATACAACCTAATCATGACTAATTAGTTTTCAATTTACTGCTGATAGGTTAATGAAATAGATTTTCCAAACAATTTAATCTTGGCTTATCAGTTAGGTAGATTAGGATAGAAGAAAAAGGGTTCAAACAAGCTCAAAATATGAACCTATGGATTTCAAAAGAAGAAATGGATCTAATCTGTTTAAATCTTGAGCCAAAGATAGAAGCAAACTGGTTCTAATATGCCCAAAACTTAAACTAGAGAAAAAAGAGAAAAACAACTCAAACAAGCCTAAAAACAGAGCTAAAGAAAAGAGAAAGATGTTCTTAAGTTTTTAGATCTTAAGACTTCACATTTTGTTTTAAATTTTTTGCAAATAATAGTCTATGTGCAGCTTGTTTTTATGCCATAGATTAGCATCAAGTTAGACTGTTCAACCCTGACATGTCTATTTTTTAATTTTCTGTTTTAGAATTTAGAGAATAAACTCTGTCAGACAGTCTAATCTTGACAGAGTGTAGTTAGGTAGAGAAGTTTATGAACTCAACTACTTAATCTAAGTTCATGGAGAAATAAGGGTAGAAATAGACTAGTTTTATGCTTTCAAAAGAATAAAATGTTTGTAAAAATATTTTTCCAATCCAAATGCACTCTGAAAGAAGAAAAAATGTTAGATCGTTAGGATTGGGTAGGTAGAAAGCTTGTTTTGATAAATTCCATTGTTTTTAATGGCTGCTAACATTGTTAGAGAAAAAGAAGATCAACAAAAGAAAGAGAGTTGTAGCCCAAAGGATGAGGCATTGATCAACTTCCATAGAAGACATGTCTAAAGTTCTTGACACCTACAAGAAGGTGCCATCCCCATGTGGAGCCGCTGTTAGCCACCTATAAAATTTTGTCATATCAAATGGTGGCTAGATCTTTTTGAAGTTTTTAAGAAAAAATTTCATGCCAAAATGTTAGTTCTTAAAGTATTATGAAGTTAACTAATCCTTTAGTTAATCTTCACTGCTGTTTCCCTCATTAACCCTGAAAAATCTATTGTTTTCCTGAAGAAAAATACTACTGAAAAACCCCATTTTCCCATCATTTTTACTCCTCCTTCACTCATAAATAACCCCATATTCATCCCCTTCTTTCTTCATAAAATTCCTCCATTTCCCTCATTTTCATTCATTCCCTTCATAAATTCTCTTTTATAAGGTTTAAAACTCCTTTTTAAACCTTATCGGAACTCTCAAAATCCTTTAAAAATTCCTTCAAAAATCCTAAAAAATAGTCTTTTTTTCATTTAGGCCTTAAGCCCCTATTACACTGAAAATTGTCATCCTAACATTCTGCTATGTGTATGGGTTCATTATTACTCATACTTTCCCCCTTTGCAAGTCTAACATATCAGTTCCTCATGTCAAGCCTTGAAAATTAGAGGAAAGTTCCTAAAAATCTCCTAAACTTTGGTGTTGCACTTTCTCTCTATCTTTCCTACGGTCCCGCACCTAATGTTAAAGTCTCATGCGTACCTGAACGCACTTTCTCTGTGTTATAAGTGCGGACCCTTGTAAAGATAAAAAAGGCGCAAGTAAATTCCAAAAAGCTTAATTAAAGTAAATTCTAGAAGCCTCTAGAAAGAATCTTGCGGTGGAAGAACCGCTCTTTTGAGGTGCATGTATCCCTTACGTTATGGAGCTAACCCCTTGATGTGAGGTGCTTATCCCTTTGAAGGAGGATTCTATCCCCTCATAGTTTGAACAGAAAACCAACTCTTTTCCACTATAAAAATAGGCATTGGGTAGCCTCAAGGGGAGTTGAAGCTTTAGAATATTTGAGGTTAAGTGTTGTTGCGATTCAGACTCAGTTAACTAAGAATTTTGTGAAGAGATATTACATACCTCTATTCATCTTGGTTGGAGGAGTGGAGAGCTTATCAAAGTAGAGGAGACTCTTGCTTCGGACTGCGGGAAGGCTTGTGCAAAATCAAGGCTCAGGTTGTAAGGTTTTCTCTCTTTTGAAATTAATACAAATATACTCATTTTTCTCAATAAGTTGTCATTTAATGGTTTATTTCATAGATTCCTTGATCACTATGATAAGCATGGTTTATGATGATGTCTATACAGGTGCTATTTAATATTTTGCTTGTTTGTGACTGCAGGTTTACGAAGATAGTTCCTTCAAGTGCACGAGGGATAACAACGACTTCAAACAAGCACTGGACATACAGTAAGTCTTTACCGACAATCCGAGGTTTACTACTTGTAATGCATGCAAAATCTTCTATCTTCCCCAATGAAACATAATTGATTGTCTCAAAGGTTCGGACATGATCTCGTGATTAACTTCTTTAAGAGAAGCTTCCCAGATTATACAAGTTACGATTGGATTTATTTCCTACCGCAAGATTTATCTACTTGTTTGTTTTTACTATCTTGGAGAGTTAATTACTCTCTACTCCAAGATACTAGCCTAAGCTATGTTGGTGATAAGAGCCCTAGAAAATAAAAAGATTACTATATGAATTTTAATTAAGTGTTACTTTTACGAGCTGTTTCTTAAGTCAATGGGTGCGGAAATGAAACTTTGATGGTGTGAAGACTTGACTTCCAAAAACACTAAAGATGCACCTAAAAAATGATAATCAAATCATTTTCTTTCAATGAAATTCTAGCTAAAGAAAGAGTTGGAGAATGCAATTCTTTTAATAAACAATTCCTTCTTTGAACATAAAGAATAATTGAAAGAAAATATTTTTTTCTTTTCAACAATAACTCAAAATGAGACAAATTATTAAAGCTCACAACAAAATCCTTTCACTTTCAAAAATTTGAAGCTACAAAAACAAGTTTCCTTCAAAATAAATCTACAAATTTTTAAAAGCGCTCAAAACTACAAAACTAATTTCGAGATCTACAAACTTTAAGAATCTACTTGAATAAAAGCTTTAATATTTTTTGAAGAATGTTTTACTTAGTTGTTCAGAAAACTAAGAATCTATTCGTCCAGAATAACAAACAGATCAAAAACACTCAAATATGTTTTTTTTATAAAAAAATGAAATTCCAATAACCTATAACAAAGTTTTTTTTTCGAATATTTGCAAAGAAATAAGTAGCTCTATTTCTCAATAAAGGATTATTTCACAATCAGGTCAGATTCAAAAAAAGACAAAAATACCAATGTAATCTGAGGTACTTAAAACTGCCAATGCTTCGAATCACTACAAAGACCAAGTGAAAAGTAATCCAAAATGCAAAACTTCTAGAAAATCATCAAACACCAATACTGCTGAGATTCATTCACAAAAGGCTTTTGACAGAAACAATCATCAATCTGGGCAGAAACCAAAAAATATAAATCAAAATAAAGATAAATTGAAGAAAGAAATCTAGATTTTTTCAAAATTTTAATAGGGTCTGCAGGCTTCCAGAAGTAACAGGTGCGGTCCTGCACAATTTACTTAAGGAAAGTGCGAAACTGCCTACACTGTGCAAATAAGACAAAGTGCGGTCCACAGAAAAACTAGAGAAAAACATAAAAGATTTCAAAATTTTCAAAAACAGAGAAAACCTAAGCTACCCAGGCAGATATCTATCAATCAAAAACCAGGAAAAATGTTTCCTCAAATCAAAATATAAAGAGAACCAAAAACAACAAGTTCTTTCCCCAGTGGAGTCGCCAATTTGTTGTATGGATTAATCCGTGTTGCGGACAAGACTGATCTCCCTAGTACTAAAAGTATCTGGCAACATATAGCTGGTAAATAGTGATATATCATAGTATATAAGTGTTTTCAAAAAATACACATCGTCTTCGATCATAGGTGAGAAACACCTTATGATCGACAAAAATGGTAATACAAAAGGTCAAAAGTATGAGTCTACGACATGATCATCCCATCATTGATGGTGATCACGATAAGAGACCACTGCCCGAGCCACCCTACACAGGAACCTCCTAAAAGGTCTTGGAACACCAATCACATATCTCTGTAATCTGAGAGGAATCTCATCTATGTCCATCTTTGGAATATCTAGAGTCAGACGCTCTAGTTGATGCTCTAAATTAGACAGGATCTCTACTGATTGGCTTGTTGGGGCTGGTGCGGCTGCAACTGGTTGTCTTATTTCATAAGGTTGGAGATGGGCTGGTTGCCGTGGGCCCACATATTCATTCAAAACTTTTGGTTATTAATTTCAAGACGATTAAAAAACAAAAAAAAATAGAACTAGAAATTGTTGAAAATTATTTTACATGATTTATCCCACTATTCCCCTGCTGGGAGAGTCATCTCTCAGTCGCCGCGGAAATCTATCCTGGCGTATGGAAAATCCTCTATAACAAAAAGTTGGTGTTCCAGCCAACGAAAATATGAAGGAGGAAATCGAACAATCTTAGCACCGTCAATACCGTGATGGGCCATCAATGCAACCCAACGAACCATCCTAGGTTCTCGAGGTCAACCGACATCGACAGGAATGCTCTGCGGAGCTAACATGGGGATCCTCTCTAGAGCAAAGGTGACTACGATGGATCCATATCCTAATTTATTTAGTTTTCCATTATTCTCTCTAGTTAGTTGGCCTTTTACATTGGCCAACACAGCTTCGCACCAGTTGAAAATGGTGCCTCGAAAACATTCCACAACAATACGCATATGGGAACCGGTAGCCACATGCAGTGATGCACTCCTACACAGTCTGGTAACAGTAAACGCAATAAATTTCAGCTCGGGACGGATGATAGTTTTTATGTCAATCGGTTTGTCCCTGGGTTCTGCCTGATCATTACAGAACTCTTGTCGAAGACTAGAGAAGGTCTGGCCACCTAGACTAGTCCCAAACAAGGAAAGTTGTTCACCCCTCTTGGAAAAAACAGTCAGAAAATAAATGTCCTCCAGCTCAATTTCGAGCTGGTGGCCGCCAATAATGAAACACTGGTCCTGTACGTTCCACCTGTTTACCAGCCATGTTAGGAGGTCTACCTGTGCCCTCATGCCCTGAATGGCCCAGAATTTATATAAACCACATGCTCTTAATGCTTGCATTGTGGGCAAATGGAGCATTGTGGCGTCATCCATGTCCTCATGCTCACATTCTCTCCAAATCAGCATCCTGTTAATCCTACAATGCATAAAAAGATATGTTAGAACAATCGAATTTGAAAATTTTTGGGCGGAAAATGAGAAATTTGGTTTTGAAATTTAAATAAGCAGGGACCGCACTTTGTCTTTGTACACAGTGCGTACGAACGCACGCGTGCTGTGGGACAAGTGCGGACCCACAAATTTTTTCTACATAGGAAAAAGTCGGGGTTTGCAGGGCCCATGTGTTTCACCTGCAGACCTCCACGGGCGATTTCTTAAACCATATTTTCCCCTTAAAAATAAAATTTAAAACCTAAAATGAAATGTAAACGGATGAAATGCAAGATTAGGAGGTTGTGGATTACCTGGGACTGACGGTTTTTGATTTCGTGGGACGGATTTTCCAGAATCTTCACAGGAACTTTTTTACCCAAAAGCTTTTACTTTTCACTCTGAACTCGAATGGTAGAAATGAAATTGGAAAAGCCCTTTTTATAAGTTTTTTCAAATAAACGAGTTTCTAATTTGTTTATTTCTCAGTTTAAAAAAGGTTATTTTTTAAAGAATTTTTATTTATCTTAAACAGGTATGTGTAATGTTTCAAGTTTTTGTGCAAAAATTGGATTTTTTAGAACAATTGATCGTTTTTCAATAAAGAGCATACTTTTATCACTTTTTCGGACTCTTTCAAAAATTTTACAAAAAAGAGAAAACTTGGAGTCCTCTTTTAAGCCCTTTTCAGACTCTCTAAACATGAAAAGACTGCCGAGTACTTGATTATTTGAACTCGTTAAAATAAATGAATGATCGTCCCTTCAGTATAAGCTTACCCCTTTTTCGGACTGAAATGGACTATCTACGAAAAAGGTATCCGTTGACTAATTACGGTCAATAGAGTTCTCTCCTGCATTATTTTATCCTTTTTTGGGCTCGAGAGACTAAATTTACGAAAAAGTACACCCATGGAGTTTTCTTAAGTTTTTTCATCTGACTCCCTAAAAATGAAAAACACCGAGTTTCTCCTATACTGGACTCGTTAAAATTTAACAGTAAAGGACCTACTCAATTCTAAACAGGAACAAACCACTCCTTCTTAGGGTTCGAATATTAAACTAAGTTGGACTCATCCAAAGGATGAGCTTATAAACAAGAAAATGTTATCCTCCCCAAGCTTGTCAAAAATAAAGAGGTACTTGCCAGAAATGGTGGGGGAAAAGAGAGAAAAATGGACTTGTTTGTTGTATTTTGATTTTTTGAAAAATCTAGTTAACCACTCTTGAACACGACACTTTTTGTTCACCTGGGTTGGGAAATCCTTTACCTAACAGTTAATCAAACCACATGAAAGTCTTCAGTCGGTTTTTTGGTATAGCTTTGGGTTAATTGTCACCAAAACATTTGCAATGTCGTTATGTGTTCAAGAGGACAGTTCAAATAAACCATTAATCTACAAAATATCTGTCATCCATTTTGACCATCCCTGAGTCAGTCCTTGCCAATATATTTTCAAATATTGATCTATGATTTCGTGTTGTGGGCTTGCCTACGACAGATCACTTCCTATTGCCGACAACTCATTATCTAGGAAGTTCATCTAGAAATCGTCAGTACCTTGAAATCTGCATGTCTCAATGGCAGATTTCTTGCCTTCGATGACAGGTTACATCATTGACCTTCGATCGAACGATTTCGTGACGTGTTCGACTTCAGCTCATTCATTCACATTTCATGGATTGTACTAAGTACTTTGAGAACCATTGACATTATTGGTGGTTACTCTCACACTTGTTAACAGTTTACATCATTGACTGGTAATCAAGTGGTTTCTACCATGTTCGACTTCAACACATTCATTCACATGGATAGAATCGTACTAGTTTGAGATGCGGAAATCCAAGACCCTGGATCTAGTTTCTACCATCCAAGCTGTGAGGAATTTTGTTATCATTTATGTAGTGGACTAATTATAAATAGATGGCTGCATCCATACTGTGTCTATACACGTTTATACTGTGATGTACTCAAAATCATTCCTGTATCAGAACAGTTTGAATTAGTTTCTAGTTAGTTTTGATCTGACTATGGGAATGCCTACCTCAACGATGATATATATATATTTTTCATTGAATTTTTTTACAGGTTCCGACTGAGATGTCCACAGGATAATCCTTGAAATGATAAATTATTGCACTTTTCATATATGATAGAATTCAACATCATCTATTCCAGACTTTTCACTTTACGGGGCAATCTGTTACACTGAAAATTGTCATCCTCACATTCTGCTATGTGTATGGACTCATTATTACTCATACTTTCCCCCTTTGCAAGTCTAACATATCAATTCCTCATGTCAAGCCTTGAAAATCAGAGAAAAGTTCCAAAAAAATATCCTAAACTTTGGTGTCGCACTTTCTCTCTATCTTTCCTGCGATCCTGCACCTAATGTTCAAGTCTCATGCGTACCTGAATGCACTTTCTTTGTGTTATGGGTGCAGACCCCTATAAAGATTAAAAAGGCGCAAGTAAACTCAAAAAATCTCACTTTCAGTAAATTCTGGAAGCTTCTAGAAAAGATTTTGCAGTGGGAGAACCACTCTTATGAGCTTCATGTATCCCTTACCTTATGGAGCTAACCCCTTAATGTGAGGAGCTTATCCCTTTGAAGGAGGATTCTATCCCTTCATAGTTGGAATTTAAAACCTCCCCTTTTCCACTATAAAAAGAGGCATTGGGTAGCCTCAAGGGGAGTTCAAGCTTTAGAATATTTGAGGTTAATTGCCATTGAGATTCAGACTCAGTTAACTAAGAATTTTGTGAGGAGAGACTACATACCTCTATTCATATTGGTTGGAGGAGTGCAGAGCTTATCAAAGTAGAGGAGACTTCTGCTTCGAACCCCGAGAAGGCCTGTGCAACATCAAGGCTCAGGTTGTAAGGTTTTCTTTCTTTTGAAATTAATACAAATATACTTATTTTTCTCAATAAGCTGTCAGTTAATGGTTTATTTCATAGATTCCTTAATCACTATGATAAGCATGGTTTATGATGATGTCTATACAGGTGCTATTTAATATTTTGCTTGTTTGTGACTGCAGGTTTACGAAGATAACTCCTTCAATTGCACGAGGGATAACAAGCACTTCAAACAAGCACTGGACATACAGTAAGTCTTTTACACCTCTATAGAGCTTTTTGTAAATCATATATGCTTAGAGAAAGATTAGTCTATTTGGCTGTTTGTTGCTAGATACTTTTAGTACTAGGGAGATCGGTCTTGTCATGTCAGACGGATTAATCCACACGACAAATTGGCTTCGTGCTACGGTATCATCTAGCGACGGTAAGTTAGATAGCGAAGTTGGAACTTCATCTATAGTTGTTCATCCTGATTATCAAACACCCATAACAGAACACATTCAAGAGCCGATTTCAGTTTCTGAAGTTACTGGTAGTATTTCTCCTTCCAGTGAACTAGCTGACGAACCTGAAATCTCTGAACCTGAAACTGAACCTTCTGTTTTGGAAACATCTTCAGGATTTATTACACCAACTTCTAGCGATCCTGGTTCACCTAGGGTAAGAAATATTGTCACTGACGATCTTCCATCTGGACTTATTTCTATTGAAGAACTTACTAATCTAGACGAAGAGTTATCTCTTCCCGAATCCCCTCAGTCTTTAAATCTTAGGGAGCGTGAATCTATTTTCTACAGCCCTATTCGAACTAGTGCTTGGTATCTATCTTTGACAAACTTTTTGGAGAATCTGAGTCTTGATTTTTCTCCACCTCAAATTCCATTTCATCCTACACCCAAAGCTTACTAACCGTCATCCATTATGGTAGGAGAGTCATCCATGTTTTCCCAGACACCGGAAGAATTTTTACACGGTGGTCCTTCTATTCCTTCGGGATATCAAGCTCTGTCTGGTACTTTCTCGGGAGCAGCTCCTTAACCTATTGAACATGTATTATCATCTGGTTTAAGTGGAATTAAAACTGAAACGTAAATGCAGAGAAAATCTTTATGATGTCTGGTAATATTTTGAATCCTCAACCTCAAGGCATTCAGTTACAGCCTGGAGGGAAATCTCAGGGAAATAAGTTACTGCCTGGGGGGCATCCTCAAGGTAGTCAGTTGCCGCCTGGGGGGCAACCTTCAGGAACTCAGTTACCACCTGGGGGGAAACCTTTAGGAAGTCAGTTACCACCTGGGGGGCAACCTCAAGGTAGTTTTTTCCCAGGACAAACTGTGGAATCATATTATTTTGGAGGACAACCTCAAGGACAGTACATACCTCAAGGTTATCAACCTCAAGGACAGTACATACCCCAAGGTCAACCCCAAGCTCAATATGCTCCTCAGGGTCCTTATCAACCCCAGCTTCATTACGCGCCTCAGGGTTATCAACCTCAAGGTCAGTACCCAATTCAAGGTTTCCAACAGCCTTCTGGTCAATCATTTATTCAAGGAGCTGGAAATTTACCACTTACTTATCAACCCTATGTTCAACCACGCTATGGTCCTTATGGTCAACCTTCTACGGGACAATACCCTGGAATGAATATGGTGTGGGATCCATCCCAATATCAACAGCATATGTAGCCTAATGTACAGTTGCCTTCTTAACCTGGACAACCTTTGTTTTCTGGTCCAACCTAGCAACCCGTCCAGTCCACTATTCAAACTCCTGCACCTAGTTCTGTTTAGCAGTCTAGGCCTAGTACACCTCAGACTCCGCCTCAAACTGCTACAACTGCTGCGACGTCTGTTCAACCTACAACACCTATTTTTGGAGTATCTGTAACTCTGAGTTCTTCTATCCCTGCATCCGTGCAAATCCCTCAAGTCTCTGTACCCCAGTCAGGACCTTCAGTTCAGACTTCGATCCAGATGCCTGCGGGACAAGCTGGTACAAGTACGATGGTCACAATTCAACCACAATTCATGTATCAAATGTACCAGGGACAACCTCAATTCGGTCCTGTTTCACAAAATCCAAATTATCAGTATCAATCGTACCCTGGCTACACGTATCAGCAGCCTCAACAACCCCAGTTTGGTCCGGTTAATCCTATTTACCCAGGAGGTTACACAATTCCTAATGCAACTCCGATTCCCAGTTATCCTGGGTATCCTCCTCTTGGAACTGCTTTGGTTACTCAAGGTTTTCGTGACCCTAAGCGTCAGTTACCATTTATTGCAACTTTGGATTTACCTGATTTGATGTGCCTTACGAATGATCGAATTTTCTATTATCTGTACTGGCCGCCAATTCCACATAAGTTTCCCAATGATATACCCAAATTCGAAGGTAAGTCAGGATAGGATCCATCAAATCACGTAAGTCAGGATAGGGTCCATAAAATCACGTGATGACTTATCACCTCTGGTGTGCGTCTAATTCAATAATTGATGATTCAATTCGCTTACGTCTTTTCCAAAGAACTCTTATTGGTCTTGCCGCCAAATGGTACATTGAGTTACCATGAGGCTCGTTTAATAATTTCAGTCAGTTAGCAACTGCCTTATTGACTCATTTTCAGTTGCCTGTCAGATACGAAAATGACACAGAACTATTAAATTCACTGAAACAATCCACGTCCACATATATTTCTGATCATATTCATGAATGGTGACGTAGAAGGCGTTTGGTGAAAGTTTACATTCCGGATCAGATTTTGGCGGAATGGTTTGTTAAATAATTATTACCCAAGATCACTGAGGATGTAGCTAAGGCTGGTGTTTTTACTGAGGAGCAAGTAATTGCTCAAGATCAGTACCTTGACCTCGTTTATATGCAGTCAGTTACTTTACATGAAAAAATTCCCGATCTTCCAAAACAAGGTCAAATAGCTGCAGCTCCTTCAAGGTCTCATGTCGCTGATGGTATGATTGGTACATTAAATAAAAAAAGCAAGAAGAAATATTCAAACAATTCTTCTCCTATTATAAATTTACCTGATTCCCCGAAAGGAGAATATTCCCCCGAAATTTCTACCGACATTCATGTCGTAGAAACATCTACGACCAAATCTAAATCCAGTGGTAAAAATAAAGGGAAGAATAAAAACAAAAATAATTCAAAAGAGAAAACTGATAAAAACGAATCCAATGACGAAAAATGCAAACCTTGCTATCCTTGTTACATTTGTGACGATGATAATTTTACTAAGGAATGCCCACATCGAGCAGAGGTTGCAAAATTTGTTAAATGTTCACAACAACCTGCTGTCTTGAAGGATCCTTTTCCAACTCAAGATAGTAAAATGGTTGTTTCTACTTTGAATACCTCAGAAGAACCTATTCTAATGATGTCTCATGTACGGATTGCGGCATGATAGCAAGATTATGGTACTAAGAATCCTGTTGATGGTAAAGAAGCAGAATCTTCTAATGCAAACACATCAACTACACCTCCTCCTGTTTCTGGTCCGCTACAGATCGAGAAACAAAATCCAGACTTAATAATCAAACCGCCTGCTAAAGGTGTTCTTCGTAAATCAGCTTTCAATCCACATGTGAGAGCTGCTCAGAATTACAACATTGTTGAAGACTTAGCCTTTTCTCCTTCAGCAATGTTGGCTTTGGAAGTGCTGCAATCGTGTCCAGCACAACGTAAATTATTATTGTCTGCCATAGGAGCTGTCGATGTTCAGGATTCTAACCTTATAATCTTCAATTTAGAAAATAGTACACCTCGCCTACCTCACCAAATGGCTTTCCAGATTCCAGTGTTAGTCAAAAACAGACCAATCTTTCGGACTGTGATTGATGAGGGAGCTTCAACGTGTATTATGTCGATTCAGTGTTGGAAATCACTTGGTTCTCCTACACTTAACCAATCTCCGACAATTCTAAAGGCTTTTGATGGTCGAGGTTTTCAACCTTTTGGTATTTTGCAGGATTTACCCCTAGGGGTCGAAGGTAAAATCGTTAATCTAGATGTGGAAGTGGTTGATGCCCCTCTAGATTACAACCTTCTTCTGGGTCGTAGTTGGTCCTATGCTATGACTGCTGTTGTCTCTTCGGTCTTTCGGCTCATAAAATTTCCATATCAAGGAAAGATCGTGACAATAGATCAGTTAACTTATTTCTCGTCTGACCCAGCCTCTACAGAAACAATCCAGCATGTTGGTAAAACGGCTATCCCTTATAAGGATGTTGGAGTAGGTTTGATTAAAGATTCTGGTTTACTAGGAACTTTTTCCTTTCCTCCTCCTAACGTATCGCCTTCTACCGCAACTATTCATATGATTTCGTCAGACACTGTTATGTTTGATGATCCTTGGGTCGTACCTTCCGACTCTGAGTTAGATTCATTTGATGGCATGATGCCTTTGAGTCCATTTGAAATTGCGTATCAGGCTGTACAGTCACTTTCTGACCCCTCTTCAACCGAAACTGATCTAATGAATGAGATTCATGAGGAATCACTTTCTATATCTAGTTCAGCCACAATGACATTTCCTGATCTTGTTCATACTGATGAGCAGATTTGTGAACTTTTGTCTGTTGAAGATTTACCATGGGAAGATCTACATCATCGATCTTCGTTTTTACCTGAGATGGATGATTTTGAAGATGATTTCACTTCTATTTTTACTACTGAATATGTCAAAGAACCACAGAATCCATTGCAAAATCCCGATTCTGAGTTAAATTTGGAAAATATCTCTCGAACGATTCCAATTGACATTTCAGTAAAGCCAGGAATAATTGAAAACATTCATATAGGTGCTTGCTGTACAGAAGATGAAATTCAAACTTATAAAGCCCTATTTCAAGAATTCCGTGATGTGTTTTCTTGGTCCTATGAAGAAATGCCAGGAATTGATCTGTCAATTTTCATACATGAAATCAAGACTTACCCGGATGCCAAACCTGTTCGTCAACGTCTACGTCAAATACATCCTAGAAAAGCTGCTGCTATCAAAGCCGAAGTTGAAAAATTACTTCGCGCAGGTTTTATTTATCCAATTCCTTTAACGGAGTGGGTATCGAATATTGTTCCTGTTACTAAAAAACAAGGAACGATACGAGTATGTATCGATTATAGGGATATTAATCGAGCTTGTCCCAAAGACAATTATCCAACCCCCTATATCGATCAAATAATCGATGATTGTGCCGGCAGTGAAATGTTTTCTTTTATGCATGGTTTTTCCGGTTACAATCAAATAAACATACTCCCTGCTGATCAGCCAAAAACAACTTTCATTTGTCCATGGGGAACATTTGCTTATTGCAAACTACCTTTTGGATTAAAGAACGCTGGAGCAACTTTTCAAAGAGCTATGTCTTACGCATTTCATGACATTACGCACATTGTGCAGCCTTATATCGATGATTTACCTGCTCATTCATCGCGTAGGGCAGACCATCTCACTCATTTACGAGCTATCTTTATGAGATGTAGGCATTATCGAATAAGGTTGAATCCACACAAATGTGTTTTTTGTGTATAATTGGGTTGCTTACTGGGATTTGTTGTGTCGAAAGCAGGCATTCGCATTGATCCGTCGAAGGTCGAAGCTATTGTCAATTTACCTCCTCCTCCGACTCTGTGCCAACTCCAAAGTTTGTAGGGGAAAGAAAACTTTTTACGTCGGTTCATTCCTAACTATGCCGAGCTTACAAAGGGTTTTACCGGGTTGCTGAAACAAAACATTCCATTCTTTTGGGATCAGATCGCTGATCGATCTTTTGATGCACTTAAACACGCGTTGACCCATGCACCGTTATTGCATCCTCCCAACTACAACCAGGACTACATTTTGTACCTCGCCGCCTCTCATTCCACAATTGGGATGGTTTTAGTTCAGGAAGACGAATCTAAAACTGAAAATGTGATTTACTATCTTAGTCGAAATCTGCATCCGACTGAGATTAAATACACACATGTGGAGAAATTGGCCTTGGCAGCTGTTCAAGCTGTTCAAAGATTTAGACACTACATCTTATTACGCAAAACCACAGTAATTTCTGACTGTAACCCTATGATGTACATTTTGACCAAACAATTGCTAGGGGGCAAGTATTCCAAATGGATAGTTATCTTGCAGGAATTTGACTTGGAGTTTGAAAAATCCAAGGCAAATAAATCTTTGGTTTTCGCAGAATTGATGTGTGATTTCCCCTCTACTGATATTGAAACTGTGGCAGAAGAGCCCATTGCGGACGAATATTTGTTTCTTATCAATACACTTGATCCATGGTATGGGGATATTATCGTTTATCTCCAAACCCAATCTTTTCGGCCTGAAATCTCACGATCTCAGCGACAGAAAATACGTTTCCAATCCCAGCAATACAATATTATTGGTGATACACTATATCGTCGTGGTGTGGATTCTGTTTTCCGACGCTGTCTTACTCATGAAGAAGTTGAGAAGGTTTTAAATGACTGCCATTCTGGGGCATGTGGCGGTCATATGTCTGGGTATGCCACAGCTCAAAAGATATCGTGCGCTGTTTATTTCTGGTCGTCGTTATTCAAATATTGTATATATGCAATCCAGAAATGCCACAATTGTCAACTTTTTTATCGTAAGATGCGTGCGCCACCCGCTCCTCTTCACCCTATAATTTCTGTTGGTCCTTTCGAAAAATGGGGTATTGACTTTATTACATGTAACCCTCACTCGGCCGGGGGGCATGCGTATATTATTTTAGCAGTAGATTATTTTACTAAGTGGGCTGAGGCGATGCCTACATTTTCGGCTGAAGGCAAGACTGCTGCAACTTTCGTATTCAATCACATAATTTCTAGGTTCAGTGTTCCTCAAGCCATTATTACAGATCATGGAAGTCACTTTCGGAATATCATGATGACTGAACTGACAGATCAACTTGGCCTGCGCCATGATAGTTCCACTCTGTATTATCCGCAATCTAATGGTCTAGTTGAAGCTATCAATAAATTTTTAGTCATTATGATTAGACGAATTATTGGTATTCACAAAATGAATTGGCATTCCATGTTATTTTCATCACTTTGGGCATATCGAACCTCGGTAAAAACATCAACTGGTTTCACTCCCTTTCAACTGGTTTACAGTTTGGAGGCTGTGTTACCAATTGAGTGCGAAATTCCGTCTTTGAAATTAGCCATAGAATTACTTCCAACTACGTCTAAGGAGGAGAAACGTTTTTTGTACTTGGCTCAGTTAGATGAGAATCGACGAAATGCTGCAATAGCAAACGAGGCTCATGTCAAGCGGATAAAAGCTCAGTATGATAGAAGTGTTACCCCTCGAAATTTTTCAGAAGGAGACCTAGTCTTAGTTTATGATCAAGCCAACGATAAGCTAGGAGCTGGAAAATTCGTGCCTATGTGGCATGGTCCTTTCATTGTTAAGCAAAAGCTGGCAAAAGGGGCCTATGAGCTGATAGATTTTGACGGTGTCCCTTTAGATAAACCTAGAAATGGGCTTTATCTAAAGAGATATTATGCTTAAACATGGTGTGGAGATTTAATTAGATTAGATTTCTTTACAGCTGGTGTGTTTTAGATTAGAAAAGCGTGCCTAGTTTAGAAGTGTGTTTTGTCACTATTCCTGCTTATCTGAGTTTTACTCTTGATATTGCAGATGTCGACGTCTCTTCAAACCTACATTGGTTTTGCTGATGGTGCTTGTCGTAGTACACGAAACATTTCTTCCGCAGCTTGGGTTATTTATTCACCCTCTGACGAGTTAGTATCCATGCATGGGGTAAGCCTTGGTCAAACAATGAATAACATTGCAGAGTATAGTGCAGTGATTGAGTTATTATCTGAATCCATATCATTTGGAATTCAGAGTTTGATTGTTAGGTTGGATTCTAAACTTGTTGTATTACAGCTTAACAGGGTTTATGCCATTAGAAATCTAGTGTTATTACGGTTATTTTTAAGAGTTCATCTCTTGGAACGTGAATTTGATTACATTGAATATCAACATATTCCAAGACATTTAAATACATTAGCAGACGCAGTTGCTTCTAGTATGATAAATTGACATTTGCAATGATCAAAACAGTAAATCAAACAACATTCATAACATGTACACAGATAGGCAGTAAATAGTGATATATCATAGTATAGAAGTGTTTTCAAAAAATATACATCGTCCTCAATCATAGGTTGGAAACACCTTATGATCGGCAAAATGATAACACAAAAAGTAAAAAAAAAAAGAGTCTACAACACGATCAACCCATCACTAATGGTGATCACGATAAGAGACCACTACCCAGGCCACCCTACATAGGAACCTCCTAAAAGGTCCTGGAACACCAATCACGTATCTCTGAAATTTGAGTGGAATCTCATCTATGTCCGTCTCTGGAATATCTAGAGTCAGACGTTCTAGGTGATGCTCTAAATCAGACAGGATTTCTGCTGATTGGCCTGCTGGGGTTGGTGCGGCTGCAACTGGTTGTCTTCTTTCATAAGGCTGGAGATGGGCTGGTCGCCATGAGCCCACATCTGCGTTCAAAAACTTTTGGTTATTAATTTTCAAGACGATCAAAATACAAAAAAAATTAGAACTTAGAATTTGTTGAAAATTATTTTACCTGTTTCATCCCATTGTTCCCCTGCTGGGAGAGCCATCTCTCGGTTTCCGCGGAAATCTATCCCGGTGTATGGAAATTCCTCTATGACAAAAATTTGGCGGTCCAGCCAACGAAAATATGAAGGAGGAAATCGAACAATCTCAGCGCCCTCAATACCGTGACAGGCCATCAATGCAACCCAACGAACCATCCTAGGTTCTCGAGGTCGACCGACATCGACAGGAATACTTTGCGGAGCTAACATGGGGATCCTCTCTAGAGCAAAAGTGACTACGATGGATCCATATCCAAAGTTATTTAGTTTGCCATTTTTCGCTCTAGTTAGTTGGCCTTTTACATTGGCCAACACATCTTCGCACCAGTTGAAAATGGTGCCTCGAAAACAGTCCACAACAATGCGCATCTGGGAACCGGTAGCCACATGCAGTGCTGCACTCCCACACAGTCTGGTAACAGTAAACGCAATAACTTTCAGCTCGAGACAGATGATAGTTTTTATGTCAATCCATTTGTCCCTGGGGTCTGCCTGATCATTACAGAATTCTTGTCGAAGACTAGCGACAGTCTGGCCACCTGGCCTAGTCCCAAATAAGGAAAGTTGTTCGCCCCTCTTGGACAAACCAGTCAGAAAATAAATATCCTCCAGCTCGATTTCGAGCCGGTGGCCACCAATAATGAAACACTGGTCCTGTACATTCCACCTGTTTACCAGCCATGTTAGGAGGTCTACCTGTGCCCTCATGCCCTGAATGGCCCAGAATTTATATAAATCACATGCTCTTAATGCTTGCATTATGGTAAAATGGAGCATTGCGACATCATCCACGTCCTCATGCTCACATTCTCTCCAAATCAGCATCTTGTTAATCCTACAATGCATAAAAAGATATGTTAGAACAATCTAATTTGAAAATTTTTGGGCGACAAATGAGAAATTTGGTTTTGGAAATTAAATACGCGGGGACCGTACTTTGTCTTTGTACACAGTGCGTAGGAACGCACACGTGCTATGGGACAAGTGCGGACCCACGAATTTTTTCTACATAGGAAAAAGTCAGGGTCCGCAGGGTCCATGTGTTTCACCTGCGAACCTCTATGGGCGATTTCTTAAACCATATTTTTCCCTTAAAAATAGAATCTAGAGCCTAAAAATGAAATGCAAACAGATGAAATACAATATTAGGAGGTCGTGGATTACCTGGGACTGACGGTTCTCTATTTCGTCAGACGGATTTTCCAGAATCTTCACAGGAACGTTTTTACCCAAAAGCTTTTACTTTTCACTATGAACTTGAACGGTAAAAATGAAGTTGAAAAAGTCCTTTTTATAAGTTTTTTCGAATAGATAAATTTTTAATTTGTTTATTTTTCACTTTAAAAAGGGTATTTTTGAAAGCATTTTTACTTATCTTAAACAGGTATGTGTAATGTTTCAATTTTTTGTGCAGAAATTGGATTTTTCAGGAGAATTGATCGTTTTTCAACAAAGAGCATACTTTTATCACTTTTTCGGACTCTTTCAAAAATTTATGAAAAAGAGAAAACTTGGAGTCCTCTTTTAAGCCCTTTTCAGACTCTCTAAACATGAAAAGATTGTCGAGCACTTGATTATTCGAACTCGTTAAAGTAAATGAATGATCGTCCCTTCAGTATAAGTTTACCCCTTTTACGGACTGAAATGGACTATTTATGAAAAAGGTATACGTTGACTAAATACGGTCAATAGAGTTCTCTCCCGCATTATTTTATCCTTTTTCGGGCTCGAGAGACTAAATTTACGAAAAAGTACACCCATGGAGTTTTCATAAGTTTTTCTTCTGACTCCCTAAAATTGAAAAACACCGAGTTTCTCCTATATTGGACTCGCTAAAATTTAACAGTAAAGGACCTGTTCAAATTTAAACAGGAACGAACCACTCCTTCTTAGGGTTCGAATATTAAACTAAGTTGGACTCCTCTGAAGGATGAGCTTCTAAACAAGAAAATGTTATCCTCCTCAATCTTGTCAAAAATAAAAAGGTACTTGCCAAAAATGGTGGGGGAAATGAGAGAAAAATGGACTTGTTTGTTGTATTTTGATTTTTTGAAAATCCAGTTAACCACTCTTGAACATGACACTTTTTGTTCACCTGGGTTGGGAAATCCTTTACCTAACAGTTAATCAAACCACATTGAAAGTCTTCAGCTGGTTTCTAGGTATTAGCTTTGGGTTAATTGTCAGCAAACCATCTGCAGTGTCGTTATGTGTTCAAGAGAACAATTCAAATAAACCATTCATCTGCAAAATATTTGTCATTCATTTTGACCATCCCTGAGTCAGTCCTTGCCAATATATTTTCAAAACTTGATCTATGATTTCGTGTTGTGGGCTTGCCTACAACGTATCACTTTCTATCGACGACAACTCATTATCTAGAAAGTCGATCTAGAAATCGTCAGTAACTTGGAATCTGCATGCTTCAATGGCAGGTTTCTTGCCTTCGATGACAGGTTACATCATTGACCTTCGATCGAATGATTCCTTGATATGTTCGACTTCAGCTCATTCATTCACATTTCATGGATTGTACTGATTACTTTGAGAACCATTGACATTACTGGTGGTTACTCTCACACTTGTTAACAGTTTACATCATTGACTGGTAATCAAATGGTTTCTACCATGTTCGACTTCGACACATTCATTCACATGGATAGAATCGTACTGTTTGAGATGCGGAAATCAAGACCCGAATATATATATATATTGCATTGAATTTTTTTACAGGTTCCGACTGGGATGTCCATAGGATGATCCTTGAAATGATAAAGTACTGCACTCTTCATATATGACAGACTTCAGCTTCATCTATTCCAGATTTTTCACTTTAAGGGGCAATCTGTTACACTGAAAATTGTCATCCTAACATTATGATATGTGTATGGGCTCATTATTACTCATACTTTCCCCCTTTGAAAGTCTAACATATCAGTTCCTCATGTCAAGCCTTGAAAATCAGAGAAAAGTTCCTAAAAATCTCCTAAACTTTGGTGTCACACTTTCTCTCTATCTTTCCTGCGGTCCCGCACCTAATGTTCAAGTCTCATGCGTACCTAAACGCACTTTCTCTGTGTTATAAGTGCGGACCCCTGTAAATATCAAAAATTTTCAAGTAAATTCCAAAAATCTTAATTAAAGTAAATTCTAGAAGCCTCTAGAAAGAATCTTGCGGTGGCAGAACCGCTCTTTTGAGGTGCATGTATCCCTTACGTTATGGAGCTAACCCCTTGATGTGAGGAGCTTATCCCTTTGAAGGAGGATTCTATCCCTTCATAGTTGGAACAGAAAACCTCCTCTTTTCCACTATAAAAAGAGGAATTGGGTAGCCTCAAGGGGAGTTGAAGCTTTAGAATATTTGAGGTTAAGTGCTATTGAGATTCAGACTCAGTTAACTAAGAATTTTGTGAGGAGAGATTACATACCTCTATTCATCTTGGTTGGAGGAGTGCAGATCTTACAAAAGTAGAGGAGACTCCTGCTTTGGACCCCGGGAAGGCCTGTGCAACATCAAGGCTCAGGTTGTAAGGTTTTATTTCTTTTGAAATTAATACAAATATACTCATTTTTCTCAATAAGCTGTCAGTTAATGGTTTATTTCATAGATTCCTTGATCACTATGATAAGCATGGTTTATGATGATGTATATACAGGTGCTATTTAATATTTTTCTTGTTTGTGACTGCAGGTTTACAAAGATAACTCCTTCAAGTGCACGAGGGACAACAATGACTTCAAACAAGCGCTGGACATACGGTAAGTCTTTTACACCT
>JAXQQM020083933.1:0-20374 GCA_034641835.2 Pinus albicaulis
TCTACAACATTATTGGTGATGCCCTTCTTGTACTTGATGTTCAAATGAAACTGTTGCAGGTATGTGGACCACTTCTAATGGGGATCATTCGGCAACTTCCCTTATGTATGTATGAACTGCAGGGGTCGATGGTATGTGTGGATGACCATTTTGTTCCCCAAAATGTAATGATTCCATTATCGGCAAGCCTGCACAATGGAATACATCTCTTTGTCATAAGTGGGATACTTTCAGATTGTCTCGGAAAGTGTCTCGCTGTGATACGCCACTAGATGCCTCTGTTGAGTAAGAACTGCCATAATAGAATAGTCAGAGGCATCTGTCTTGATCTCAAATGGTTGTTGTAAGTCTGGTAATGTGAGCACTGGTGCAGAGCAGAGGCAATGTTTCAACTCTATGAATGTCTTCTATTGATATTCAGACCAAAATAATTTTCCTTTCGCTCCTCCCTTAGTGACTTGACTCAAAATCGAAGTGATATGAGAGAATCCCAACATGAACCTGTGGTAGAAATTGGCAAGACCCAGAAAGTTAGGGAGCTCTGTTAGAGTGGTTGGGGCTGGCCAATACCGAATGAATTGGATCTTGGTTGGATCCACATGCACCCCCCACTTATCAATAATGTATCAAATATACTTAACCTGGGTCATGCCAAAAGCGCACTTCTCCAAATTGGAACACAACTTGTGTTGCCGCAGTGTTTTGAGTACCTGTCAGATGTGGTGGAGGTGCTCTTCCCAAGTCTGGCTGAAGATTAGGATGCCATCCAATTACACCACCACAAATGAGTGGGTGAATGGTTGAAATATGTCATCCATCAGTCGCATGAAGGTTGTGGGAGCATTCGTCAACCCGAAAAGAATGAACATCCATTCAAAGAGGCCCTACTTGTATTTGAAGTAAGTCTTCCACACATCAGAGGGTTGGATTGGTATATAGTGATATCCAAACTTCAAATCGATCTTGCTGAAATATTTGGCCCCCTGACCTGGTCTAAGAGGTCATCTATCCATGGAATTGAATACCTATTATGGACTGTGATCTTGTTCAGTGACCGAGAGTCAATATAGAGTTTCCATGTTTCGTCCTTCTTCTATACCAACATGATCGGGCTCCCACAGGGCAAGGAGCTTGGCCTAATGTTCCCTTTATGCAACAACTCTTGGATCTGCCTCTTGATTTCATCATTCTACATAATAGAGAGTCGATAGATCGGTCCATGAGGCAGTGGCGCGCCTGGGGTTAGATCAATGGAGTGTTTGACCTAACAGTGTAGAGGAACCCCTGTGGGTGAGGAGAAAATGTCGTTGTATTCCTCCATGAATTTTTCCATATGCCACTACCGCGCTAGGGCGCCATGTTTGGAGGCTGCGGCCATAATATTCTTCTTGCCCTGTTGGCGAATCGTAATGAAAATTCTTGGTTTGTGAAATAATCATATTGCATTTCCTTGCAGTAATCAAAGAGATGGCGAAAAGCGGTACTACCTTCGGTATCATGTACAACTTATTTCCCAAAATAATAATAGCATAACTAAGCCTATAATCATACACGACATGTCACTTACATAAGTACGGTTGCCCTAATAATACATAAGAAACTTCAACAAGAGCAATATCACACAGTACCTTATCCGCGAAGGGCTTGACGTTGTAGGGAAAGGCGGCACTGATGGATGACGCAAAGATATCTTCCTTGGCGAAGCCACCTAATGGTATACAGTTGTGGGTGTGATGTGGTCGGTAGGTCAAGCCGCTACATGGCCTCTGCTGAAATGAGGTTATTTTGGATTCTGCTATCAACAATGAATTACAGTGGTGAACCCTTCACCCACATATGGGAATGGAAGAGGCGCTCCCCCTCTTCTAGTTATTAGAGTTCCTCCTTTAGGATCTTGGTGGTGGAAACCATGACACTGGGTTCTGCATCAATGATTTTCTTCCATTTGTCATCACCATTGTCCGGTTCTGACTCATAATAAGAACATGCGTCTGATTCAGAAGCCTTTAGCTTGGCCACCAGCTACTGTTTGGCCCGACACTCACTTGTGTTGTGAGTGGAGATTTTATGAAATTCACACCACTTCCACGTGTCCTTCTTTGTCTTTATGGTGTTTTTCTTCACTTGCTGCTTCGGCGGGTTGTCCTGTGTCGCCCTGCTTTGGATTTTTCCCTTGTTCTGCTATTTGGGGGCACCTTTCCCTGGCTTCGGATTCGCAGATCCAAAGTCTCACTTCTTCTGCTTAAATTTCTACTCGATCTTGGCGACATATCGATATGCCGTGCCAAGTGAGGTAATGTAGAGGAACTCCATTTCCTTTGGAATGTATTTGTGCAAACAACTGCAATATTTGAGTACCAAGTGTTTCTTCGAATCTTTAATACCAAACTTTGTGCACAGGGTATGGAACAAATTTGTCAGTTCATGCACATATTTCTCCCTTTGCTCCTACAACATGGTCCATTGGATGTACTTGTCGTCATAGCTCCCCACGGAGCAATACTGTTCCTTGATGCCATCTCAAAATGAAGTCCAAGTGGTTGTGGCTGAAAATAGTGAGGGTTATTCCTCATCCCTCTGTTCAGAGTAGGTTTCCCACTAATCTTTGACATGGGGGGCGGCTTTGAGGAGCACAAAGGTAATATTTTCTCGATCGAAGAAATCATGGACCGAAAAATAACCTTCTAGCAAATTCAACCATATATCTATGACGTTTTCATCTATTTGGCCCTCAAATATGGGAATAGTGTCAAAGTCTACTTGTACCTTAAACGGAGTGGCACCTCCAAAGTGGCTGCTGGATGAATATGCAATGTCGATCGGTAGTCGTTGAAGGATATGGGCAAAATTATCCATCATCACGTTCCTTTGTTCCTCGAGGGCCTCCTTGAGAAATATTGTGATAGGATCTCCTCCTCCCTCGTCTTTATTTTCTTCCACCATGGGAGACTATTGGGGTTTCCAAGGCTAATCTTGCAAAGGTTTAACCAGATCGATCCCTAACTCCTTATAGCCCGACCTTGTTGGGGACAAGCAAAGAAAGATCGAGAAAGAGAAAACCGATTTGATACCAATGATATGGACTTATGCAGGAACGCAATCAAATACATAAATAAACATAAACACAAAGATGCAGCAGGAATAACACTTCATGCAATGGTAGCTTATATCTGAGAAGAGATGTGGTGGCTACATGCCTTTGAACTATGTTACAATGAGGCTCAAGGGCCTTTTTATTATTGAACAATAAGACATAACCTTAAACAACCAAAACCCTAACACGAGGAGATGTAACACCAAGAGTTTTTGGGCCCTGTTGGGGTTAGTTGGGCAACCAACTTCCCAAGGTCATACCTTGGTCATATTATCTCTGTTTGATGCGTATTATACCTCGTTGGAAAGATATCTCTGGGGTGTATGTCTCTTGATGCATTTTCTATGAAATCGTTGGAATCATGCCCAAGAAACGTCGTTTGGGGCCTCAAAACAGCTCCGGAAATTCAGGACACGAAAATACTGCCAAAAATAGGAAAAAAGAAAACTAATGAAATTGACTTGGTGGTGTAGGCGGGTGGCCACAAAATTCCACATGGATCATTCCTCTCGCCTTAGGAAGTAATGGTCCCTGGTGCATGCAGAGCCTCCATGAGGTGGGGAAATTTCCGTTGAACCTAGTCCCTAGTGAAGGAGTTGGTATGCTTTGACAAATCAGTATAGTTGCATCCTCTAGTGGCCGGTGTTCTTGATATGTGTGTCCATGATCCGATCAGTTGTGGCTTGTTCCATGCAATATGGGTTTAACTCTGTTGGTGTGAGTTGTTCTGCCATGTCGGATGTGTCCAGTAGAGGTGGAAAGTAGGGCCGAAGGCAGTCCACATTGAACACTAGGTGCAGACGAAGGAATGGTGGAATACCGAGCTCAAAGTGATTATCCTCTACAGCCTTGGTGATGGTGTATGGGCCATATCGAAGTGGGTGAAGCTTGCGGAGGTGTTCCGCGAGGAGGTCCTTCTGCAAATGTAGCCACACTTTGTCTCCGAACTGGAAGTTGTGTGGCACCCAATGTTGATCATGTCGCTGCTTGTACTTAACATTGGCTCTGTCCAATATGTCATGAACTTGTTGTCGGATGTGTTGAATGTGCTCAATGAAGTTGTTCGCTTTGTCAGCTTGAAACTAGACATGAGCCGAATCTTCCTGAGTAGCTGCAAATGGCATGGTTGCGTCAATGGGACATAATGGCTAGAATCCTAAGCCCATCTGGAAGTGGATATCGCCGGTTTAGCTGTGGAGAGCTCGGTTATATCTATGTTGTAAATAAGGGAGGCTCTCATCCCATGTGCGTGGACGTTTTGAGTTGTACGTACAAAGAATGTGTATGATCATCCTGTTGACGACCTTTGTCTGTCCATCAGTTTGGGGATGGAAAGTTTTGGGATTGGTGAGCTTAGTGTCCAAAATCGACCAAAGGCTAGACAAAAATGTACTGAGGAACCTGTTGTCTTTATATGAGATGATAGACTGTGGGATCTCAAATTGTACCCACATTCATTCAAAGAAGAGTTTAGTAGTGGCTTTTGTTGTGATATTCTTCTTGCGGGCCACCATAATGGGTGCCATGAATTACATTGGAGAACCCTTCACCCACATCTGGGAATGGAAGAGGCACTCCCCCTCCTCTCAATATTAGGGC
This sequence comes from Pinus albicaulis, assembly GCA_034641835.2. Lineage (NCBI taxonomy): Eukaryota > Viridiplantae > Streptophyta > Pinopsida > Pinales > Pinaceae > Pinus > Pinus albicaulis. The sequence goes on from JAXQQM020083933.1 coordinate 4,694, forward strand.
TCCTCCTTCTGGATCTTTGTGGCGGCAACAGTGGCACTGGGTTATGAATTAATTATTTCTTCCCTTTGTCATTCCCCTGGTCCAATTCTGACTCAGAATTAGAACATGCATATGATTCGTATGCCTTCAGCTCGGCCACCAACGACTATTTGGCCAAACACTCACTTGTGTAATGAGTGGAGCTTTTATGAAATTCACACCACTTCCCCGTGTTCTTCTTTGGATTTATGGTGTTATTCTTTGCTTGCTGCTTCAGTGGGTTGTCCTGAGTCACCCCGCTTTGGATTTTCCCCTTATTTTGTAGTTTGGGGGCGCCTTTCCCTAGCTTCAGATTCGCGGATCCTGTTATCCTCTTGTATTCTACAGAGTTCACTAGGTGACTGTTGATTATCCACAAGCTGCTAAAGATAACATTATTTTCCTATAAGCAATCTTTAGAAATCTCACTGCCTTTGTTATCCTTAATAAACCTTTTTCACTATATTTCATCTCTGCCTTCTTGAAACACCTTACTGCTCTTAAAAGAACTCATTTTGGCCTTGTTTCTTTCATTTTCACCCTCCCTCCCTACCTAAAGCCTCATTCACTCATTTCCTCAACTAAAAACCCATTTTCCCCTCTCAAAACCCTTCAAAACCCTCACCTTCCTCATTTTCCTCCTTTTTGCATTGAAACAATGTAAAAATGTCTTTTTACATTGTCTCTAAAAAGTAAATTTGACCTTTTGGCCCTTTTTTATTTTATATATTAAAATCTGTTTAATATATATATTAAAACCCTACCCTTTCCTTATTTTACTAACCCGACCCTATATAAATATTGAAGCCTTCTGCTTAAATGTTTTAAACCTGCGTTTTAAATATAAACCCCACCCACTAAAGTTTTAATCCCTCTGATTAATGCTTTTAACCCCCGCTCTCCATAAAACCCCGTCACCATATAACCTTAACCTCGCCCAATTGCATAAGCCCTCGCTTTAATGTTTTCCCTGTACCCCCACTTTATAATAAACCCCGTGTATATATTTTAAACCCACTGCACTACACAAAAAAGACCGCCACATCACGCAACACCCGGACCCCACCGCTCCACCTTCTCGTCACCCCCAGATCTCCCAACCACCGTCGATCTCATTCCTCGAGATCTGATGGCCCTGATCACGTATCGCAAATTTAATTGCGCCAGAGTTAGCGTTTTCAAAACACGCGATATGGGTGGTTTTCCCTTGCCACGTAGCGCTCGATGAGTGGAATCACACGTTCACTCCCAAAACCATTACCACCCCTTCATCTGTGCGAAAACTGCCTTCTCCTTTCCCGAAAACCACTTCTCCTCTTTGTGCCAAAATCAAATACCGCCTTTCGTTTAAACGCTATCCAGAGCTCTGTGGCTCTGCGATGAAACCCCAACCCTCCATTAATGCCTATGTAATGCTCCAAAGCCTGAGAAACCCCAGTAAACGCAGAAAAAGCCTTCCCCACAGGATTTAAAGATTAATTTGTTTATGTTATGTGCAGGTTTAATGGAGGAAATGCATAAAGTGCATTGCAATGGTCTAAGAACGTTTAAATCAATGTCTGGGTGACGATACATAAGTTTATTTTAATTTAAAGGGGCCAGAGGCAAAAGATCAAACTTAACCATCAATGAATCATGATCATTGATGATTAATCAAACCCTCCAGCAACAAAAGAATACCACCTACACAGTGAACATAAACAAAGACATAGCAAAGAAGAAACAGATAGATAAAGGACAAATCCAAAGTTTAAAGGCCTAAACAGAGTTTAAGGACAAAATAGAGGCAGATTAAACACAGAAGCAAACTCAAATGACTAAACCAACAGCAATTACTTCTTCAGAAGTATATTTTGCCACCTACAACATGTTTTCTTTCAATAAAACACCAGCAGTTATTACAAACAGTCAGAGATATTTTTTATCTACCCAGTAGTTATTGTAAAGTTATTGAAAAAGCCTTAAAGTCAAACATTTCCAGAAATTAACTCATAAGTTAAGTTAGGAGTTACGATTTTAGAGAAACACTCTCAGATATTTTTGCCTTGGGCCTTGCATGGTCACAAAGGTCAAAATATCATTAACTCTGTAATAAATGAAACCTGAATCCCTAGCTTAGCACCTCCTCCTCATTTTGCAGATAAATACTGCAAGTGAGCTTCATTTTTAGTGTTGGTTAGTTGGTGGTTAGTTGACTGATTTCTGTTGCTGAGCTAGTTGAGGATTGCTAGGCTAGATTTGAGAAAGCTCTGAGTTGTAGAGATTTATTTTACATGGAGTAATGTAACTGTTTTGATCATCAGTAATGCAAGCACGTTCACGGGATCCTTGAGCTATGTTAATGGTGAAGTTTTCTTTCTTTGTCATTGTTTTTCTTCTGTTTTCCATTATGTCCATATTTCTTTGATAAAAGAACATAAATTTTAGAGTAGGATATGTTGCCTTGGCACCCTATTTCTATCTGCATTCTTTATCTTAATGTTTTCCTCTGCAAGGTATGATTAGAGAATTCTTAATTACTCTCTAGTTCCACCTAGCTTGTTGTCTTAGAAATGATTTAATAGAGTCAAGCCAGAGAAGTCTATGTTAAGCCCCGTCCTTTGGTGTAGCTTGAAATGTTGTTTTTTAAGGCCTTTCTTTGAAGTATACTTAGTAGACTCTAAACCAGGGAAGTCTATGGTATGCCCTATCCTCTGGTTTGCCTCAAAATGTTGCTTTGAAGGTATTTTGAGTGTTGAGTTAAAGAAGATAGGTTTAGCTTGCTCTTTAGCTGCTCTCACTATTATCTTAAATGTTTTCTTTTCCTGAAAGTAATTCTATGATTGCTAGATTGTTGTCTTAAAGGTTTGCTTATTAAATTCTGGCCAAAGAAGTCTATGGTATGCCCTGTCCTTTGGTTTGCCTCAAACAATTACCTAAAAGTATTTTCTTGTTAAAGTAGAGTTAGAAGATTCTTAATTGACTATAGCTCCACTGACTTCAAAACTTATTGTTATTTCATATCACAATCTAATCTAAGAGATCCACTTGATATAGTTAGCTTGCCCTGTGAAAACCCTTGCAGAGTTGATGAACAATTATATCCTTTTATGACTCCATAGCCCAATGGATTAATGTTTTCTCATGGTCTATCTACTCAGTTGAAACATCTCCTCAATTAATCACACCACATATCTGTCAACCTACCAATTAATCGGCCAAAACAAACAAGTCCTTAGAACTTCATAACTAGCCTAATATCATAAAACAAGAGCATAAAGACATATCATCTATAAACACATACATAAAGAGATCCCTCCCTGAATCCAGCAAGGCTAGGTCCTAGGATTCCAAAGTGGTTTTGATGTGGCCCCTGCAGTGTTTGTTCTTACCAATCTTGCAAATCAGAGGGAGCCAACATAGTGGCGACCATACTGGGGAATACTGAGTAATAAACAACCTCAAAAACTCAGAAAACCTCATTTTAAACTTAAATTAATCAATTTTTAGCCAAGAATGGTTCCTGGTTGCTGATGGTGGACAACAACCAGCCATAAAACAAGTAAAAATCCTCCACCTGGTGACTCCACTGGTTTTCCATAGACTCCACTGGGAAACTTAGTTTATCATCAAAACATCAAAAGAACCCAGTTAAGAATACTTAGTGGATTAAGTGTTCCTTTCATGAATCATAGTTTGTTTTGCGTCTTAATATTTTTATACCTCTAAACCTTTCTGATTCTTGGGTCCAAAGTTCTGGCTTCTAGAAGAATTCATACGAGATCCCATCCTAACCCAAATCCTCCTGCAATAGTTGACAATCCTGAAAGCATCCTTAGGAAGTCTCCTAGATCTAAAAATCCAACTGTTGGCAGACCAATCCATAAAGAAAGTTTTGTTCCTGAAAACCTTACATCATTGCAAGATACCCAATTTGACTTACACCATAGAAGAAACCTATGCAAAACTAAATCTCAAAATTGGATAGACCAGATTGACCTTGAGCCTACAAAATTACAACAAAGTCCTAGTAGAGAAGCCTCTCCTTCCACTCCTCCTGATTTTTAGCTTCTCCAACACTTTGAATCCTTTCGTTCCAAATCTTCTCAAAATCACCTAGCTGGTCCAAGTACATCTTATACCCCCACTCATACATCCATTGTGCAAACCACTCCATTTCATCCTCCATCCCCACTCATAAACCCTCCTCTTGTAAATACTCCTTGGGATCCATTACCTCCTATCACGGCAGCATGGTATGCCCCTCTAGTACTACCACAACCTTTACTACCTATGCCACAGGACTATCAATCTAGAATCCCTCACTTTAATGGAACTGATTCTACCACTGCCCAACAGCATGTAGACAAGATGAATGATGCTTTTGACTGCCAAGAAATATAAGAGGAGACTATAAAGATGAGAATGTTTGCCCAAAATTTAGGAGGAGAAGTAAAGAAATGGTTCAAGAACTTAACTCCTAATAGCATTCATGATCTCCCTTCCCTTTATCAAACATTCATAAACAAGTGGGAGACTAAGAAAAATCCTCTTCAAATATTGTCAGAGTATGATAACCTTAAGAGAAATTTTGTAGAGAGTGTCCAAGACTACTGCACTAGGTTCAATAGTGTATATAATGCACTCCCTCCCCACATGATACCCCCACAAGGCATAGCCCTAGTAAAATTTCCAGATGGATTTGATCTGGACATGTCTTATCAATTAAGAAAAAGAGACTCCCTCACCTTAGAAGACATGCAAAGGGGAGCAGTAAGTGTCGAAGCCAACCTAATTGCTAAAAGGGCTAGATTGAGAGTAGAGAAGAAGGATACATACAAAGAGGAAACTATGGCCTCCACATCTGATGCTAAAATTGAAAGCCTAGTTAGGACAATGGAAAGGATGATGGAGAGAATCAACTTGAATGAGAGAGCTTATACTAGAGAAAACCAAATAGCTCTTAAAAATAGAAATCAAAATCAGAACCAAAATCATAAGTTTAGAAGAAATCCCCCTCAAATTAGACAAAGAGGTCTTGATCAGCAAATCAGACCTCCTTTCCAAGAAAACTATGCTGATGAAGATGAGGGAATAATTGAAGAAACAGAGGAAAACCATATAAATTTAATGGGAGTGAATAATGAGGATATTGTTTTCCTTACAGAGGAAGAACAAGGCATATTTTCCCCAACTCAATACGAGGAAGAAAGCCTAGAGTCTGAAGACTATAAACAAGGATTTGAAAATACCATCATGGAAGTACATAGACAATATGACCTTAGAAGCAAGAAAAACCAAGACACTCCGAAAAGAAAGACCTCTGAAATTTCTGCTAAGAAAACACATGAAAACATTTCTAAAAAGACAATAGAAAATGTAAAAATAGTGGCTGAAAGTTCTGATAAAAACAAAAATAAAAACAACCAACCTAGTCCCAAGAATAGTGGTGACCAAAGTAGCACTGGCAACTCAACTAATGCTCCTAATAAAACTGTTTTTACTGTTGTTCCGAATAAAAACCAGCAAGCTGAAATTGTTATGAAAACAGTGACTGAAAAGGTTGATTTAAACATTTAAAAAACTCAGACACCTTTCAGTATAGAGAATGAAATTGCCAAGATTAAAATCTCTATTCCTCTTACTAAACTAGTCACTCAAAATGTATATAGATCTCAACTTTTGAAAGCTTTAAACATAGGAGAGAATGTTGATTTTGTTAATTTAAATGATGACAAACCTGAACTTCTGTTTGGACCAGAAGTAGAAGGGAAATTTCAAGAGGGAGGTGTTCCTCCATTTTATATCAGTTTAAACATCCATGACAAGATTCTCCACAATCCCATGTTAGACTCTGGTGCTTCACACAACCTCATTCCAAAAGTAGTGATGGAAAGACTAGGCCTTGAAGTAACTAGACCATACAAATATTTATACTCTTTTGATTCTAGTAGAGTTAAATGTCTAGGCCTAATCAAAGACCTATGTGTCAACTTAACACAAATACCAACCAAGAGCCTAGTAATGGATATTGTAGTGGCTGATATTCCTCCTAAATATGGCATGCTCCTTTCGAGATCACGGGGTGATAAACTCCAAGGTACCCTCCAAATGGACATGACCTATGCTACCATCCCTGTCTTTAGTCAACCAAGAATATTATATAGGGAAACACATATGAAATACATGGTTAGTAGTCAAGAAATTCTATTCACATAGAACTTGATTCATTCATTATTTACAATGATGAAAACCTTAATGAACAAGTGACATAAAATGAGAAAATAATTGTAGAAGAAGAGGAAAAATAAGAGGGAGAGTAGCCAAAACAGTTTGCCCAAACAGAATATTACAACAAACACAGTGGAAACCATAGGGAACAAATCAACCATCAACATAGTGCTGATCATGAAAAACAACACAATGATAAACATAGTGCGGACCCTAAAGAAAAACATGGTGAACAACAAAGTGGTAACCACTATAGACCACATAATGGGGACCAGGCTCAACTTAATGACAAATATGAAATTGAACCTCTTTGGAGTATGAGTTTTGATGGTTCTTGTAGCAAAAATGGTTCAGGAGCAGGCATATGGGTGCATAATATAGAAAACAATCATGCAGAAGGTCACTCATACAAGCTAAACTTTAAATGCACAAATAACATAGATGAATATGAGGAACTCTCTTAGGACTACAACTACTGAAGAAACTAGGAGCCAAGAGGATAACTGTCCATGGAGATTCAGAGTTGGTAATTAGGCAGATAAATGGAGAATACACAGCCAAGCATCCTAGATTAAAATCCTATAGAGATGATGCTATTGACCTCTTGAAAACATTCCTAGAATATGAGCTTACCTTTATCCCTAGAAATCAAAACATCCTTGCCAATGGTCTAGCATTTGCAGCCAATACATGTCAAAAACCTTACCAAAACAAACAATACACAGCCCAAGTCAAATATAGACCAGCAGTTCCTGATAACATAAAAAATTGGCAAGTTTTTGGAGATAAACAGATAGAATATTTCTTGCAATCCAAAATTGAGTTTGAAATGCCAACTCAGACTCAGACTATGAAGAAGATTGCCCTATTGAGGGACAATCTTACAAAGAAGAACCTCCTGACTTTGCTGAAATAAATCTGTTAGACAAAGAACACACACAGAAAACTAAGCTGTGCACTAATTTAGAAAAAGAAAACTTTGAAGTGACGCAGTCGAATAATGACAATTTTCCAAAGGGACTGACTCCTCTAGAAGAACTGTCTGAATTTAATGATGTTTCCAGGAAACCAAAGATGGAACCCACTAAAACTAAAATAGAAGAATGCAATATAGGCAGTGAACAAAAACCCAAAATGATAAAACTGTCTAAAACACTGCCTACTCATATAAAACATAAATATATTGAACTTTTTAGAGAGTTTACTGATGTTTTTGCTTGGAGTTATAATGATTTTAAATCATATGATATAGAGATAATTCAGTATAAGATACCCCTCAAAGAAAACCAAAAGCCCTTTAAATAGAAACTGCGCAGAATAAACCCTGTGCAATTACCCCTCGTTGAGAAAGAGATTAAGAAAATGTATGATGCTGGAATAATAGTCCCTCGGAGATACTCATAATGGGTTTCAAATCTTGTATCAGTGAGGAAGAAAACAAGAGAAATTAGGCTATGCATAGACTTCAGAAATCTAAACAAAGCCTCCCTAAAGGACAACTATCTTTTACCAAAAATGGATCACATCTTACAAAGGGTAGTGGGTTCTAAAAGAATTTATTTTCTAGATGGATTTTCAGGATACAATCAAGTGATGGTACACCTATATGATCAACACAAGACAACTTTCACTACACCTTGGGGCACTTTCATGTATGTGAAAATGTCTTTTGGGTTAACGAATGTTGGTGCCACCTTCCAAAGAGCCATGGACATTGCTTTCTCAGAAGAGATAGGTTACTTCATTATGATTTACCTTGATGGCATAACAGTCTATTCTAAAATAGATGAAGAACATCTAGTTCACTTAAGAAGAGTCTTTGAAAAATGTAGAAAGTATGGTTTGTCTTTGAATCCCAAGAAAACTTTGTTTGGCCTTCAAGAAGGAAAAATTTTAGGCCATATCATATCTGAATAAGGGATCAAGATAGACCCAAAAATGATTAAAGGAATATTGCAAATCAATCATCCTAGAAATATCAAAAAGTTGCAATCTTTCATTGGAAAGATAAATTTCTTAAGAAGGTTCATACCAAACCTTGCAGAACTCCTAAGAAACATTACAAACATGCTGAAAAGAGAAATAAGAGTCAAGTGGACCATAGAATCAAAGAAATCCTTTGAACTGGTAAAACAAGTACTTACCCAAACACTAGTTCTAATTATCTCTGATTTTACCGAAGATTTCTTCATCTTCTCCAATGCATCAGAGCATACAGTTGTTGCTGTCCTACTACAGAAGAACATGAAAGGACATGAACAACCATTGCATTTTTCAACAAGGCATTAAGAGATGCACCTCTGAAATACAACATAATGGAAAAAAAAGCTTTTGCCTTGATCAAGGCATTAAAAGATTTCAAAGTTTACATTTTGCACTCACACATCGTTGCATTCGTGTCTAACTCAGTGGTAAGAGACATATTAACACAAGACCCTGATGGAAAAAGGGGAAAGTAGATTGTTGTTATATTAGAATATGATCTAGAAATCAAGCCCACTAAAATATTCAAAGGAAAAGGATTGGATAAACTCATGGCTGAAACAAACTTCCAAGCAGTGGATATGAATATGATTGATGCATTAGATGAACAGGAGGAGTTGAAAACTCCACTTATTGAAGAATCATTTCTGAATTCATCTTGGTATCCTGATATTTTATATGTGCTTTTCAATCTTAATGTTCCTCCTGGTTTGTCTAAGACTAAGGCTAGATTCTTCAAGTTAAAGGCTGCAAATTACTACATTGTAGATAAAGTTTTATATTGGAAAAATGCTAGTGGTTTGTTGCTTAAATGTTTACCTGAGAATGATGCAGATAAGATCAAGCATGAGTTCCATGAAGGAGAATGTGGAGGCCACCTCTATTGGAAAATGAATGTCAACAAAATCATTAAAGTTGGTTACTATTGGCCCACCCTCTTTCAAGGCATCCATAAAATGGTAATTGCCTGTCATAAGTGCCAAATCTTTGAAGACCAAAGAAAACTGCTACCATTACCTTTGCATCCTATCTCTGTTGAAGCTCCTTTTCAATAATGGGGCCTAGATTTTATTGGAGAAATCCATCCTACCTCCTCTGCCCAACACAAATGGATCCTCACTATAACTGACTACTTTACAAAATGGATAGAGGTCATCCCTTCTAGAACTTCCACAAACTGAGTAATCATCAAATTCCTTGAAACCACATTTTGTCTAGATTTGGCTGTCCTAGAAATATTTTCACTGACAATGCTGCTGCTTTTAGATCCAAGAAAATGGTGGATTTTTGCCACAAATATCATATTACATTGGGTCATTCTACAACTTATTACCCTCAAGGTAATGGGTTGGCAGAATCCTCAAATAAAAGTTTGGTGAACATCATCAAAAAATTGTTGGAAGAAAACAAGAATTCATGGCGCAAAAAATTAGTACATGCACTATGGGCAGACAGGTTAACAAATAAAAAATCAATTGGAATGTCTCCCTATCAGCTAGTGTATGGAGCAGATGCAATTTTTCCAACAAGTTTAAGAGTGCTAGTCATGAAGCTCATCCAAGAAGCACAGTCTGAAGAAAATGACATGCTAAGGAGAATAAATCATACTGTCCAGTTGCAGCAAACCAAAGAAGAAGTATATAACAGAACACAACAAGTGCAGGAAAATGTCAAGAAGTTGTTTGATAATAGAAGCAAATCAAATGATTTCAACATTGGTGACAAAGTACTCAAGTGGGACTCAAGAAGAGAAGACAAAGGCAAACACGGGAAATTTTAAAATATATGGAAAGGCCCATACCTCATCCAGTCTGGAAGAGGTAACAATGCATTCTTCCTTCAAGAGATGGATGGAGCATAACTATTTGGAGGTCATGTCAATGGCAGGATGCTCAAGCATTATTTTTGTTGAAAATACTCAGTTTTAAAGCTTTATTCATTATATATAACATTGTTTGAATAAAAAATGAGAAAAATGAAACACAAAAAACAAAGAAAATAAGAAAAGAGGGCACATAAAAAGAAAAAGGTAAAGCCACATACCAAAAAGAATATTGTTGAAAGCGTGCAAGTCCAAATGCCACTACTTTTAGTAAAGAAGTCCTATTCAGTCATACAGTCTAATCATGATTGAACAAGTTTTAATTTTCTGCTGATAAGTTAAAAAATGGAGATTTGCGAAAAAGTTTAAACTTGGCTTATCAGTTGATTAGATTAGGAAAAGATATTGGTTCCAATGTTTAAATCTTAACCAAGGAAGGAAGAGAGGGATGAATAACAAATTCCAAATTACAACCCTCAAAGTTTTTAGTTTTACTTTTTGCAAAAAATAAATCTGTGTGCAGCTTGTACAAAATGCCACAACTCATGACAAATCAAACTGCTTAATCTTGATTTGGTCAAGTTTCAATTTCATGTTGATAGATTAGAGAATTAAAATATGTAAAATTGTTTAATCTTGACAGATAAGTAGATTAGGTAGAGAATAAAAGAGCTCACCAGTATAATCTGAGCCTTTGGATGATATAAGTGTAGAAGTAGATAGTTTCATGTTTTCAAAAGAAAATAATGTCAAGGGTTTCCAATCTAAATGCACCCAATGAAGAAAAAAAGTTAGGAAAAGTATGATGGGTAGGTAGAGTTTGAGTTGAAGTAATCATGTTTTTCAGATTTTGAAGATCACAGCTTCAAAAGAACAACAACAAATCATCAAAATGAAGAAAGGAGTCTGCCAAAGTGAAAACCAAGGCACTGGTCTACAAATTCCAGAGATTTAATCTCTAAGGTTCTTGACACCTCATAAAGGAGCTTCCCTCCCCGGCTGGAGCCACTATTATCCTCCTGTATTCTACAGAGTTCATTAGGTGACTGTTGATTTTCCACAAGCTACTAAAGATAGCATTCTTTTCCTATAAGCTATCTTTAGAAATCTCACTGCCTTCGTTATCCTCAATAAACCTATTTCACTATATTTCATCTCTGCCTTCTCAAAACACTTTACTGCTCTTAAAAGAACTCATTTTGGGCTTGTTTCTTTCATTTTCACCCTTTCCCCCTACCTAAAGCCTCATTCACTCATTTCTTCCACAAAAAACCCATTCTCCCCTCTCAAAACCCTTCAAAACCCTCACCTTCCTCATTTTCCTCCTTTTTGCACCAAAAAAATGTAAAAATGCCTTTTCCTCTGCAAGGTCTGATTAGAGAATTCTTAATTTCTCTCTAGTTCTACCTAACTTGTTGTCTTAGAAATGATTTAATAGAGTCAAGCCAAATAAGTCTATGGTAAGCCCTGTCCTTTGGTGTAGCTTGAAATGTTGTTGTTTTAAGGCCTTTCTTTGAAGTATACTTAGTAGAGTCTAAACCAGGGAAGTCTATGGTATGCCCTGTTCTCTGGTTTGCCTCAAAATGTTGATTTTAAGGTCTTTTGATTGTTGAGTTAAAAAATATAGGTTTAGCTTGCTCTTTAGCTATTCTCACTGTTATCTCAAATGTTTTTTTTTGTTCTAAAAGTAATTCTAGGATTGTTGGATTATTGTCTTAAAGGTTTGCTTATTAAATTATGGCCAAAGAAGTCTATGGTAAGCCCTGTCCTTTGGTTTGCCTCAAACAGTTACCTAAAATGCTTTTCTTGTTAAACTAGAGCTAGAATATTCTTAACTGAGTATAGCTATGTTGCCTTCACAACTTTTTTCTATTTCATATCACAATCTAATCTAAGAGATCCACTTGATATAGTTAGCTTGCCTTATGAAAACCCTTGTAGAGTTGATGAAAAATTAAATCCTTTTATGACTCCATAACCCAATGGATTAATGTTTTCTCATGGTATATCTACTCAGCTGAAACAAATTCTCAATTAATCACACCACGGATCTGTCAACCTACCAATTAATCAGCCAAAACAAACAAGTCCTTAGAACTTCATAACTAGCCTAATATCATAAAACAAAAGCACAAAGACATATCATCTATAAACACATACATAGAGAGATCCCTCTCTGAATCCAGGAAGGCTAGGTCCTAGGATTCCAAAGTGGTTCTGATGTGGCCCCTGCAGTGTTTGTTCTCGTCAATATTGCAAATCACAGGGAGCCAATAGATCCAAAGTATCGCTTCTTCTGCTTAAATCTCTACTCAATCTTGGCGGTATATCGCTATTTCGTGCCAAGCGTGGTAATGTCGAAGAACTCCATTTCCTCCTAAATTTATATGTGCAAAAAACTGTGGTACTTGAGCAAGAAGTGTTTCTCTGAATCCTTAATACCCAACTTTGTGTGCAGGGTATGCTCGTGCACATCTTGCTCCCTTTGTTGTCGCAGTGTGTTCCATTGGATATACTTGTCCTCATAGCTCCCAACGGGGTAAAATAGTTCCTTGATTCCATCTCAAAACGAATTCCAAGTGGTTGCGATTGAAAAAAGTGAGGGTTCTTCTTCATCCCTCTATTCACAATAGGTTTCCAACCAATATTGACATGGGGGGCGACTTTGAGGAGCACAAAGGTAATATTTTATCGATCGGAGAAATCATGGGCCGAAAAATAACCTTCCATCAAATTCAACCATCTATCTAAAACATCTGCATCTATTTGAACCTCAAATATGGGAATTTCAAAGTTTACTTGTACCTTAAAAGGAGTGGTGCCTCCAGAGTGGTTGTTGGATGAAGATGCATCGTCGGTGGGTAGTTGTTGAAGGATCTAGGAAAATTTAACCATCGTCGCGTTCCTTTGATTCTTGAGGGCCTCCTCGAGCAATATTTTGATAGGATCTCCTGCTCCCTCGTCTTTATTTTCTTCTGCCATGGGAGGTCGTCGGGGTTTGTGACACCGATCTTCAAAGGTTCAACCAGATTGAGCCCTAACTCCTTATACCACGACCTCATTGGGGACCTGCAAAGAAAGGTCGAGAAAGAGAAAACCACTCTCATACCACTGATCCAGACTTATGCAAGAACACAATAAAATAAAAAAAATAAACATAAATGCAGAGATGCAACAAGAATAACAATTCCTTTCATTAATATCAAATACTAAAAAATTCTTAAAGACACAATGGAAAATAAACTAGCTTGTGTGATGGTAGCTTATCTCTGAGAATAGATGTGGCGGCTACATGGCTCTGAACTATGTTACAATGAGGCTCAAGGGCCTTTTATAAACCTTTTTATTATTGGCCAACTTCCCGGTGTCGTAACTTGGTCATATTATCTCTGTTTGACGCGTATGATACCTCGTTGGAAATATCTCTCTAAGGACTACAACTATTGATGTGATTTCTATGAAATTGCTAGAATCATGCCCAAAAATCGTTGTTTGTGCTCTCAAAACGGCTCTGGAATTTCAGGACCCGAAAAAATGCTAAAAATAGTAAAAAATAAAACTGATGAAACTGACTAGGTGGAGTATGTGGGTGGCCACTAATATCCACCTATATCATTCCTCCCCTTGCATGAAGCAATGGTCCCCATTGTGTGTAGAGCCTCCATGAGGTGGGGAAATTTCTGTTGAACCTGGTCCCTTATGAACCACATTCCTTGGTGAAGGAGTTGGCCTACCTTGACAACTTGGTATAGCTGCATCCTCTGTTGGCGAGCTCGAAGGCATTGTCCCCTATAGCCTTGGTGATGGTGTACGACCCATATCGAAGCGGGTGAAGCTTGTAGTGGGGTCCAACGAGGCGCTCCTTCCGCAAATGTAGCCACAATTTTTCGTCCACCTGAAAGTTGTGTGGCACCCGATGTTGATCATGTCGCTGCTTGTACTTAGCATTGGTTCTGTCCAATATGTCATGAACCTATTAGCCGATGTGCTAAATGCGCTCAATGAAGTTGTTCACCTTGTTAAGTTCAGACTAGACATGAGTCGAATCTTCCTGAGTAGCCGCAAATGAAATGGCTATGTCAATGGGACATAGTGGTTGGAATCTGAAGCCCACCTGAAAGGGGTTGTGGCTTGTTGAGCTATGGAGAACCTGGTTATAGATATGTTGTACACAGGGGAGGCTCTCATCCCATGTGCATGGATGTTTTGAGTTTTACATGCGCTTAATGTGTACGATCATCCTGTTGATAACATTTGTTTGTCCATCGGTTTGGGGATGGAAAGCTGTGGACTTGGTGAGCTTGGTGTCCATAATCGACTAGAGGTTGTACCAAAACGTACTGAGGAACCTATTGTCCCAATCTGAGATGACAGACTGTGGGATCCCATAGTGTACCCACACTCGTTCAAAGAAGAGTTTAGTAGTGGCTTCTATTGTGATATTCTTCTTGCAGTTTGCCATAATGGCCATATTCGAGAATCTGTCGATGACCATAAAACCATAGTCGTTGCCATGCTTAGTAGAAGAAAGGCCTGACATGTAATCCATGGAGATGGATTCCCAAGGTCGACTAGGGGTAGGCAACAAAGTATATATGCCTTGCTTCTTGATGGTCGGTTTGGCAATGGCGCAGGCAGTGCAAGATTTTATTCGAGAATGCGGCAAGATGATGGAGCTTAGTGAAATGAAGTCGCCTTCACTAAGTGGGCCCGCAGGCAAATTCTGGCGCAAAATCTATTTTTAGACTATGTCTATTTTTAGACATACGGAGCATGATTCGGGGATTCCAGTTGGAGATTCTTGAAGTATGCGACATGTTAGTAAAAATAGATGAGACTCATATTTTTAGGTCACAGGCTATTTTTAGACTGCCTCTCCTAAAAATATGGAAGTCAAATATTATTTACCCTTAATAATATTTAGACTATAAACAGCATTTTACTCTCTTGGAGCACTTCAGTTCGAGTCATGGAGGTGGCTCATGCAACTGACAGAGGAATCACGTGGTTCCTAGGGTTTGATGGCATCTTGCATGGTTGACTTCAATTGGACTTCAGTGGCAGAAGTTTTGGAGGAGTTAATGAGACAGATAGTGGAGTTGTGTTCTGTTTATTTTAGTTGAACTAGTTGAGATTAGTTTAACTAGCTAATCAATTAGTTATGAGTGGAGTGAATTAAATATTATTTAATTCACTAATTAGTAACTCATTGGTCAACTCAAGAACACTTCAGTTCACTACAGTGCATGATCAGTTCAGTGGAGACCAGTGGAAGAGGTAGATGAAAGGGTGAGTAAAGCTATCAGTTGGTAGATTGGTTTTGCATGGGATTTGCATTACACTTGGAGGAATTGTCCATGACAATTGCGCAGTCAAGCCAAGGGGATTCGAACCTTGGATCTCTTCATATACAGGCCATGATTGCGCAATAGAGGCAAGGCAATTGGCGGGGAGTTTTGAACCAGTAAACTGTTCAAAACTAAGCTAGATTGTGTGTGACTTTATGAGAAAGTACTGAGTACTTGTGAGGAGTATTGTACTTGTTTGGTTACATGATTTCTCCATTATAATATACACAATAGCTTCGGGGTTTTCAGCTATAGGCTTTCCCCATACATATTGAGTTAATGTGTGATTGATTTGATGTG
>JAXQQM020064158.1:0-58733 GCA_034641835.2 Pinus albicaulis
ACTAAGCATACTTTACCACTAGAGAGTTACAAAACCTCCTTCTCATTCATGCTCAAATCCATAAAATAAGATGAAAACTCATGAAATGTTTAAGCATATTGATGAACACTCATGAAATGTTTAAGCATATTTTTTTACAAGTATCTAGTTTCTTTCCCACTCGAAAATCCTAATTTCAACAAACTAGTAAGTTCACTTTATGCTTTATGAGAATTTGTGTAACATACGAGGGAGTCTAATTTTTCCTTTTTTTCTTTCTTTTCAATCCATAGTTGAAAGGCTCAATATAGTATCTAGGCTTTGAAATTAATTAAAAGAGTTTTGATTTTAGATGAATTTGGATTTGCGAGGAGTTCGTGTTATATGTTATTCAGTTCGTGTTGGTGAGAGTGTGACGCTGCTGTTTTTCGTCATGTGTCTATATACCACAGATCTTGTGTCGGTGTTTGAACTCGTGGTCATATTACTTCCCTCTTTCCAATTCATAAATTGGAGGCATTCTTGTCTTGTCTAGTTCTTTATACATTTATTAGAAACTAGGAGATTTTTGAAGCTATGATATTAGAGATTAGAGATATAGTTGCTCTATTGGTAGAGGCATTTATCGAGGGGTTTTGTTTCCAACTCTGTGGTTCCCAACTCTACAGTTCTTTGGGCTTGCGAATTTGTGTTATGTTAGTCCGATTGAAGAGCTTAATTGTCTCTTTAGGTTTGGAACCACCCTGCCTACGTTCTTATTTACTCTTGGTGTGTGGATTTTTCTTGTGGTCCTTTTGGTTATTTACATTCACCAAATATTGGTATGGCGTTGGAGGTTTTGGTGTCTCATATCCTTGTAGTGTGGTGAATTAAAAACCCTACTTGAATTCAGACCTTTGGTTGGTAGTTTGGGGGACAACCTGGTTGTCTTACCCACTAGTTTAGAAGGGGATATGGTTCATCCATTTGCTTGATTTTCTAGTTGTGGGTTTCTTACTGGTTTTTTGCATTGTTCCCTTGCTGCTACCATTATGGATCCTGATCAGAGAATGGTGAGTAGACGAGGAGGTATAACTAATGTTTGAGTTAAAAGGTCTCTGTGTTTTTCCTTTGACACAATTAAAAATTTCTTTGATTTTGTCCCTCGTGAAGTTCTTAAATAAATTCTAGTTTTGGAGTCTCAAGAATCTGGGGATCGCCATTATCATTATGATTCACAAAATATTGGTGATGCATTGAAATGCATTCCGAACTATTTTGGAATTAGACTCATTCTGCAAACTATTATCAGCTAAACAATGAATACTCTTGACACGTATGATTTCGAGACAACAAATTATGAAGTATAATGTGTTTGTGGGTTTTGGAAAGTATCCAAGCATGTGTCGAGGAATCACAAGTTTTGCGTAACAACGAGATTTTTTATGAGGCAGCTTTTCTGGAAGATGGATGTATGGAAGTTGGATTGGACTAAAATTTTTTAAACAAGGTATGCAAGTATTTTAATAGTCCAAGATTCTGAAATTTGGTTAGCTCAAATCTCATCCATAGATCTTCTTCCTCTGAATCGTTCTAAACAATCAAGGTTCAAATTCCTTTAGAATAGTTCTAGTCATTTTATTGTGGGATTCAAGTCAAAGATGTGTAACTTTCGGACCTATCGGTTTACATGGAAAGTCAAAACTCTCATTTTTCTATTTTAGGTAGCTCTAAGCTCCTCATTGTATCGTGAAAATTTTTGAGCTCTTGGATAAGTGAAGCTATGCATGATTTGTAATATTTTATTTGAGTAATACAAAAAAGTATTTGGTGGAAAATATATGTTTTTATTCTTCTGTCTTTTATGGTAATATACTTCCAATATATTACGTTTCATATACTACTGGTGTTATAAATTGTTATTTCCATTAATCCAGGTGGATATTGGTGCTCAGACGCCTATTCCACTTGGACCCCGACCATTCCTCCTTTCATTTTTTTAGTTTCTTTAATTGTAGCACAATTTACTACTTTTGGCAGTTTTTCGGGTCCTGAACTTCCGGAGCCGTTTTGAGGCCCTAAACGACATTTTTTGGGAAACTCACCTTTTGGGGAATGCGAGTTTTCAACTCTACATTCACTATCAGCAGTTGTAGTCCTTAGATAGATCTTTCTAACGAGGTATCGTGTGCATAAAAAAAAGATCGCATTCCAAAGCTACAACCCCGGGAAATTGATGTACCAATTTACCCCAACATGGCCCATAGTTTGACGTTTCATCTCCTAGGGTTAGGCTTTTGGATGTTTAGGTTTTTACATTGTTTCTCAATAATAAATAGGCCCTCGAGCCTCATTGCAGCATAGTTCAGAGGAATGTAGCCGCCACATCTCTTCTCAGAGATACACTACCATCGCCGTAGTTAGTTTTTGTCCATTTTGTCTGTAAGCATATTTAATTTACTTGGTATTAATGAAATGAATTTTTATTTTTGCTTCATCTCCGCGTTTATGTTTATTTTTGTATTTTATTGTGTTTCTGCATAAGTCCGGATCATCCATTTTCCATTTTGATTTATTTGTATTGATTATCTTGCACCATTATTTGATTAAAACACCTTAGATTGGGGTATTGGAGTTTTCTGAACCCATAAACTTCCTTATTATCACTATATTATTCAATCCTGTATATCATTTTTTTCCAAAGAAAGTGTGTGAAAATCAATTTTGTATATAGTCATATATTATTGTGATTATTCTTGGTTTAACCAACCAACTACAAGACATAGAAGCTAAAGAACCCATAGTGGGATTTTTCAATGGCTTATCATACAAAAAATTGAGGGAGTTTTCTTACAATTTTTTCTAAAGAAGAAACTTATTTATCTTCAAATTTTTCTCATTTAAAGTGTTATTACTTAATAATTTGCTACTCCAGGAGCTTATTATCTAATCAAATGCTAATTTTATGTTGTTCTATGTTGTTACGGTTACTTTAGTACAATTCTTTTATTCAGTTAGAAAACTTTCAACACAATTTATTCTTCCAATTATAAAGAGAAATTATAGATAGGACAATAAATGCAATAGAAAATAAATGATTAGGAGCAATAAAAAGAGACACAAGGATTTGGTCAAAGACTAGGGAAAAACCCATAACGGGAAAAACCATTTCAAATTCTTCTTCTTATTATATTGTCATAAAACGTTCAACAAAGAGAGAGTATAATGTTCCAATTCACCAATCACAGGACTATCCACCAAAACCAACCAAACAATATCCAAGATATGAGCCCAACAAACTAGACTGGTCAGAATCAAAGTTCCAACTCACGGTAAACAATTAAAGCTTACCGTCAATCATCATCAGTACCGTAAGCCACAACCACACAGATATAGTAACCACTAGTGCAGTTGCAACTCTCTAGCTGAAGGGAACAACCTATCAAGCATGTGAATACAACCGATAATTCCCTGTTCCAACCTTGTGGCCCCTGATCAAGTTTTCCTTTCCACATGTGCGAGCTCGAACCCTATAATTTCAGACCTGTACGAACCATTTCGAGAATCAACCTTAGACCTCTGTGAGCCAATCTAAAGAAGAGAGAAGAAGAAGATGCTTTATGATGATTTCTAAATGAGGCTAACTTGACTTGTATTTATATTTTTTCTTTGGAGACCTAATTTCTCTTTGAAGCGAACCTAAAATTTTGTGCACATGTGGGTTTTCATATTAAAAATACATTTTTCCTTAACCAAATTAAATTCTTCCAAGGGATGGGAGGCATCATTCTTGATGAGGAAGGCTTCCCAAAGGAGGGAATTTTTCCTTGAGCTTTCAAATTAACGCTTCCTCTTAGCTAGGGATAAATCACCAATTGCGACATGTGTCCCATCTCAAATATTATCCCTACTCATCTTGAACCGTGTCTAATTGAAAAGAGGAGAAATTTTACATTCAAGGGGTGCTCAAACTACCAAAATTTATCAAATAATAATCACAGGCATGTTCCAACTCAACCAACATCATAGCAGCGCCCAGATCTTCACTATATCATAGGGCAATAGGTAGGATACAACTTACCATGGTAGGTAAGTATCTTTCCATTTGGACCCTCAAGAGTCAAGTGGTAGAACACGTGCATCCATTACCTTAGGAGGAGATACACACTTACCCTATAAGGTAAGGATTATACACAACCTAGCGCACTTGGGGGAGATACACACTTACCCTGCAAGGTAAGAATCATACACGCCTAGGTCATCTTCTCAACCCATTGGCTATATGGGGAGGAAGAATCCAAACAAGCTCAGATTGTGGGTAGGATGCATACTGGGGTATACACGACAGGGGGAGATACACACTTACCGTGAGGTAAGGATCAAACACACCTATTTTATACGAGTTCCCTTAACCCCAAGAGCTCTTCGGTTCAATTCGTCACCCTCAGAGCTCAGACAAGGGGGAAGAGCATTTATCATTGCTCAGATTCCTCGATCAGTTGGGACCCTTAGCTAGGAGGGTCACAATCATTAGTTCAAGCTTCTCTCTGAAGGCCAATAACTTCCCTTTCGGTAAAACCTTGGTATGGTTGCAATATTATCGCCAGTCGAAATGTGAAGGAGTCTCACGACTCTTCTCTACAACATGTCACATGGGTAATGATATCTGATCTCAATATGCTAGGATCCTTTAGATTTTTCAAAGATGATTTCTCTTGTTTCTTGTATCCTTCGGCTTTTCTCTTCACCTTAACTCAGATAACCATGTTAAAATTTTTAATTTTCTATGATGTTACATTCATTATTTATAATGTTTTTCTTCAATTGCAGTGTAACTGTTCTTCTATTAAGAGAAATTTTGGATAGAACATCAAATGCAATATTAAATATTAAATCAAAAGCAATAACAAGAGACAAAAGGATTTGGTCAAAGACCAGGGGAAAACCCACAATGGGAAAACCGCTTAAAAATCTTCTTCTTATCAGTTTTTCATAACATGTTCAACAAAGAGAGAGTATAATGTTCCAATTCACTAGTCACAAGAATATCAAGCAAAACAAACCAAACATTATCAAAGAGATGAGCCCCAAAAGGTAAACTAATTAGAATCAAAGTTCCAAGCTCGTGGTCAATGGAAGAAGTCTACTGTCAAATGCCAATAATACCCTAGGTCACTGCCGTACAAATCTAGTAACCATCAGTGTGGCTTCAACTCTCTAGTGTAGAGAGAAACCTATCAAGCACACGACTACAGCTAATAACTCCTTGTTCCAACCCCATGGCCCCAGATCAAATTTTCCTTTCCACATGATCGAGTTCAGACCCTGTAATTTCAGACATGTACGAACAACTTTAACGAACCAATCTCACACTCGTGCGAGCCAAACCGAAGAAGAGATAAGAAGAAGATTCTTTATGATGATGTCTAAATGAGGCTAACTTGAATTGTATTTATATGCTTACTTGGAAGCACAATTTGTCTTTGAAGCTGCCTCGAACGATTGACACTTTCTAATAAAGACATTTTTATTTAATCGAATTAAATTCTTCAAAAGGGCTTGGAAGTGTTTGTTTGTTGAAGAGTTATTAGGAGGAAATTTTCTCTAGCTACAAAATAACATCAAAGCGAAGAGTTTTCATCATACCCTTTAGATTAACATTGTAACAATTTTGTGTATTTTCTAACCCTTGTGTATATAAACTATTTTCCTTGTATGCACTTGCTTCTAGTTTGTTTGGCTTGGGCATATATGGCTCGATTTGGAGTGTTTTATCTTGGGGTTTTCTTCCGAAATTTAATTTATTTTTTATTTTATTTTATTTACTTATTTATATTTTTTCAGTTGGATCGATTTTATATCTAAGAGAAATCAATTATTTTGGAGGATAAATCACCCTTGATTGTGGCATAAAACCCTGTCATTTCTTCGTGTTTTTGGCATATCATAGATAGCTAGATTTTGAGGGAATTTGGAGGTCTGATTTGATAGAAAATGAACTACTGAAGCTTGTGTTTTCAAGAAAAAATTGTTTGAAGCTTGACCTATCTCCTTGGGAAGCCTTTTAAAACTTTTTGAGGATATTCCTCCTAGCTTCATGTGTACGAGGCTTCTTCCATCCTCTAAAACAGAGATTTCAGAGATTTTAAAATTTTCCGGCTTTAAAAATCAAATTGAAATTGTTTGTAGGAGTCGTAGGAATTTTCGGCCTCTCTTCTATTTGGCTGCAAGCCCTAGAGGGTTGATCTCCTTCTCCTGGTGTGAAAAGATTCACGAGAAAGAAATCAAATTTTTGGAAGGGTTTTTCATTAAGTTTTGTAGGAGATATGATTATCAAGGCTTGTGATAAATTTCTAAATATCTTGGAGCCTTACTTTTTCTAGGCCGTGAAAAAATCCCTCCATTTGGATGGCTAGGGTTTGGTGATAATTGGCATAAAATTGTTGAGGAAACTCCTTGTAACTCATTTTCAAAAGCCTTGTATATTTCCTCATAAATTTTTTTAGCTTGAGGAGAGGTGTTGGTACTTCAAAGTTTAGATTTGTAAGACCTCTTCAAGACCTTAAAGCCCTTTCTCTTGTATTAAGAGGGTTTCTCTGTTTGTAACCAAATAGAAAAGAAATTTCCCTTGAGGGAGATTGGGATCTATTCCCATGGTATCCCACCTCCTTATTTAAATAAAGGATTCCTTACGGTGTTGACTAACATCTTAGATTAGTTTTCATTCCATTGTTATCTTAGTCTCTAGATCTAATCGCTATCATTTTCTCTTGGTATCATTGGATGAGTTTTAGTTTTATGTTCATTTCATCTCATATCTAATCTCTTGAATTTATTCATTTGGTCATTGTTAGATCTATATTCTATTGTTAATTACTTGATCTAATTGATATTGTGATTTTATTGGCTACTTTATCTAAATTGCATTTGACTTATTCTTGTCTTGATCTCACTTGTATCTTGGATTAAAGTAGTTTTCCTAATTCAATAATTAGCAATTTCATCTTCCACCATTTAAATAGCTACTTGTTCTCTACAAATCATATTTTCTCTATTAACGCTCCTAAGATCACATTATAAGTGAAGTGACAATCAAAATATAATTAATAGCTCACTTCACACTAAGAGAACTCTCTATTTAAGCACCTGTGTTATTCCTCTTACACTTTGTTTCATTGAGTAAATATTTACTTGCTTTATTTGTCATAAGCTAATCTCATTATATTTTTGTGCTCAAAGTAATATTTATCATAGTGGATTGACATTTCTCTCTTTGAATCCTCTTGTTCTAATTGTATCTCTTTGAAGCATTCTATTACTATTTGCATCTAATTTGCATATTTGATCTAGTCTTGCATCTCTAAAATTTACCTCCAAGCATAATCATGATTGATAGAAATTTTAGGATCACCTTCCCTAACTTTCATTAAATTTGACAAATTTGAGTTTGGAATTAAGGTTAAAACACATGACCTCACAATCCTCTTGCGACTGAGCCCTTTTAGGAACGAAGGCACGTGGGTTGTCAAGGAGGCTAGGTGGGTATCATTAATGATGGACTAAGCACCTCATTGAACCATCCTTATTGCAATTCACCTCACTCCTTACCAAGTTTTGAGAAATTGAGGGGAAGATACAACATATATTAGGCATAAAATTAAAATCAAACAATATATCTTGCATCACATATAGGCTAACCTTGTATTCATTGTCTCATTTTGCATTTGTTCATTGTACAAGTTGATTTGTGAGCATCTCATCTTATTTTCAATATTGCATTATATTTCTCTTGTACTTTTAATCTAAATTATTTTCACATTGTCCCTTGATATTGTTCTCTCTTTTCTGAGCAACTCTGTAAAATACATGTTTTTATTTATCATGCAAGTTCTATCTTATTGCTCATATTTCAATACTGTGTTATCTCTTGAAATAACAATTGCCTTGTAACATTTATATCTTGTAACTTGAAGTATCATCTTCTCATTTTTCTAGTATTAAATCTTTATTTGAGCATTGTTCAGAACGCAATGGCCCCTCACATATTATCTTGTTGAATGTCATATTGATTTAATTCAATCTATCTTTTGATATCTACATTGCTCATTAATATTCATACTTGCTAATAAATCCTTAATTTTAGTTATATTGAATGGTAATTTCCTTTCTTCTTATCTCGTATACCTTGTTATTCTTAATTTTTTTTTTCTTTTAGTGTTATCCTTAGGGACTACCCCTATTAGCTTACCTAGGAGAAAACTTAAACAAAGAGAATCGGGAATAGGTGACAACCCCTTCTTTAAGCGTTTCACCTTAAATAATATACATAATGGGGTTGAAAACGTTTCCCACATTTAGGTGTATAACTAAGGCAACAACATGCCCTGCTACTTTTATATATACAATATAACAATGCTCTCCTACTAATACCAACAAAACCTGTCAACAACATATTTTTTTCTTGGTTTACTTATCAAATAGTTAAGATTGCATATTCTTTTAAAATTTCAAGCCGAACCTTTATTCTTGCAATAAAAAATTTCTTACTAAGGTTCACAAAAACAAATATGAGTACCCTTTCTAACTGTACCATAACAGGGTATTAATCTTAGATGTAAGTGTGCTTTGATTGAATTAAGGTAAAAAAAGCATTTGTGACCTTGAGCTCGCAGTGATGTTTCCATCAACACATGTTGTTGCAACTTTGCACATTGGTGCAAAACACAAACTCCAAAATATGAGAAATGACTTGCCACAATGGCTTTTGAACTACTCTAAGAGTCGCATTGTCTCCAAAAACTAGAAAATCGAGTCTGCTTTCTCTTGCATCTGAAAGGACGGGTCTAAAAGGTGTAGCATAACCAATAAGGCCAGTGAAAACAATAACTTTTAAAATTTCACATTCAAATAGTTGGCCTATAAAAGAAGAATGTAGATTGATCATTTGATCAAGGAAAATTCCTTCACTATGAAAAAGGCATAAAACCCACCTTCCACTACTATTCTTAATGAAAATTTTCATCATGATTTGTCCCCACTATGAGACTATGGATATTGAAGTCAGTAAATCTAACAAAGAAAAGGAATGTATAATAGACCTAAGTCTCGAGAAATCCTATATTGGTAGTCAAGTTGTTTAATAAGGGTTTCCGGAACAATACTTTTTTCTTGGGATTCATGATATCCATGTAGTGTAGAGTCTCAATGCCTCATCCTCTATAGCCGCTTTCAAGAACGTTTATTGAGAAAAAAAGTCCATCAATGACTTGGCTAAAATGTCTATAGAATCACAAGAAGGATTTCTATCTTGACAAAGCATTAAGGGGGAGGCCTTTCTCCTCCCTAACAAGCATATTAAAATATATAGTTCTTTTTTTCTTATTTTCTCCCTATGTAGGATCATATCAACAATAATCCTTAAAATGATGTTTTATATGACATAAAGTCAAAATGTTGATGGGTAAATTCTTGGGCTATTATAGGTCTTCTTTGTAATCATGATCACAAACAAGACACCTTTTATGTTTCATTAAATATTAGTGATAAATCCTTTTAAATTTTTCTCATAATAGTAATGGACATTCATCTATTGAAATGCAAAATATAGTATTCAATCTTTCAATAAACTCAACACCACAACTCTATCAATACAGATGAAGATATAGATTATGATGAAATCCATTTTTATTAATCTGTACATATTTGTAAGTGCACATAATTCTTATAACTAAAATATCACTTTATAGATGAAAAATACACAAAAAATGAAATTGTTCCAAATGTCACTTGAAAAATAATTAGCAACTAGGTTTACAATCAATATTTTTACTAGAGAGTATTTTTCGAACTAATTAAAGTATTCTCAAGTCAGGCTTGTAAATAAAAGGTATTCTACTCAAATATTCCAATGAAAATTCCGATACAGGAAAAAGATACTATTGTCGATAATATTGGACATAGTACATAATGACACATAGATACATCATGTTTAATTTTATATATCTACAAAAGAATATTAATAAAGATAAAAAGGGTGAAAGAGGACATAAATATGAGACCATATACACTCCCTACTACCAAAAAGCACTAAAATGAAGTGAAAATATTCAGTTGAATCCAAAGAGCTACCATCTATCACCGACATTACTCATTTTTCCAAAAGATGATGGAAAAATTAGTTCCGATGCCTAAATCAAAAGGAGGATCCTGAGGTAGCCTATTGAGGAAAATTTACTTACACATAATATTCCATGGAATAAGCAAGGTTATGATCGTCAAAAAATTCCTAAACCTTTTCAATGCGAGGAAAAACAAACCGAAGAGAACCAATCTCTAAATAAATCATAATTCCAATGAACACTACCCTAAAGCACTGCCGAGCAATGGTCTTCAAGAAACATGATACACCTATTAACATATTGACACTCCCAAAATTTTTGATTTTCTATCTTAGATTATTAAAAGGTAAGGTTGTAGGCCATGAGAAACCCCCCTGTAAGCCAACTTGGCCTCGGAAAAAACCCCCTAATAAAACATTAACAATACAATAACACTCTCGGTGGAGGCTGGAGCGGGAGGGGTTATTCTCTGCCCTGATGGAAAAGTTTCGGAGAATTTCCCATGGGGCCTGGGAGTAACAAAAAATAATCAGAAGGAAGAACTTGGCTTATGTCAAGGGTTGAGACTGAAATTAGTCGAAGGAATTTTCCATTTATCAATTTTTGGTGATTACCTTATTACTGTCCATAAAGGTATTAATTAGTCTAAAAAAAAGGATCATGATCTAAGTCCAACCATGCAAAGGATAATCTTATTGATGGAGAAGCTTGAATTTGTATATTTTTTTTCACATAAAGAGGGGAAATAATATGCCCACAGATGAAGAAGAAAATCAGGATGTTACCCTAGAAGAAGGAAACTTTAGGGTGGATGAGGGCGTCCAAACCAAATGTCACCTCCCATGAATTGAATTAATAGGAGCTCCTCGAAATGTAGGGAAAACTTGGAGAAGGTGAAATATCAAATAGAAGATTAATAACATTTATTATTGACACCTTTGTTGAAAAGAGAGGCACAAAGATAACTTGGATACTACATTCGCGAGGTGGATAATCACGGTGAAGCACTACAGGATCATGGACAGGTGTGAGCCTGTTGACCGAGATTTCACGTGGAGAGGTATAAAATGGATTGTGCTTAATGAGGTCAAGGAGAATTCCATTCGGTCGATCGTGTGGGAAGTTTTCTTGGAGAAAGAAGCAACGGAAATGAATTTGATTGTAGGGAGAGAATTGAATCTGAATAGATCCTTAACACCGTCAACTTGGAGTTGATATTGGGTATAAGGAGATGGTTAGGCAAGGAATTTACATTTTGGATAGTCGCACACCATTTCCGTGAAAGGGATATGGCATCTCTGTCTGGAAATGGAGTTGGATACTCTCCTGAGAATCCATTTAGTGCGTTCAGGAATGAAGTGGAAGAAATGATCTTCCATATAAGAGAGAAAATCATATCCGAAGGGAGGTCTCATTTTTCTCTCGTGATGGGTCAACTGGAAGGTTTGAGGAAGGAGGTGGAAATTGTCAGGACAACATCAAATGTCATCATGATGAAGATCGAGAATCTTGATCGCAAGGTAGAGACTCGGAGGAAAAACTAGAAATTGTGGTTGTAGTAGTCCCAAAGGAGGCATTTGGTTTAGGGAAGGGAGGAGACAATGAAAAATCTAGGGTCGTTTAGAGTACTCCTTCTTGGAGATCACTGCTCAATTGGAAATTCAACAAGTGGCTACGCAACTAGAGCCGAGGGACCTAGGTCAATCAACGGAAGCCAAGGGAACATAGATGGAAGAAATTGGACAACATGTGCCTGGGGATGTTGATTAGTCAATATATATATATATATATATATATTATGGAAGTGTCTCAAGATTAATGGAGTTTTTGGAAAAATGTATAAGGATAATGTAGTAGAAAATATGAGAAAGAAAACTCTAAAAACCTTCTTCCTATAGTCACAATTATTTTGTAGGGATATAGATTTGATGTTTCTTTGAATTACCTAAAAAAAAAAATAATGCAATAAATCTGAGCTTATAAGAAAGTCGATAATAGAAAACCCTATTCAAACAATGAATTTATATATACTTCCAATCCATGGATGTCCAACGAGCATTTCAAACCGGGGATAAAAAACACCCTCATTGGAACACAGAAAATATACAATTAGAGGTACACTGATGAAACTGCATAGAACACCAACTCAAATCTTTCTAAAACAACAGAGGAATTTCAACTTTCAACTTTTAGAGCTCAACTTCTAAGAATTTTTCTAGCTGGGACCAGGGGATTTAGTTGCTCAAAAGGTTGGGGTAAGATATTATATGACAAGTGAAAGAAAAAGGATGTACTACAATTATTTTTGTATTGACATAAAATCAACTTAACATAAAGGTACTTCACATATTTATGTTTTTTCCAAGAACTCCTAAAAAAAAGAGATTGAAATTTCTACTTTTTTAATCTTCTTCTTGTTTACCATCATGGGATCTACTTTGGAAATTGTGACAAATTTGCAATTTTTCTGAAGAAAAAAAATTGTCTCTGCCTAATTATTGGAAATTGAATTTTTTTGGGGTCAAATTTCAACTCAAAAATCTAAATTTACATTCTGGTTATCTTCAACCCCGTGAAAACAACCAAATTGCAACATATAGAGACTTATCCACTTATCAAATGATATGGATACCATATTAATCCTAATTCTATTTTTAAATTTATGAAAAGTGGGTTTCCGTAATTTCATAAACCTTTTGATATCCTAGATTGATGAGAAGTTTCCTTTGGTATCATACTAAATAAATTGAGATAGAAATAACCATTCTCGAACACCAAATTATAAATAATATTAAATTAACTATATAATATAGTACATATATGTTTCTATTCTATGATAGTCAAAGATGACAACTATTAGATATGACTACATATAAAAAGTACCATGTGAGATACATTGTTGAAAACTTATTTGTCTAAGTGTTATTTCATAATATATGAAAATTATTGGGAATCACACTTATGTCTTATAGGTTATTATTTTGTAATTTTTTTATAAATTTGACTAACTTCAATTTAAAAAAAAATAGTTATCCAACCTATAACAATCCCAAACAAAGAAAAATAAACATAACTGCAAAAAATAGGTGGGAGCCCAAATTCATCACCATTAACAAACAACGTGTTAAATCTTTATTTCTTGAGTATTTGAAAATTTTATTCATCATCATTCAAATGGCAAGTGTCAAATATGTATATTTTTATATTTTAGACAACTGTAAACTATTTTATTATGTAATTTTCTTTTGTAACTTTGACTAACTCCATTTTTTTCCTTTCGTAATAGCTATCCAACATATAATAATTCCAAACAAAGAAAAAGAGAAACCCAAATTAATCATCGTTCCAAGTTGAAATAGCTAAGTTCATTGATTATTCAAAAGCAATCGGTCAAATATCTATTTCTTGACGTTTTTTTTATTGATCATCATTCAAAAGCCAAGTATGAAATATCTCTCAAAACCAAGTGTCAAATACCTCTATTTTCTTATTATAGACAACTGTAAAATTTTGACTATATTGTATTAATCAACGAGTAACCATCTTTGTCATGTATCCCCAGCTTTCCTTTCTCAAGCAAAGTAGTCACCACAGTCTCTCTATAAAAAGCTATAGTGGAGAGTGTGTTCAATCCACATTCTTTCCTCTCTTAATCTTCGTTATTTTTTTTTCTACTGTAACGATGGGGTTTTTATATTCAAACATCCCACTTGTTAGGTATGCAATTTCATTGTTATTGGCTATCTTTATGTTAATCCCTGGATCATTATGTTGTGATAGCTGCCTCTACAAATCCAAACTCGTCTACCACAGCGAGCCTCCATTGCCTGAAATCATCAATGGTATGTATGTAGAGAGAATCTCGCCACTTTTATATATTTTACGTATGTATAGAGAATCTCGCCACGTTCATATTTGCATTCGATTTTGAGAATGAATGCATAATATTACATGCAGTTATGGTGGTCACGCTAGTGTGGTTTGTTTTTAAAATGGATGGAATATAAATATCCAGCGGGTATGGTTATATTTTAATAATTTGGGATGTAAAATTTCCAAAGTTGAATATAAATTCGAGGGCATTATGAATTTTGTTTTAACCTTTCAAATTAGGAGTATAAAATATAAAATTGTTCGTTACAAAATCTCATCGTGACCTGTCGTTATCTTTATTATTGTAGATGCATCATGTCAGTATGGAGCGTATGCAACAAATCTCATGAAGAGTGGAAAGCAGTCAGTGGCCACTGCAAGTACCAAAATATATAGGGACGGAAAAGGATGCGGTGCATGCTATCAGGTGTGTTATGGAATTGGTTTTATTTTCAACATCTCAGGGCATTCAATGAAATGATCAAATTAGTTATGATACGCTAATCTCCTCAATCAATTTCTATAATGTTCTCCGGGGAATTCTTTTGGCTAATTGAGTTGGAACCAAATCAGATAAGATGTACAGATGCAGCACTTTGCACCAAATCAGGGGTGAAAGTTGTGGTTACAGGCATGTCAATCGACAATAGGACGGATTTTTACGTATACTCTCCCACGTTCCTCAGCTTGGCTCGCCCCAACAAAAGTGAGGAGCTTCTGAACATGGGGGCTGGCCTGGACGTGGAGTATAAACGGTGAGAAACCCAAAAAAACCCATAGGATAAGCTCGATGGTATTTGCAGTTACGGGTGTGAATGTGAATATTTATATATTTGCAGTTACCAGTGTGTGCGAATGTGAATATTTATATATATGTGTGTATATATTATTACAGAGTTCCATGCGAGTATCCAGGTAAAAATATGGCTATCAAGGTAGAGGAAAGCAGTGCGTATCCGAATTTTCTTGCCGTCAAGTTTTTGTATGAAGGAGGCCAAACAGACATTTCCGCCGTTGAAGTTGCCCGGGTCTGTCATTTTCATATCACTCTACTCCACCTCTCATCTCTTCTAATAATCTTGATTAACAAATAACATTAGAATCCCACCAAAAATAAAAAGAATAATTAAATGAAATCACGCCATCTGAATCTGAATGGACTGGTATTGCAGGTAGGACAATGGACATGGCACAGTATGAGTCCGCGCAAATACAGTGCAGTTTGGGAGATTGCAGCCAACAGTGATTTATTCGATGGGCAAGGCCAGCCCCCTTCCTTGTCATTCCGGTTATTGGTTACCGGTGGCGTGGAGGGAAGTTGGGTATGGCAGACTGGACGCAATTTGCTGCCTGCAAATTGGAAGGTCGGCTCTGTTTATGACACCGGACTTCAGATTACAGAAAGAGCACTCGAATTCAACTGCCCTTCCTGCGCAACCGGCGATTGGAAGGATCAAAATTAATTTCGATCTAGCTATTTTTGATGTGACTATTTCTATTTCTATTTTTACCTATAAAATAAATAAATAATGTCTTTTAATTTTAAATATACGCAATGGTAAATGTTGATATCATGAAAGTAAATAATGTTGCTATTGCTGAATGATTAATGTCTTTTAATTTGAAATACACTCCATGGTAAATGTTGATATAATCCAAGTAAATGATTAATGTCTTTTAATTTGAAATACAATCAATGGTAAATGTTGATATAATCCACGTAAGTAATGTTGCTATTGCGGAATGGTGGTTAATGTTGATATGATCTATGCTTTTCATGTTTCTTATTTGATAGTTTAAGTAAATAATGTTTCTTTTAATTTGAAATTAACCATTGTTCATCTAACTTTCTCTTGCGGGGTTATTATTATTGATTAAGGTAGTTTTATATAATAATGTTTTTTAATTTGAAATTTATATATGTGAATATATGATATATGTTGATAACAATTTTAGAAATAATTAGTGAGTTTACAAGTTAGATATAAAATTAGTTATTTGAAAATAGTAAATTAAAACGAATTTATGAGTTGAAATAGATTATGCTACTTATAATTATTTATGAGATGAAATAGATTGAAAATCATATTACCATTACTTAATGTCTTAGTTCATAGTGTTAATAAGCAATTATATTTTTATTTAGCTAAACTAAACTATGTTTTAATATCTGGAAATCTTAAAATTCTCCACTTTTTATCTATCATGTAAAACACTATAATTTATTTAAAAAGACAAATTATATTTCCAATAATCATGGAGCTAATAGTATGGATTTAAACTAGAATATATGGATAGAATGGTATTTCAATAGAATTGTACAAAACAAATTGGGTAAGTTGAGTTTTATTTATAAAGAAAAAAATGTGGTGCCTATAATCATGAACTTTTTAATGTGGAATACAAACACATTTTAAAAATTGTCATTTTTAAACATTGGAATATAATTGTACTTTTTTCAAATTGGATATATGTTGTACTTTTTTCAAATTGGATATATGTTGTAGTGGTTATTATCTTCCATTGTGATGGGACAAAACAAATATAACACAATCGTTCTTTCAATTATATTTTTTAACTTTCATAATGATCATCTAGTTTTATGAGTCTTCACATACCTCCTCAAATCTATTCCTAATCTATCCTTCCGCCTTTTACTCAATATATGTGTCCCTTCATGTGATGCATTGAACTTACTATTGTTATTATTATTATGACATGTGCTTGTTG
Source organism: Pinus albicaulis (assembly GCA_034641835.2). NCBI lineage: Eukaryota > Viridiplantae > Streptophyta > Pinopsida > Pinales > Pinaceae > Pinus > Pinus albicaulis. The sequence goes on from JAXQQM020064158.1 coordinate 16,680, forward strand.
GGAGTGCTTCAAAGAGTTAAGGGGAAATTAATGAATTCTTTCATTGTTAAGATTTGGAAAGTTGGATTATGTTCCTAAATCTTATTTGAAGTGTAACTTCAACCATTCACTTAAATACACAAGAGAAATTCTTGTTGGAGAAAATATCCTAAAAGAAGAAAGTTTACATTTAGCATATTTTTGATGTTTCCCAAAAATTTTAAAGGTTGCAACTTCACAAGGGAAATTACAATAAAAAACTGAGTAAAATAGTTAATAGTAGAAATACTGAATGGTAAGGATTATATAATAGCATAGATATTTCATCAACCTTTCAAATGTTGTGATGGAGAGAAGGTCACTAAGCATACTTTACCACTAGAGAGTTACAAAATCTCCTTCTCATTCATGCTCAAATCCATAAAATAAGATGAAAACTCATGAAATGTTTAAGCATATTGATGAACACTCATGACATGTTTAAGCATATTTTTTTACAAGTATCTAGTTTCTTTCCCACTCGAAAATCTTAATTTCAACAAACTAGTAAGTTCACTTTATGCTTTATGAGAATTTGTGTAACATACGAGGGAGTCTAATTTTTCCTTTTTTTCTTTCTTTTCAATCCATAGTTGAAAGGCTCAATATAGTATCTAGGCTTTGAAATTAATTAAAAGAGTTTTGATTTAAGATGAATTTGGATTTGTGAGGAGTTCGTGTTATATGCTATTCAGTCCATGTTGGTGAGAGTGTGACGCTGATGTTTTTCGTCATGTGTCTATATACCACAGATCTTGTGTCGGTGTTTGAACTCGTGGTCATCTATTCAACTTCTCCCTCTTTTGATAGCGAGTTCAGAGGCATTTCTTGTGATTGTCTAGTTCTTGCTTGTGGCTATTGGAAACTAGGATATTTTTTGGTATGGTATTAAAGTTGAGGGGATACCAATTCTATTGGTAGAGGGCTGACATTTATTCAGGGTTTTGTTTCGAACTCTGTGGTTTCCAACTCTACAGTTCTTTGGGCTTGCGAATTTGTGCTATGTTAGTCTGATTGAAGAGCTTAATTGTCTCTTTAGGTTTGGAACCACCCTGCCTACGTTTTTATTTTCTCTTGGTGTGTGGATTTTTCTTGTGGTCCTTTTGGTTATTTACATTCACCAAATATTGGTATGGCGTTGGAGGTTTTGGTGTCTCATATCCTTACAGTGTGGTGAATTACAAACCCTACTTGAATTCATACCTTTGGTTGGTAGTTTGGGGGACAACCTGGTTGTCTTACCCACTAGTTTAGAAGGGGCAATGGTTCATCCATTTGCTTGATTTTCTAGTTGTGGGTTTCTTACTGGTTGTTTGCATTGTTCCCTTGCTGCTACCATTATGGATCCTGATCAGAGAATGGTGAGTAGACGAGGAGGTATAACTAATGTTTGAGTTAAAAGGTATCTGTGTTTTTCCTTCGACACAGTTAAAAATTTCTTTGATTTTGTCCCTCCTGAAGTTCGTAAATAAATTCTAGTTTTGGAGTCTCAAGAATCTGGGGATCGCCATTATCATTATGATTCACAAAATATTGGTGATGCATTTAAATGCATTCCGAACTATTTTGGAAGAGAAGACTCCATTTCCTGCATTCCTTATCAGTGCCTAAACAATAGATACTCTGTTACATATAGATTTCAAGGACAAGCAAATTGAAAATTATAATGTGTGTTGTGGGTTGGAAGATATCAAGCATATGTCAAGGAATCACGAGTTTTGCCTTAACAACTTTGAATTTTTTATGAGACGCTTTTCTAAGGAAGATGGTTTATGGAAGTTGGATTGAATGAAATTTTTTCAAGACAAAGGGTATACAAATATTTTAATAGTCCAAAATTCAAAATTTGGTTAATCCAAATCCTCTATTAACGCAAATCATACTCCTTCCTCTAGATCGTTGCTGACAATCAAGGGTTCAAATTCCTTTAGAATGGATCTAGTCATTTTCTTGTGGGATCAAGTCAAAGATGTGTAGCTTTCTGGACCTATCTCTTTTCACTTGGAGGGGGATCCAAAACTCTCATTTTTCTATTTTAGGTAGCTCTAAGCTCCTCATTGTATCGTGAAAATTTTTGAGCTCTTGGATAAGTGAAGCTATGCATGATTTGTAATATTTTGATTTGAGTAATACGAAAAAGTATTTGGTGGAAAATATATGTTTTTATTCTTCTGTCTTTTATGGTAATATACTTCCAATATATTACGTTTCATATACTACTGGTGTTATAAATTGTTATTTCCATTAATCCAGGTGGATATTGGTGGTCAGACGCCTATTCCACTTGGACCCCGACCATTGCTCCTTTCATTTTGTTAGTTTCTTTAATTGTAGCACAATTTACTATTTTTGGCAGTTTTTCGGGTGCTGAACTTCCAGAGTCGTTTGGAGGCCCTAAACGACATTTTTTGGAAAACTCACGTTTTGGGGAATGCGAGTTTTCAACTCTACATTCACTATCAACAGTTGTAGTCCTTAGATAGATCTTTCTAACGAGGTATCGTGTGCATCAAAAAAAGATCGCATTCCAAAGCTACAACCCCGGGAAATTGATGTACCAATTTACCCCAACATGGCCCATAGTTTGACATTTCATCTCCTAGGGTTAGGCTTTTGGATGTTTAGGTTTTTCCATTGTTTCTCAATAATAAATAGGCCCTCGAGCCTCATTGCAACATAGTTTAGAGGAATGTAGCCGCCACATCTCTTCTCAGAGATACACTACCATCGCCGTAGTTAGTTTTTGTCCATTCTGTCTGTAAGCATATTTAATTTACTTGGTATTAATGAAATGAAGTTTTATTTTTGCTTCATCTCTGCGTTTATGTTTATTTTTGTATTTTATTGCGTTTATGCATAAGTCTGGATCATCCATTTTCCGTTTTGATTTATTTGCGTGAAGTTATCTTGCACCATTATTTGGATTACAGAAACACCTTAGATTGGGAAGATCTAGTGGGTTTTCATTGAACCCCTAAACTTCCTTATCACTATGTTATTCAATCCCTGTGCATGTAATTTTTTTTTCGAAAGTGTGTAGAAATCAATTTTATATGATCATATATTGAGCACTTGGGGGTGTTCTTTGTTGAACCAACCAACTACTCAAGACATAGAAGCTAAAGAACCCATAGTGGGATTTTTCAATGGCTTATCATACAAAAAATTGAGGGAGTTTTCTTACAATTTTTTCTAAAGAAGAAACTTATTTATCTTCGAATTTATCTCATTTAAAGTGTTATTACTTAATAATCTGCTACTCCAAGAGCTTATTATCTAATCAAATGCTAATTTTATGTTGTTCTATGTTGTTATGGTTACTTCAGTACAATTCTTTTATTCAGTTAGAAACCTTTCAACACAATTTATTCTTCCAATTATAAAGAGAAATTATAGATAGGACAATAAATGCAATAGAAAATGAATGATCACGAGGAATAAAAAGAGACACAAGGATCTGGTCAAAGACCAGGGAAAAACCCATAACGGGAAAAACCATTTCAAATTCTTCTTCTTATTATATTGTCATAAAACGTTCAACGAAGAGAGAGTATAATGTTCCAATTCACCAATCACAGGACTATCCACCAAAACCAACCAAACAATATCCAAGATATGAGCCCAACAAACTAGACTGGTCAGAATCAAAGTTCCAACTCACGGTAAACAATTAAAGCTTACCGTCAATCATCATCAGTACCGTAAGCCACAACCACACAGATATAGTAACCACTAGTGCAGTTGCAACTCTCTAGCTGAAGGGAACAACCTATCAATCATGTGAATACAACCGATAATTCCATGTTCCAACCTTGTGGCCCCTGATCAAGTTTTCCTTTCCACATGTGCGAGCTCGAACCCTATAATTTCAGACCTGTACGAACCATTTCGAGAATCAACCTTAGACCTCTGTGAGCCAATCTAAAGAAGAGAGAAGAAGAAGATGCTTTATGATGATTTCTAAATGAGGCTAACTTGACTTGTATTTATATGTTTCCTTGGAGACCTAATTTCTCTTTGAAGCGAACCTAAAATTTTGTGCACATGTGGGTTTTCATATTAAAAATACATTTTTCCTTAACCAAATTAAATTCTTCCAAGGGATGGGAGGCATCATTCTTGATGAGGAAGGCTTCCCAAAGGAGGGAATTTTTCCTCGAGCTTTCAAATTATTTCTCCTTCTTAGCTAGGGATAAATCACCAATTGCGACATGTGTCCCATCTCAAATATTATCCCTACTCATCTTGAACTGTGTTTAAATGAAAAGAGGAGGAATTTTACATTCAAGGGGTGCTCAAACTACAAGACTTCATCAAATAATAATCAGAGGCGTGTTACAACTCAACCAACATCATAGCAGCGCCCAGATCTTCACTATATCATAGGACAATAGGTAGGATACAACTTACCATGGTAGGTAAGTATCTTTCCATTTGGACCCTCAAGAGTCAAGTGGTAGAACACGTGCATCCATTACCTTAGGAGGAGATACACACTTACCCTATAAGGTAAGGATTATACACAACCTAACGTACTTGGGGGAGATACACACTTACCCTGCAAGGTAAGAATCATACACGCCTAGGTAATCTTCTCAACCCATTGGCTATATGGGGAGGAAGAATCCAAACAAGCTCAGATTATGGGTAGGATGCATACTGGGGTATACACGACACGGGGAGATACACACTTACCGTGAGGTAATGATCAAACACACCTATTTTATATGAGTTCCCTCAACCCCAAGAGCTCTTCGGTTCAATTCGTCACCCTTAGAGCTCAGACAAGGGGGAAGAGCATTTATCATTGCTCAGATTCCTTGATCAGTTGGGACCCTTAGCTAGGAGGGTCACAATCATTAGTTCAAGCTTCTCTCTGAAGGCCAATAACTTCCTTTTCGGTTAAACCTTGGTATGGTTGCAATATTCTCGCCAGTCGAAATATGAACGAGTCTCACGACTATTCTCTACAACATGTCACATGGGTAATGATATCTGATCTCAATATGCTAGGATCCTTTAGATTTTTCAAAGATGATTTCTCTTGTTTCTTGTATCCTTCGGCTTTTCTCTTCACCTTAACTCAGATAACCATGTTAATTTTCCATTGTTCTATGATGTTACAATTACATTAGCCCAATTATTTTCTTCAATTAGCAATCTTTCAACACAATTTATTGTTCTGATTATTAAGAGAAATTTTGGATAGAACATCAAATGCAATATAAAATATTAAATCAAAAGCAATAACAAGAGACAAAAGGATTTGGTCAAAGACCAGGGGAAAACCCACAATGGGAAAACCGCTTAAAAATCTTCTTCTTATCGGTTCGTCATAACATGTTCAACAAAGAGAGAGTATAATGTTCCAATTCACTAGTCACAAGACTATCAAGCAAAACAAACCAAACATTATCAAAGAGATGAGCCCCAAAAGGTAAACTAATTAGAATCAAAGTTCCAAGCTCGTGGTCAATGGAAAAAGTCTACTGTCAAATGCCAATAATACCCTAGGTCACTGCCGTAAAAATCTAGTAACCATCAGTGTGGCTTCAACTCTCTAGTGTAGAGAGAAACCTATCAAGCACACGACTACAACTAATAACTCCTTGTTCCAACCCCGTGGCCCCAGATCAAATTTTCCTTTCCACATGTTCGAGTTCAGACCCTGTAATTTCAGACATGTACGAACAACTTTAACGAACCAATCTCACATCCGTGCGAGCCAAACCGAAGAAGAGATAAGAAGAAGATTCTTTATGATGATGTCTAAATGAGGCTAACTTGAATTGTATTTATATGCTTACTTGGAAGCACAATTTGTCTTTGAAGCTGCCTCGAACGATTGAGCACATATGCGTTTTCATATTAAAAAGACATTTTTATTTAATCAAATTAAATTCTTCCAAGGGCTTGGAGGGGTATTTGTTGACGAGGAAGGTTATTCGAAGGAGGGAAATTTTCTCCTACCTACCAAAATAACATCAAAGCGAAGAGTTTTCATCATACCCTTTAGATTAACATTGTAACAATTTTGTGTATTTTCTAACCCTTGTGTATATAAACTATTTTCCTTGGATGCACTTGCTTCTAGTTTGTTTGGCTTGGGCATATATAGCTCGATTTGGAGTGTTTTATCTTGGGGTTTTCTTCCGAAATTTAATTTATTTTTTATTTTATTTTATTTACTTTTTCTTTTTTTTTTCTTCAGTTGGATCGATTGTATATCTAAGAGAAATCAATTATTTTGGAGGATAAATCACCCTTGATTGTGGCATAAAACCCTGTCATTTCTTCGTGTTTTTGGCATATCATAGATAGCTAGAGTTTGAGGGAATTTGGAGGTCCGATTTGATAGAAAATGAACTACTGAAGCTTGTGTTTTCAAGAAAAAATTGTTTGAAGCTTGACCTATCTCCTTGGGAAGCCTTTTAAAACTTTTTGAGGATATTCCTCCTAGCTTCATGTGTACGAGGCTTCTTCCATCCTCTAAAATAGAGATTTCAGAGATTTTAAAATTTTCCGGCTTTAAAAATCAAATTGAAATTGTTTGTAGGAGTCGTAGGAATTTTTGGCCTCTCTTCCACTTGGCTGCAAGCCCTAGAGGGTTGATCTCCTTCTCCTGGTGTGAAAAGATTCACGAGAAAGAAATCAAATTTTTGGAAGGGTTTTTCATTAAGTTTTGTAGGAGATATGATTACCAAGGCTTGTGATAAATTTCTAAATATTTCGGAGCCTTATTTTTTCTAGGTCGTGAACAAATCCCTCCATTTGGATGGCTAGGGTTTGGTGATAATTGGCATAAAATTGTTGAGGAAACTCCTTGTAACTCATTTTCAAAAGCCTTGTATATTTCCTCATAAAATTTTTTAGCTTGAGGAGAGGTGTTGGTACTTCAAAGTTTAGATTTGTAAGACCTCTTCAAGACCTTAAAGCCCTTTCTCTTGTATTAAGAGGGTTTCTCTGTTTGTAATCAAATAGAAAAGAAATTTCCCTTGAGGGAGATTGGGATCTATTCCCATGGTATCCCACCTCCTTATTTAAATAAAGGATTCCATACGGTGTTGACTAACATCTTAGATTAGTTTTCATTCAATTGTTATCTTAGTCTCTAGATCTAATCGCTATCGTTTTCTCTTGGTGTCATTGGATTAGTTTTAGTTTTATGTTCATTTCATCTCATATCTAATCTCTTGAATTTCTTCATTTGGTCATTGATAGATCTATATTATATTGTTAATTACTTGATCTAATTGATATTGTGATTTTATTGGCTATTTTATCTAAATTTCATTTGACTTATTCTTCTCTTGATCTCACTTGTATCTTGGATTAAAGTAGTTTTCCTAATTCAATAATTAGCAATTTCATCTTCCACCATTTAAATAGCTACTTGTTCTTTGCAAATCATATTTTCTCTATTAACGCTCCTAAGATCACATTATAAGTGAAGTGACAATCAAAATCTAATTAATAACTCACTTCACACTAAGAGAACTCTCTATTTAAGCACTTGTGTTATTCCTCTTACAATTTGTTTCATTGAGTAAATATTTACTTGCTTCGTAGATATTTGTCATAAGCTAATCTCATTATATTTTTGTGCTCAAAGTAATCTTGATCATAGTGGATTTACATTTCTCTCTTTGAATCCTCTTGTTCTAATTGTATCTCTTTGAAGCATTCTATTACAATTTGCATCTCATTTGCATATATGATCTAGTCTTGCATCTCTAAAATTTGCCTCCAAGCATAATCATGATTGATAGAAATTTTAGGATCACCTTCCCTAACTTTCATTAAATTTGACAAATTTGAGTTTGGAATAAAGGTTAAAACACATGACCTCACAATCCTCTTGTGGATGAGCCCTTTTAGGAACGAAGGCACATGGGTTGTCAAGGAGGATAGGTGGGTATCATTAATGATGGACTAAGCACCTCTTTGAACCATCCTTATTGCAATTCACCTCACTCCTTACCAAGTTTTGAGAGATTGAGGGGAAGATACAACATAGATTAGGCATAAAATTAAAATCTTGCATAAATATATCTTGCATCAGAGGTAGGCTAACCTTGTATCTATCTGTCTCATTTTGCATTTGTTCATTGTACAAGTTGATTTGTGAGCATCTCATCTTATTTGCAATATTGCATTATATTTCTCTTGTACTTTTAATCTAAATTACTTTCACATTGTCCCTTGATATTGTTCTCTCTTTTCTGAGAAACTCTTTAAAATACATGTTTTTATTTATCATGCAAGTTCTATGTTATTGCTCATATTTCAATACTGTGTTATCTCTTGAAATAACAATTGCCTGGTAACATTTATATCTTGTAACTTGAAGTATCATCTTCTCATTTTTCTAGTATTAAATCTTTATTTGAGCATTGTTCAGAACGCAATGTCCCCTCACATATTATCTTGTTGAATGTCATATTGATTTAATTGAATCTATCTTTTGATATCTACATTGCTCATTAATATTCATACTTGCTAATAAATCCTTAATTTTAGTTATATTGAATGGTAATTTCCTTTCTTCTTTTCTCGTATACCTTGTAATCCTTAATTTTTTTTTTCTTTTAGTTTTATCCTTAGGGACTACCCCTATTAGCTTACCTAGGAGAAAACTTAAAAAAAGAGAATTGGGAATAGGTGACAACCCCTTCTTTAAGCGTTTCACCTTAAATAATATACATAATGGGGTTGAAAACGTTTCCCACATTTAGGTGTATAACTAAGGCAACAACATGCCCTGCTACTTTTATATATACAATATAACAATGCTCTCCTACTAATACCAACAAAACCTGTCAACAACATATTTTTTTCTTGGTTTACTTATCAAATAGTTAAGATTGCATATTCTTTTAAAATTTCAAGCCGAACCTTTATTCTTGCAATAAAAAATTTCTTACTAAGGTTCACAAAAACAAATATGAGTACCCTTTCTAACTGTACCATAACAGGGTATTAATCTTAGATGTAAGTGTGCTTTGATTGAATTAGGGTAAAAGCATTTTGACGACCTTGAGCTCATGATGAGTCATTTCCATCAACACATGTTGTTGCAACTTTGCACATTGGTGCAAAACAAAAACTGCAAAATATGAGAAATGACTTGCCACAATGGCTTTTGAACTACTCTAAGAGTCGCATTGTCTCCAAAAACTAGAAAATAAAGTCTGCTTTCTCTTGCATCTGAAAGCACGGGTCTAAAAGGTGTAGCATAACCAATAAGGCCAGTGAAAACAATAACTTTTAAAATTTCACATTCAAATAGTTGGCCTATAAAATAAGAATGTAGATTGATCATTTGATCAAGGAAAATTCCTTCACTATGAAAAAGCCATAAAACCCACCTTCCATTACTATTCTTAATGAAAATTCTCATCATGATTTGTCCCCACTATGAGACTATGGATATGGAAGTCAGTAAATCTAACAAAGAAAAGGAATGTATAATAGACCTAAGTCTCGAGAAATCCTATATTGGTACTCAAGTTGTTTAATAAGGGTTTTCGGAACAATAATTTTTTTCTTGGGATTCATGATATCCATGTAGTGTAGGGTCTCAATGCCTCTTCCCCATAGCCGCTTTCAGAACGTTTTATTGAGAAGAAAAGTCCATCAATGACTTGGGCTAAAATGTCTATATAATAACAAGAATGTAGTATAGAATCACAAGAAGGATTTATATCTTGACAAAGCATTAAGGGAGGCCTTTCTCCTCCCTAACAAGACAAAATATATAGTTTTTTTTTTCTTATTTTCTCCTATGTAGGACTGGGGTACTTCAACAATAATCCTTAAAATGATGTTTTATATGACATAAAGTCAAAATGTTTATGGGTAAATTCTTGGGCTATTATAGGTCTTCTTTGTAATCATGATCACAAACAAGACACCTTTTATGTTTCATTAAATATTAGTGATAAATCCTTTTAAATTTTGCTCATAATAGTAATGGACATTCATCTATTGAAAAGAAAAATATATTATTCAATCTTTCAATAAACTCAACACCACCAACTCTATCAATACAGATGAAGATATAGATTATGATGAAATCCATTTTTATTAATCTGTACAAATTTGTAAATGCACATAATTCCTATAACTAAACTATCACTTTATATATGAAAAATACACAAACAATGAAATTGTTCCAAATGTCACTTGAAAAATAATTAGCAACTAGGTTTACAATCAATATTTTTACTATATATTTTTCAACTAATTCAAGTATTCTAAGTCATGCTTGTAAATAAAAAGGTATTCTACTCAAATATTCAAATCAAAATTCATGGCTAGAAAAAAGATACTTGGCTTGCTATTAATATTTAATACAGTACATAACACACATAGATACATCATGTTTACTTGTATATATCTACAAAAGAATATTAATAAATATAAAAAGGGTGAAAGAGGATATAAATATGAGACCATATACACTTCCTACTACCAAAAAGCACTAAAAGGAAGTCAAAATATTCAGTTGAATCCAAAGAGCTACCATCTTTCATCGACATAACTCATTTTTCCAAAAGATGATGGAAAAATTAGTTCCGATGCCTAAATCGAAAGGAGGGTGCTGAGGTAGTATATTGGGAAAAAATTATTACACATAATATTCCTTGGAATAAGCAAGATTATGATTGTCAAAAATCTCCAAAACCTTTTCAATGCGAGGAAAAACAAACCCAAGAGAACCAATCGCTAAATAAATCATAATTCCAATGAACACTACCCTAAAGCACTGAAGAGAAATGGTCTTCAAGAAACATGATACACCTATTAACATATTGACACTCCAAAATTTTTTGATTTTCTATCTTATATTAGTAAAAGGTAAGGTTATAGGCCATGAGAAACCCCCCTGTAAGCCAACTTGGCCTCGGAAAAAACCTCCTAATAAAACATTAACAATATAATAACACTCTCAGTGGAGGTTGGAGCGGAAGGGGTTATTCTCTACCCTGATGGAAAAGTTTCAGAGAATTTCCCATGGGACCTGGGAGTAACAAAAAATAATCAGAAGGAAGAACTTGGCTTATTTCTAGGGTTGAGACTGAAATTAGTCGAAGGAATTTTCCATTTATCAATTTTTGGTGATTACCTTATTACTATCCATAAAGGTATTAATTGGTCTAAAAACAAGGATATCATCTAAGTCCAACCATGCAAAGAATAATCTTATTGATGGAGAAGTTTGAATTTGTATATTTTTTTCACATAAAGAGGGGAAATAATAAGCCCACAGATGAAGAAGAAAATCATGATGTTACCCTAGAACAAGGAAACCTTAGGGTGGACGAGGGTGTCCAAACCAAATGTCACCTCCCATGAATTGAATTAATTGGAGCTCCTCGAAATGTAGGGAAACTTGGAGAAGGGTGAAATATCTTACAAGAATATTAATAACATAATTTATTCATTGACACATCTGTTACACGGAGAGAGGCACAAAGATAACTTGGATACCACATTCGCAAGGTGGATAATCATGGTGAAGAAATACAAGATCATGGACAGGTGTGAGTCCGTTGACCGAGATTTCATGTGGAGAGGTTTAAAAGGGACTGTGCTTACTGGGGTCGAGGAGGATTCCCTTCGGTCGATTGTGTGAGAAGTTTTTTTGGAGAAAGAAGCAATGAAAATGAATTTGATTGTAGGGAGAGCATTGAATCTGAATATATCCTTAACACTATAACTTGGAGTTGATATTGGGTATAAGGAGATGGTTAGGCAAGGAATTTACATTGTCGATTGTGGCACACCATTTCCATGAAAGGGATATGGCTTCTCTGTCTAGAAATGGAGTTGGATACTCTCCTGAGAATCCATCTAGTGCGTTCAGGAATGAAGTGGAAGAAATGATCTTCCATATAAGAGGGAAAATCATGTCCGAAGGGAGGCCTCATTTTTCTCTCATGATGGGTCAACTGGAAGGTTTGAGGAAGGAGGTGGAAGTTGTCAGGACAACATCAAATGTCATCATGATGAATATCAAGAATCTTGATCACAAGGTAGAGACTCGGAGGAAAAACTAGAAATCGTGGTTGTATTAGTCGCAAATGAGGCATTTGGCTTAGGGAAGGGAGGAGACAATGAAAAATCTAGGGTCTTTTAGAGTACTCCTTCTTGGAGATCATTTCTCAATTGGAAATTCAACAAGTGGCTACACAACTAGAGCTCGGGGACGTAGGTCTGTCAACGGAAGCCAAGGGAACATAGATGGAAGAAATTGGACAACATGTGCCTGGGGATTTTGATTAGTCAATATATATTATGTTATGGAAGTATCTCAAGATTAATGGGGTTTTTTGGAAAATGTATAAGGATAATGTAGTAGAAAATATCAGAAAGAAAACTCTAAAAACCTTCTTCCTCTAGTCACAACTATCTTTTAGGGATATAGATTTGATGTTTCTTTGAATTTATTGGTTCTTGGTAGAATCCAATTTACTTAATGGAAACATAACCATTTCTAAAAAAAAAATAATGCAATAAAACTCAGCTTATAAGAAAGTCAATAATAGAAAACTCTATTCAAACAATGAATTTATATATACTTCCAATCCATGGATATCCAACGAGCATTTCAAACCGGGGATAAAAAACGCCCTCATTGGAACACAGAAAATAGAAAATTAGAGGTACACTAATGAAGAAACTGCGTATAACACCAACTCAAATATTTCTAAAACAACATAGGAATTTCAACTTTCAACTTTTAGAGCTCAAATTCTAAGACTTTTTCTAGCTGGGACCAGGGTATTTAGTTGCTCAAAAGGTTGGGGTAAGATGTTATATGGGAAGTGAAGAAAGGATTTACTACAATTATTTTTGTCAATGACATAAAATCAACTTAACATTAAGGTACTTCACATATTTATATTTTTTCCAAGAACTCCTAAAAAAAAGAGATTGAAATTTCTACTTTTTAAATCTTCTTCTTGTTTACCATCATGGGATCTGCTTTGGAAATTGTGACAAATTTGCCATTTTTTTGAAGAAAAAAATTGACTCGGCCTAATGCTGAAGTGGATTCAATTCCCTAAATTCCTTTTAGCAATGTTAACATGTAATATTTTTAATTATTGGAAATTATATTTTTTTTGGGTCAAATTTCAACTCAAAAATCTAAATTTACATTTTGGTTATCTTCAGCCCCATGAAAAGAACCAAATTGCAACATATAGAGACTTATCCACTTATCAAATGATATGGATACCATATTATTCGTAATTCTATTTTTAAATTTATGAAAAGTGGGTTTCCATAATTTCATAAACCTTTTGATATCCTAGATTGATGAGAATTTTCCTTTGATATCATACTAATTAATTGAGATAGAAATAACCATTCTTGGAACACCAAATTATAAATAATATTAAATTAACTATATAATATAGTATATATATATGTTTCTATTCAATGATAGTCAAAGATGACAGCTATTAGATATGACTACATATAAAAAGTACCATGTGAGATACATTGTTGAAAACTTATTTGTCTAACTGTTATTCCATAATATATGAAAATTATTGGGAATCACATTTATGTCTTATAGATTATATTAAACGCTTTGAACATATTTATTTTGTAATTTTTTTTTTTATAAATTTGACTAACTTTAATTTTTTTAGAAAATAGTTATCCAACCTATAACAATCCCAAACAAAGAAAAATAAAAATAACTGCAAAAAATAGTTGGGAATCCAAATTCATCACGATTAAAAGACAATGTGTCAAATACTTATTTCTTGTGTATTTGAAAATTTTATTCATCGTCATTCAAATGGCAAGTGTCAAATATGTATATTTTTATATTTTTAGACAACTGTAAACTATTTTATTATGTAATTTTTCTTTTAAAAATTTGACTAACTCCATTTTTTTCTTTTCGAAATAGCTATCCAATGTATAATAATTCTAAATAAAGAAAAAAAAAAACCAAATATCTATTTCTTGAGTTTATCTCTCAAAACCAAGTGTCAAATACCTCTATTTTCTTATTATAGACAACTGTAAAATTTTGACTATATTGTATTAATCAACGCGGAACCTTCTTTTATGATGTATCCCCAGTTTTCCTTTCTCAAAGCAAAGTAGTCACCACAGTCTCTCTATAAAAATCTATAGTGGAGAGTGTGTTCAATCCACATTCTTTCCTCTCTTAATCTTCGTTTTTTTTTTTTTTTACTATATTGTATTAATCAAAGCAAAGTAGTCACCACAGTCTCTCTATAAAAAGCTATAGTGGAGAGTGTGTTCAATCCACATTCTTTCCTCTCTTAATCTTCGTTTTTTTTTTCTACTGTAACGATGGGGTTTTTATATTCAAACATCCCACTTGTTAGGTATGCAATTTCATTGTTATTGGCTATCTTTATGTTAATCCCTAGATCATTATGTTGTGATAGCTGGGCTCTACAAATTCAAACTCGTCTACCACAGCGAGCCTCCATTGCCTGAAATCATCAATGGTATGTATGTAGAGAGAATCTCGCCACTTTTATATATTTTACGTATGTATAGAGAATCTGGCCACGTTCATATTTGCATTCGATTTTGAGAATGAATGCATAATATTACATGCAGTTATGGTGGTCACGCTAGTGTGGTTTGTTTTTAAAATGGATGGAATATAAATATCGAGCGGGTATGGTTATATTTTAATAATTTGGGATGTAAAATTTCCAAAGTTGAATATAAATTCGAGGCATTATGAATTTTGTTTTAGCCTTTCAAATTAGGAATATGAAATATAAAATTGTTCGTTACAAAATCTCATCATGACCTGTCATTATCTTTATTATTGTAGATGCATCATGTCAGTATGGAGCGTATGCAACAAATCTCATGAACAGTGGAAAGCAGTCAGTGGCCACTGCAAGTACCAAAATATATAGGGACGGAAAAGGATGCGGTGCATGCTATCAGGTGTGTTATGGAATTGGTTTTATTTTCAACATCTCAGGGCATTCAATGAAATGATCAAATTAGTTATGATACGCTAATCTCCTCAATCAATTTCTATAATGTTCTCCGGGGAATTCTTTTGGCTAATTGAGTTGGAACCAAATCAGATAAGATGTACAGATGCAGCACTTTGCACCAAATCAGGGGTGAAAGTTGTGGTTACAGGCATGTCAATCGACAATAGGACGGATTTTTACGTATACTCTCCCACGTTCCTCAGCTTGGCTCGCCCCAACAAAAGTGAGGAGCTTCTGAACATGGGGGCTGGCCTGGACGTGGAGTATAAACGGTGAGAAACCCAAAAAAACCCATAGGATAAGCTCGATGGTATTTGCAGTTACGGGTGTGAATGTGAATATTTATATATTTGCAGTTACCAGTGTGTGCGAATGTGAATATTTATATATATGTGTGTATATATTATTACAGAGTTCCATGCGAGTATCCAGGTAAAAATATGGCTATCAAGGTAGAGGAAAGCAGTGCGTATCCGAATTTTCTTGCCGTCAAGTTTTTGTATGAAGGAGGCCAAACAGTCATTTTCATATCACTCTACTCCACCTCCCATCTCTTCTAATAATCTTGATTAACAAATAACATTAGAATCCCACCAAAAATAAAAGGAATAATTAAATGAAATCACGCCATCTGAATCTGAATGGACTGGTATTGCAGGTAGGACAATGGACATGGCACAGTATGAGTCCGCGCAAATACAGTGCAGTTTGGGAGATTGCAGCCAACAGTGATTTATTCGATGGGCAAGGCCAGCCCCCTTCCTTGTCATTCCGGTTATTGGTTACCGGTGGCGTGGAGGGAAGTTGGGTATGGCAGACTGGACGCAATTTGCTGCCTGCAAATTGGAAAGTCGGCTCTGTTTATGACACCGGACTTCAGATTACAGAAAGAGCACTCGAATTCAACTGCGCAACCGGCGATTGGAAGGATCAAAATTAATTTCGATCTAGTTATTTTTGATGTGACTATTTCTATTTCTATTTTTACCTATAAAATAAATAAATAATGTCTTTTAATTTTAAATATACGCAATGGTAAATGTTGATATCATGCAAGTAAATAATGTTGCTATTGCTCAATGATTAATGTCTTTTAATTTGAAATACACTCAATGGTAAATGTTGATATAATCCACGTAAGTAATGTTGCTATTGCGGAATGGTGGTTAATGTTGATATGATCTATGCTTTTTGAGATAGTTTAAGTAAATAATGGTTTTTTTTTTCTTCTTTTAATTTGAAATTAACCATTGTTCATCTAACTTTCTCTTGCGGGGTTATTATTATTGATTAAGGTAGTTTTATATAATAATGTTTTTTAATTTGAAATTTATATATGTGAATATATGATATATGTTGACAACAATTTTAGAAATAATTAGTGAGTTTACAAGTTAGATATAAAATTAGTTATTTGAAAATAGTAAATTAAAACGAATTTATGAGTTGAAATAGATTATGCTACTTATAATTATTTATGAGATGAAATAGATTGAAAATCATATTACCATTACTTAATGTCTTAGTTCATAGTGTTAATAAGCAATTATATTTTTATTTAGCTAAACTAAACTATGTTTTAATATTTGGAAATCTTAAAATTCTCCACTTTTTATCTATCATGTAAAACACTATAATTTATTTAAAAAGAAAAATTATATTTCCAATAATCATGGAGCTAATAGTATGGATTTAAACTAGAATATATGGATAGAAATGGTATTTCAATAGAATTGTACAAAACAAATTGGGTAAGTTGAGTTTTATTTATAAAGAAAAAAATGTGGTGCCTATAATCATGAACTTTTTTATGTGGAATACAAACACATTTTAAAAATTGTCATTTTTAAACATTGGAATATAATTGTACTTTTTTCAAATTGGATGTATGTTGTACTTTTTTCAAATTGGATATATGTTGTAGTGGTTATTATCTTCCATTGTGATGGGACAAAACAAATATAACACACTGGTTCTTTCAATTATATTTTTTAACTTTCATAATGATCATCTAGTTTTATGAGTCTTCACATACCTCCTCAAATCTATTCTTAATCTATCCTTCCACCTTTTACTAATATATGTGTCCCTTCATGTGATGCATTGAACTTACTATTGTTATTATTATTATGACATGTGTTTGTTGGGAGTGCTTCAAAGAGTTAAGGGGAAATTAATGAATTCTTTCATTGTTAAGATTTGGAAAGTTGGATTATGTTCCTAAATCTTATTTGAAGGTTAACTTCAACCATTCACTTAAATACACAAGAGAAATTCTTGTTGGAGAAAATATCCTAAAAGAAGAAAGTTTACATTTAGCATATTTTTGATGTTTCCCAAAAATTTTAAAGGTTGCAACTTCACAAGGGAAATTACAATAAAAAACTGAGTAAAATAGTTAATAGTAGAAATACTGAATGGTAAGGATTATATAATAGCATAGATATTTCATCAACCTTTCAAATGTTGTGATGGAGAGAAAGTCACTAAGCATACTTTACCACTAGAGAGTTACAAAATCTCCTTCTCATTCAGGCTGAAATCCATAAAATAAGATGAAAACTCATGAAATGTTTAAGCATATTGATGAACACTCATGACATGTTTAAGCATATTTTTTTACAAGTATCTAGTTTCTTTCCCACTCGAAAATCTTAATTTCAACAAACTAGTAAGTTCACTTTATGCTTTATGAGAATTTGTGTAACATACGAGGGAGTCTAATTTTTCCTTTTTTCTTTCTTTTCAATCCATAGTTGAAAGGCTCAATATAGTATCTAGGCTTTGAAATTAATTAAAAGAGTTTTGATTTAAGATGAATTTGGATTTGTGAGGAGTTCGTGTTATATGTTATTCAGTTCATGTTGGTGAGAGTGTGACGCTGATGTTTTTCGTCATGTGTCTATATACCACAGATCTTGTGTCGGTGTTTGAACTCGTGGTCATCTATTCAACTTCTCCCTCTTTTGATAGCGAGTTCAAAGGCATTTCTTGTGCTTGTCTAGTTCTTTCTTGTGGCTGTTGGAAACTAGGAGATTTTTTGGTATGGTATTAAAGTTGAGGGGATACTAATTCTATTGGTAGAGGGCTGAAATTTATTCAGGGTTTTGTTTCGAACTCTGCGGTTTCGAACTCTACAGCTCTTTGGGCTTGCGAATTTGTGTTATGTTAGTCCGATTGAAGAGCTTAATTGTCTCTTTAGGTTTGGAACCACCCTGCCTACGTTTTTATTTGCTCTTGGTGTGTGGATTTTTCTTGTGGTCCTTTTGGTTATTTACATTCACCAAATATTGGTATGGCGTTGGAGGTTTTGGTGTCTCATATCCTTACAGTGTGGTGAATTACAAACCCTACTTGAATTCATACCTTTGGTTGGTAGTTTGTGGGACAACCTGGTTGTCTTACCCACTAGTTTAGAAGGGGCAATGGTTCATCCATTTGCTTGATTTTCTAGTTTTGGGTTTCTTACTGGTTGTTTGCATTGTTCCCTTGCTGCTACCATGATGGATCCTGATCAGAGAATGGTGAGTAGACGAGGAGGTATAACTAATGTTTGAGTTAAAAGGTCTCTGTGTTTTTCCTTTGACACAGTTAAAAATTTCTTTGATTTTGTCCCTCATGAAGTTCGTAAATGAATTCTAGTTTTGGAGTCTCAAGAATCTGGGGATCGCCATTATCATTATGATTCACAAAATATTGGTGATGCATTGAAATGCATTCCGAACTATTTTGGAAGAGAAGACTCCATTTCCTGCATTCCTTACAGTGCCTAAACAATAGATACTCTGTTACATATAGATTTCAAGGACAAGCAAATTGAAAATTATAATGTGTGTTGTGGGTTGGAAGATATCAAGCATATGTCAAGGAATCACGAGTTTTTCCTTAACAACTTTGAATTTTTTATGAGACGCTTTTCTAAGGAAGATGGTCTATGGAAGTTGGATTGAATGAAATTTTTTCAAGACAAAGGGTATACAAATATTTTAATAGTCCAAAATTCAAAATTTGGTTAATCCAAATCCTCTATTAACGCAAATCATACTCCTTCCTCTAGATCGTTGCTGACAATCAAGGGTTCAAATTCCTTTAGAATGGATCTAGTCATTTTCTTGTGGGATCAAGTCAAAGATGTGTAGCTTTCTGGACCTATCCATTTTCACTTGGAGGGGGATCCAAAACTCTCATTTTTCTGTTTTAGGTAGCTCTAATCTCCTCATTGTATCGTGAAAATTTTTGAGCTCTTGGATAAGTGAAGCTATGCATGATTTGTAATATTTTATTTGAGTAATACAAAAAAGTATTTGGTGGAAAATATATGTTTTTATTCTTCTGTCTTTTATGGTAATATACTTCCAATATATTACGTTTCATATACTACTGGTGTTATAAATTGTTATTTCCATTAATCCAAGTGGATATTGGTGGTCATACGCCTATTCCACTTGGACCCCGACCATTTCTCCTTTCATTTTGTTAGTTTCTTTAATTGTAGCACAATTTACTATTTTTGGCAGTTTTTCGGGTCCTGAACTTCCAGAGCCGTTTCGAGGCCCTAAACGACATTTTTTTGGAAACTCACCTTTCGGGGAATGCGAGTTTTCAACTCTAAATTCACTATCAGCAGTTGTAGTCCTTATATAGATCTTTCTAACGAGGTATCGTGTGCATCAAAAAGAGATCGCATTCCAAAGCTACAACCCCGGGAAATTGATGTACCAGTTTACCCCAACATGGCCCATAGTTTGACGTTTCATCTCCTAGGGTTAGGCTTTTGGATGTTTAGGTTTTTACATTGTTTCTCAATAATAAATAGGCCCTCGAGCCTCATTGCAACATAGTTCAGAGGAATGTAGTCGCCATATCTCTTCTCAGAGATACACTACCATCGTCGTAGTTAGTTTTTGTCCATTCTGTCTGTAAGCATATTTAATTTACTTGGTATTAATGAAATGAAGTTTTATTTTTGCTTCATCTCCGCGTTTATGTTTATTTTTGTATTTTATTGCATTTCTGCATAAGTCTGGATCATCCATTTTCCGTTTTGATTTATTTGTGTGAAGTTATCTTGCACCATTATTTGGATTACAGAAACACCTTAGATTGGGAAGATCTAGTGGGTTTTCATTGAACCCCTAAACTTCCTTATCACTATGTTATTCAATCCCTGTGCATGTAATTTGTTTTTTCGAAAGTGTGTAGAAATCAATTTTATATGATCATATATTGAGCACTTGGGGGTGTACTTTGTTGAACCAACCAACTACTCAAGACATAGAAGCTAAATAACCCATAGTGGGATTTTTCAATGGCTTATCATACAAAAAATTGAGGGAGTTTTCTTACAATTTTTTCCAAAGAAGAAACTTATTCATCTTCAAATTTATCTCATTTAAAGTGTTATTACTTAATAATCTGCTACTCCAAGAGCTTATTATCTAATCAAATGCTAATTTTATGTTGTTCTATGTTGTTACGGTTACTTTAGTACAATTCTTTTATTCAGTTAGAAACCTTTCAACACAATTTATTCTTCCAATTATAAAGAGAAATTATAGATAGGAAAATAAACGATCAGGAGCAATAAAAAGAGACACAAGGATTTGGTCAAAGACTAGGGAAAAACCCATAACGGGAAAAACCATTTCAAATTCTTCTTCTTATTATATTGTCATAAAACGTTCAACAAAGAGAGAGTATAATGTTCCAATTCACCAATCACAGGACTATCCACCAAAACCAACCAAACAATATCCAAGATATGAGCCCAACAAACTAGACTGGTCAGAATCAAAGTTCCAACTCACGGTAAACAATTAAAGCTTACTGTCAATAATCATCAGTACCGTAAGCCACAACCACACAGATATAGTAACCACTAGTGCAGTTGCAACTCTCTAGCTGAAGGGAACAACTTATCAAGCATGTGAATACAACCGATAATTCCCTGTTCCAACCTTGTGGCCCCTGATCAAGTTTTCCTTTCCACATGTGCGAGCTCGAACCTTGTAATTTCAGACCTGTACGAACCATTTCGAGAATCAACTTTAGACCTTTGTGAGCCAATCTAAAGAAGAGAGAAGAAGAAGATGCTTTATGATGATTTCTAAACGAGGCTAACTTGACTTGTATTTATATGTTTCCTTGGAGACCTAATTTCTCTTTGAAGCGAACCTAAAATTTTTTGCACATGTGGGTTTTCATATTAAAAATACATTTTTCCTTAACCAAATTAAATTGTTCCAAGGGATGGGAGGCATCATTCTTGATGAGGAAGGCTTCCCAAAGGAGGGAATTTTTCCTCGAGCTTTCAAATTAATGCTCCCTCTTAGCTAGGGATAAATCACCAATTGCGACATGTGTCCCATCTCAAATATTATCCCTACTCATCTTGAACCGTGTCTAATTGAAAAGAGGAGGAATTTTACATTCAAGGGGTGCTCAAACTATCAAACTTCATCAAATAATAATCACAGGCCTGTTCCAACTAAACCAACATCATAGCAGCGCTCGGATCTTCACTATATCATAGGACAATAGGTAGGATACAACTTACCATGGTAGGTAAGTATCTTTCCATTTGGACCCTCAAGAGTCAAGTGATAGAACACGTGCATCCATTAACTTAGGAGGAGATACACACTTACCCTTTAAGGTAAGGATTATACACAACCTAACGCACTTGGGGGAGATACACACTTACCCTGCAAGGTAAGAATCATACACGCCTAGGTCATCTTCTCAACCCATTGGCTATATGGAGAGGAAGAATCCAAACAAGCTCAGATTATGGGTAGGATGCATACTGGGGTATACACGACGCGGGGAGATACACACTTACCGTGAGGTAAAGATCAAACACACCTATTTTATACGAGTTCCCTCAACCCCAAGAGCTCTTCGGTTCAAGTCGTCACCCTCAAAGCTCAGACAAGGGGGAAGAGCATTTATCATTGCTCAGATTCCTGGATCAGTTGGGACCCTTAGCTAGGAGGGTCACAATCATTAGTTCAAGCTTTTCTCTGAAGGCCACTAACTTCCCTTTCGGTTAAACCTTGGTATGGTTGCAATATTCTCGCCAGTCAAAATATGAAGGAGTCTCACGACTCTTCTCTACAGCATTTCACATGGGTAATGATATCTGATCTCAATATGCTAGGATCCTTTAGATTTTTCAAAGATGATTTCTCTTGTTTCTTGCATCCTTCGGCTTTTCTCTTCACCTTAACTCAGATAACCATGTTAATTTTCCACTGTTCTATGATGTTACAATTACATTAGCCCAATTATTTTCTTCAATTAGCAATCTTTCAATACAATTTATTCTTCTGATTATTAAGAGAAATTTTGGATAGAACATCAAATGCAATATAAAATATTAAATCAAAAGCAATAACAAGAGACAAAAGGATTTGGTCAAAGACCAGGGGAAAACCCACAATGGGAAAACCGCTTAAAAATCTTCTTCTTATCAGTTTGTCATAACATGTTCAACAAAGAGAGATTATAATGTTCCAATTCACTAGTCACAAGACTATCAAGCAAAACAAACCAAACATTATCAAAGAGATGAGCCCCAAAAGGTAAACTAATTAGAATCAAAGTTCCAAGCTCCTGGTCAATGGAAAAAGTCTACTGTCAAATGCCAATAATACCCTAGGTCACTGCCGTACAAATATAGTAACCATCAGTGTGGCTTCAAATCTCTAGTGTAGAGAGAAACCTATCAAGCACACGACTACAACTAATAACTCCTTGTTCCAACCTCGTGGCCCCAGATCAAATTTTCCTTTCCACATGTTCGAGATCACGCCCTGTAATTTCAGACATGTACGAACAAATTTAACGAACCAATCTCACACCCGTGCGAGCCAAACCGAAGAAGAGATAAGGAGAAGATTCTTTATGATGATGTATAAATGAGGCTAACTTGAATTGTATTTATATGCTTACTTGGAAGCACAATTTGTCTTTGAAGCTGCCTCGAATGATTGAGCACATATGCGTTTTCATATTAAAAGGACATTTTTATTTAATCAAATTAAATTCTTCCAAGGGCTTGGAGGGGTATTTGTTGATGAGGAAGGTTATTCGAAGGAGGGAAATTTTCTCCTAGCTACCAAAATAACATCAAAGCAAAGAGTTTTCATCATACCCTTTAGATTAACATTGTAACAATTTTGTGTATTTTCTAACCCTTGTGTATATAAACTCTTTTCCTTGTATGCACTTGCTTCTAGTTTGTTTGGCTTGGGCATATATGGCTCGATTTGGAGTGTTTTATCTTGGGGTTTTCTTCCGAAATTTAATTTATTTTTTATTTTATTTTATTTACTTATTTATATTTTTTCAGTTGGATCGATTTTATATCTAAGAGAAATCAATTATTTTGGAGGATAAATCACCCTTGATTGTGGCATAAAACCCTGTCATTTCTTCGTGTTTTTGGCATATCATAGATAGCTATAGTTTGAGGGAATTTGGAGGTCTGATTTGATAGAAAATGAACTACTGAAGCTTGTGTTTTCAAGAAAAAAATTGTTTGAAGCTTGACCTATCTCCTTGGGAAGCCTTTTCAAACTTTTTGAGGATATTCCTCCTAGCTTCATGTGTAGGAGGCTTCTTCCATCCTCTAAAACAAAGATTTCAGAGATTTTAAAAATTTTCGGCTTTAAAAATCAAATTGAAATTTTTTGTAGGAGTCGTAGGAATTTTTGGCCTCTCTTCTACTTGGCTGCAAGCCCTAGAGGGTTGATCTCCTTCTCCTGGTGTGAAAAGATTCACGAGAAAGAAATAAAATTTTTGGAAGGGTTTTTAATTAAGTTTTGTAGGAGATATGATTATCAAGGCTTGTGATAAATTTCTAAATATTTTGGAGCCTTATTTTTTCTAGGTCATGAACAAATCCCTCCATTTGGATGGCTAGGGTTTGGTGATAATTGGCATAAAATTGTTGAGGAAACTCCTTGTAGCTCATTTTCAAAAGCCTTGTATATTTCCTCATAAATATTTTTAGCTTGAGGAGAGGTGTTGGTACTTAAAAGTTTAGATTTGCAAGACCTCTTCAAGACCTTAAAGCCCTTTCTGTTGTATTAAGAGGGTTTCTCTGTTTGTAATCAAATAGAAAAGAAATTTCCCTTGAGGGAGATTGGGATCTATTCCCATGGTATCCCACCTCCTTATTTAAATAAAGGATTCCTTACGGTGTTGACTAACATCTTAGATTAGTTTTCATTCCATTGTTATCTTAGTCTCTAGATCTAATCGCTATCGTTTTCTCTTGGTGTCATTGGATTAGTTTTAGTTTTATGTTCATTTCATCTCATGTCTAATCTCTTGAATTTCTTCATTTGGTCATTGTTAGATCTATATTATATTGTTAATTACTTGATCTAATTGATATTGTGATTTTATTGGCTATTTTATCTAAATTGCATTTGACTTATTCTTGTCTTGATCTCACTTGTATCTTGGATTAAAGTAGCTTTCCTAATTCAATAATTAGCAATTTCATCTTCCACCATTTAAATAGTTACTTGTTCTCTACAAATCATATTTTCTCTATTAACGCTCCTAAGATCACATTATAAGTGAAGTGACAATCAAAATCTAATTAATAACTCACTTCACACTAAGAGAACTCTCTATTTAAGCACTTGTGTTATTCCTCTTACACTTTGTTTCATTGAGTAAATATTTACTTGCTTCGTAGATATTTGTCATAAGCTAATCTCATTATATTTTTGTGCTCAAAGTAATCTTGATCATAGTGGATTTACATTTCTCTCTTTGAATCCTCTTGTTCTAATTGTATCTCTTTGAAGCATTCTATTACAATTTGCATCTCATTTGCATATTTGATCTAGTCTTGCATCTCTAAAATTTACCTCCAAGCATAATCATGATTGATAGAAATTTTAGGATCACCTTCCCTAACTTTCATTAAATTTGACAAATTTGAGTTTGGAATAAAGGTTAAAACACATGACCTCACAATCCTCTTGCGGCTGAGCCCTTTTAGGAACGAAGGCACGTGGGTTGTCAAGGAGGCTAGGAGGGTATCATTAATGATGGAATAAGCACCTCATTGAACCATCCTTATTGCAATTCACCTCACTCCTTACCAAGTTTTGAGATATTGAGGGGAAGACACAACATAGATTAGGCATAAAATTAAAATCAAACAATATATCTTGCATCACATATAGGCTAACCTTGTATTCATTGTCTCATTTTGCATTTGTTCATTGTACAAGTTGATTTGTGAGCATCTCATCTTATTTGCAATATTGCATTATATTTCTCTTGTACTTTTAATATAAATTACTTTCACATTGTCCCTTGATATTGTTCTCTCTTTTATGAGCAACTCTTTAAAATACATGTTTTTATTTATCATGCAAGTTCTATCTTATTTCTCGTATTTCAATAGTGTGTTATCTCTTGAAACAACAATTGCCTTGTAACATTTATATCTTGTAACTTGAAGTATCATCTTCTCATTTTGCTAGTATTAAATCTTTATTTGAGCATTGTTCAGAACGCAATGGCCCCTCACATATTATCTTGTTGAATGTCATATTGATTTGATTGAATCTATCTTTTGATATCTACATTTCTCATTAATATTCATACTTGCTAATAAATCCTTAATTTTAGTTATATTGAATGGTAATTTCCTTTCTTCTTATCTCATATACCTTGTTATCCTTTTTTTTTTCTTTTAGTTTTATCCTTAGGGACTACCCCTATTAGCTTACCTACGAGAAAACTTAAACAAAGAGAATTTGGAATCGGTGATAACCCCTTCTTTAAGCGTTTCACCTTAAATAATATACATAATGGGGTTGAAAACGTTTCCCACATTTAGGTGTATAAATAAGGCAGCAACATGCCCTGGTACTTTTATATATACAATATAACAATGCTCTCCTACTAATACCAACAAAACCTGTCAACAACATATTTTTTTCTTGGTTTAATTATCAAACAGTTAAGATTGCATATTATTTTAAAATTTCAAGCCGATCCTTTATTCTTGCAATAAAAAATTTCTTACTAAGGTTCACAAAAACAAATATGAGTACCCTTTCTAACTGTACCATAACAGGGTATTAATCTTAGATGTAAGTGTGCTTTGATTGAATTAGGGTAAAAGCATTTTGACGACCTTGAGCTCATGATGAGTCATTTCCATCAACACATGTTGTTGCAACTTTGCACATTGGTGCAAAACACAAACTCCAAAATATGAGAAATGACTTGCCACAATGGCTTTTGAACTACTCTAAGAGTCGCATTGTCTCCAAAAACTAGAAAATCAAGTCTGCTTTCTCTTGCATCTGAAAGCATGAGTCTAAAAGGTGTAGCATAACCAATAAGGCTAGTGAAAACAATAACTTTTAAAATTTCACATTCAAATAGTTGGCCTATAAAATAAGAATGTAGATTGATCATTTGATCAAGGAAAATTCCTTCACTATGAAAGAGGCATAAAACCCACCTTCCATTACTATTCTTAATGAAAATTCTCATCATGATTTGTCCCCACTATGAGACTATGGATATGGAAGTCAGTAAATATAACAAAGAAAAGGAATGTATAATAGACCTAAGTCTCGAGAAATCCTATATTGGTAGTCAAGTTGTTCAATAAGGGTTTTCGGAACAATACTTTTTTTCTTGGGATTCATGATATCCATGTAGTGTAGAGTCTCAGTGCCTCTTCCTCTATAGCCGCTTTCAAGAACGTTTATTGAGAAAAAAAGTACATAAATGACTTGGCTAAAATGTCTATATAATCACAAGAATGTCTATAGAATCAGAAGAAGGATTTCTATCTTGACAAAGCATTAAGGGGGAGGCCTTTCTCCTCCCTAACAAGCATATTAAAATATATAGTTTTTTTTTTCTTATTTTCTCCCTATGTAGGATCATATCAACAATAATCCTTAAAATGATGTTTTATATGACATAAAGTCAAAATGTTTATGGGTAAATTCTTGGGCTATTATAGGTCTTCTTTGTAATCATGATTAAAAACAAGACACCTTTTATGTTTCATTAAATATTAGTCATAAATCCTTTTAAATTTTTCTCATAATAGTAATGGACATTCATCTATTGAAATGCAAAATATAGTATTCAATCTTTCAATAAACTCAACACCACCAACTCTATCAATACAGATGAAGATGTAGATTATGTTGAAATCCATTTTTATTAATCTTTACAAATTTGTAAATGCACATAATTCTTATAACTAAAATATCACTTTATATATGAAAAATACACAAACAATGAAATTGTTCCAAATGTCACTTGAAAAATAATTAGCAACTAGGTCTACAATCATTATTTTTACTAGAGAGTATTTTTCGAACTAATTAAAGTATTCTCAAGTCATGCTTGTAAATAAAAAGGTATTCTACTCAAATATTCCAATGAAAATTCCGATACAGGAAAAATATGCTATTGTTGATAATATTGGACATAGTACATAATGACACATAGCTACATCATGTTTACTTTTATATATCTACAAAAGAATATTAATAAAGCTAAAAAGGGTGAAAGAGAATATAAAGATGAGACCATATACACTTCCTACTACCAAAAAGCACTAAAAGGAAGTCAAAATATTTAGTTGAATCCAAAGAGCTACCATCTATCATCGACATAACTCATTTTTCCAAAAGATGATGGAAAAATTAGTTCCGATGCCTAAATCGAAAGGAGGATCTTGAGGTAGCCTATTGAGGAAAATTTACTTACACATAATATTCCATGGAATAAGCAAGGTTATGATCGTTAAAAAATTCCAAAACCTTTTCAATGCGAGGAAAAACAAACCGAAGAGAACCAATCTCTAAATAAATCATAATTCCAATGAACACTACCCTAAAGCACTGCCGAGCAATGGCCTTCAAGAAACATGATACACCTATTAACATATTGACACTCCCAAAAGTTTTGATTTTCTATCTTAGATTATTAAAAGGTAAGGTTGTAGGCCATGAGAAACCCCCCTGTAAGCCAACTTGGCCTCGGAAAAAACCCCCTAATAAAACATTAACAATACAATAACACTCTCGGTGGAGGCTGGAGCTGGAGGGGTTATTCTATGCCTTGATGGAAAAGTTTCGGCGAATTTCCCATGGGGCCTCGGAGTAACAAAAAATAATCAGAAGGAAGAACTTGGCTTATGTCAAGGGTTGAGACTGAAATTAGTCGAAGGAATTTTCCATTTATCAATTTTTGGTGATTACCTTATTACTATCCATAAAGTTATTAATTGGTCTAAAAACAAGGATCATGATCTAAGTCCAACCATGCAAAGGATAATCTTATTGATGGAGAAGTTTGAATTTGTATATTTTTTTTCACATAAAGAGGGGAAATATTATGCCCACAGATGAAGAAGAAAATCAGGATGTTACCCTAGAACAAGGAAACTTTAGGGTGGACGAGGGCGTCCAAACCAAATGTCACCTCCCATGAATTGAATTAATAGGAGCTCCTCGAAATGTAGGGAAAACTTGGAGAAGGATGAAATATCTGACAAGAATATTAATAACATAATTTATTCATTGACACATCTGTTACGTGAAGAGAGGCACAAATATAAATTGGATACTACATTCGCGAGGTGGATAATCACGGTGAAGCACTACAGGATCATGGACAGGTGTGAGCCCGTTGACCGAGATTTCAAGTGGAGAGGTATAAAAGGGATTGTGCTTATTGAGGTCGAGGGGAATTCCATTCGGTCGATCATGTGGGAAGTTTTCTTGGAGAAAGAAGCAACGGAAATGAATTTGATTGAATCTGAATAGATCCTTAACACCGTCAACTTGGAGTTGATATTGGGTATAAGGAGATGGTTAGGCAAGGAATTTACATTGTGGATTGCCGCACACCCTTTCCGTGAAAGGGATATGGCATCTCTGTCTGGAAATGGAGATGGATACTCTCCTGAGAATCCATCTAGTGTGTTCAGGAATGAAGTGGAAGAAATGATCTTCCATATAAGAGAGAAAATCATATCCGAAGGGAGGTCTCATTTTTCTCTCGTGATGGGTCAACTGGAAGGTTTGAGGAAGGAGGTGGAAATTTTCAGGACAACATCAAATGTCATGATCACGAAGATGGAGAATCTTGATCGCAAGGTAGAGACTCGGAGGAAAAACTAGAAATTGTGGTTGTATTAGTCCCAAAGGAGGCATTTGGTTCAGGGAAGGGAGGAGACAATGAAAAATCTAGGGTGGTTTAGAGTACTCCTTCTTGGAGATCATTGCTCAATTGGAAATTCAACAAGTGGCTACGCAACTAGGGCCGAGGGACGTAGGTCAATCAATGGAAGCCAAGGGAACATAGATGGAAGAAATTGGACAACATGTGCCTGGGGATGCTGATGAGTCAATATATATATATATATATATATATATATATATATATATATATATATATATTATGTTATGGAAGTGTCTCAAGATTAATGGAGTTTTTGGAAAATGTATAAGGATAATGTAGTAGAAAATATGAGAAAGAAAACTCTAAAAACCTTCTTCCTATAGTCACAATTATTTTGTAGGGATATAGATTTGATGTTTCTTTGAATTTATTGGTTGTTGGCAGAATCCACTTTAGTTAATGGAAACATAACCATTACTTAAAAAAAAATAATGCAATAAATCTGAGCTTATAAGAAAGTCGATAATAGAAAACCCTATTCAAACAATGAATTTATATATACTTCCAATCCATGGATGTCCAACGAGCATTTCAAACTGGGGATAAAAAGCACCCTCATTGGAGCAGAAAAAATATACAATTAGAGGTACACTGATGAAGAAACTGCATAGAACACCAACTCAAATCTTTCTAAAACAAGAGAGGAAGCTCAACTTCTAAGAATTTTTCTAGCTGGGACCAGGGGATTTAGTTGCTCAAAAGGTTGGGGTAAGATGTTATATGGAAAGTGAAGAAAGGATTTACTACAATTATTTTTGTCAATGACATAAAATCAACTTAACATTAAGGTACTTCACATATTTATGTTTTTTCCAAGAACTCCAAAAAAAAAGAGATTGAAATTTCTACTTTTTTAATCTTCTTCTTGTTTACCATCATGGGATCTACTTTGGAAATTGTGACAAATTTGCAATTTTTCTGAAGAAAAAAAATTGTCTCGGCCTAATGGTGAAGTGGATTCAATTCGCTAAATTCCTTTTAGCAATGTTAACATGTAATATTTGTAATTATTGGAAATTGAATTTTTTTGGGGTCAAATTTCAACTCAAAAATCTAAATTTACATTCTGGTTATCTTCAACCCCATGAAAACAACCAAATTGCAACATATAGAGACTTATCCACTTATCAAATGATATGGATACCATATTATTCCTAATTCTATTTTTAAATTTATGAAAAGTGGGTTTTCATAATTTCATAAACCTTTTGATATCCTAGATTGATGAGAAGTTTCCTTTGGTATCATACTAAATAAATTGAGATAGAAATAACCATTCTCGAACACCAAATTATAAATAATATTAAATTAACTATATAATATAGTACATATATGTTTCTATTATATGATAGTCAAAGATGACAGCTATTAGATATGACTACATATAAAAAGTACCACGTGAGATACATTGTTGAAAATTATTGAGAATCACACTTATGTCTTATAGGTTATATTAAACGATTTGAACATATTTATTTTGTAATTTTTTTTATAAATTTGACTAACTTCAATTTTAAAAAAATAGTTATCCAACCTATAACAATCCCAAACAAAGAAAAATAAAAATAACTGGGAGCCCAAATTCATCACGATTAAAAAACAGCGTGTCAAATCCTTATTTCTTGAGTATTTGAAAATTTTATTCATCATCATTCAAATGGCAAGTGTCAAATATGTATATTTTTATATTTTAGACAACTGTAAACTATTTTATTATGTAACTTTCTTTTGTAACTTTGACTAACTCCATTTTTTTCTTTTCGTAATAGCTATCCAACATATAATAATTCCAAACAAAAAAAAAGAGAAACCCAAATTAATCATCCTTTCAAGTTGAAATAGCTAAGTTCATTGATTATTCAAAAGAAATGGGTCAAATATCTATTTCTTGAGGTTTTTTTATTGATCATCATTCAAAAGCCAAGTATGAAATATCTCTCAAAACCAAGTGTCAAATACCTCTATTTTCTTATTATAGACAACTGTAAAATTTTGACTATATTGTATTAATCAACGAGTAACCATCTTTGTCATGTATCCCCAGTTTTCCTTTCTCAAGCAAAGTAGTCACCACAGTCTCTCTATAAAAAGCTATAGTGGAGAGTGTTCAATCCACATTCTTTCCTCTCTTAATCTTCGTTTTTTTTTTTTCTACTGTAACGATGGGGTTTTTATATTCAAACATCCCACTTGTTAGGTATGCAATTTCATTGTTATTGGCTATCTTCATGTTAATCCCTGGATCATTATGTTGTGATAGCTGCCTCTACAAATCCAAACTCGTCTACCACAGCGAGCCTCCATTGCCTGAAATCATCAATGGTATGTATGTAGACAGAATCTCGCCACTTTTATATATTTTACGTATGTATAGAGAATCTCGCCACGTTCATATTTGCATTCGATTTTGAGAATGAATGCATAATATTACATGCAGTTATGGTGGTCACACTAGTGTGGTTTGTTTTTAAAATGGATGGAATATAAATATCCAGCGGGTATGGTTATATTTTAATAATTTGGGATGTAAAATTTCCAAAGTTGAATATAAATTCGAGGGCATTATGAATTTTGTTTTAACCTTTCAAATTAGGAATATAAAATATAAAATTGTTCGTTACAAAATCTCATCATGACCTGTCGTTATCTTTATTATTGTAGATGCATCATGTCAGTATGGAGCGTATGCAACAAATCTCATGAACAGTGGAAAGCAGTCAGTGGCCACTGCAAGTACCAAAATATATAGGGACGGAAAAGGATGCGGTGCATGCTATCAGGTGTGTTATGGAATTGGTTTTATTTTCAACATCTCAGGGCATTCAATGAAATGATCAAATTAGTTATGATACGCTAATCTCCTCAATGAATTTCTATAATGTTCTCCGCGGAATTCTTTTGGCTAATTGAGTTGGAACCAAATCAGATAAGATGTACAGATGCAGCACTTTGCACCAAATCAGGGGTGAAAGTTGTGGTTACAGGCATGTCAATCGACAATGGGACGGATTTTTACGTATACTCTCCCACGTTCCTGAGCTTGGCTCGCCCCAACAAAAGTGAGGAGCTTCTGAACATGGGGGCTGGCCGGGACGTGGAGTATAAACGGTGAGAAACCCAAAAAAAACCCATAGGATAAGCTCGATGGTATTTGCAGTTACGGGTGTGAATGTGAATATTTATATATTTGCAGTTACCAGTGTGTGCGAATGTGAATATTTATATATATGTGTGTATATATTATTACAGAGTTCCATGCGAGTATCCAGGTAAAAATATGGCTATCAAGGTAGAGGAAAGCAGTGCGTATCCGAATTTTCTTGCCGTCAAGTTTTTGTATGAAGGAGGCCAAACAGACATTTCCGCCGTTGAAGTTGCCCGGGTCTGTCATTTTCATATCACTCTACTCCACCTCTCATCTCTTCTAATAATCTTGATTAACAAATAACATTAGAATCCCACCAAAAATAAAAAGAATAATTAAATGAAATCACGCCATCTGAATCTGAATGGACTGGTATTGCAGGTAGGACAATGGACATGGCACAGTATGAGTCCGCGCAAATACAGTGCAGTTTGGGAGATTGCAGCCAACAGTGATTTATTCGATGGGCAAGGCCAGCCCCCTTCCTTGTCATTCCGGTTATTGGTTACCGGTGGCGTGGAGGGAAGTTGGGTATGGCAGACTGGACGCAATTTGCTGCCTGCAAATTGGAAAGTCGGCTCTGTTTATGACACCGGACTTCAGATTACAGAAAGAGCACTCGAATTCAACTGCCCAACGGTAAATGGTAAATGTTGATATAATCCACGTAAGTAATGTTGCTATTGCGGAATGGTGGTTAATGTTGATATGATCTATGCTTTTGATGTTTCTTATTTGATAGTTTAAGTAAATAATGTTTTTTTTTTTCTTCTTCTTTTAATTTGAAATTAACCATTGTTCATCTAACTTTCTCTTGCGGGGTTATTATTATTGATTAAGGTAGTTTTATATAATAATGTTTTTTAATTTGAAATTTATATATGTGAATATATGATATATGTTGATAACAATTTTAGAAATAATTAGTGAGTTTACAAGTTAGATATAAAATTAGTTATTTGAAAATAGTAAATTAAAACGAATTTACGAGTTGAAATAGATTATGCTACTTATAATTATTTATGAGATGAAATAGATTGAAAATCATATTACCATTATTTAATGTCTTAGTTCATAGTGTTAATAAGCAATTATATTTTTATTTAGCTAAACTAAACTATGTTTTAATATCTGGAAATCTTAAAATTCTCCACTTTTTATCTATCATGTAAAACACTATAATTTATTTAAAAAGACAAATTATATTTCCTATAATCATGGAGCTAATAGTATGGATTTAAACTAGAATATATGGATAGAAATAGTATTTCAATAGAATTGTACAAAACAAATTGGGTAAGTTGAGTTTTATTTATAAAGAAAAAAATGTGGTGCCTATAATCATGAACTTTTTAATGTGGAATACAAACACATTTTAAAAATTTTCATTTTTAAACATTGGAATATAATTGTACTTTTTTCAAATTGGATATATGTTGTACTTTTTTCAAATTGGATATATTTTGTAGTGGTTATTATCTTCCATTGTGATGGGACAAAACAAATATAACACAATCGTTCTTTCAATTATATTTTTTAACTTTCATAATGATCATCTAGTTTTATGAGTCTTCACATACCTCCTCAAACCTCTTCTTAATCTATCCTTCCACCTTTTACTAAATATATGTGTCCCTTCATGTGATGCATTGAACTTACTATTGTTATTATTATTATGACATGTGCTTGTTGGGAGTGCTTCAAAGAATTAAGGGGAAATTAATGAATTCTTTCATTGCTAAGATTTGGAAAGTTGGATTATGTTCCTAAATCTTATTTGAAGGGTAACTTCAACCATTCACTTAAATACATGAGAGAAATTTTTGTTGGAGAAAATATCCTAAAAGAAGAAAGTTTACATTTATCATATTTTTGATGTTTCCCAAAAATTTTAAAGGTTGCAACTTCACAAGGGAAATTACAATAAAAAACTTAGTAAAATAGTTAATAGCAGAAATACTGAATGGTAAGGATTATATAATAGCATAGATATTTCATCAACCCTTCAAATGTTGTGATGGAGAGAAGGTCACTAAGCATACTTTACCACTAGAGAGTTACAAAATCTCCTTCTCATTCATGCTCAAATCCATAAAATAAGATGAAAACTCATGAAATTTTTAAGCATATTGATGAACACTCATGAAATGTTTAAGCATATTTTTTTACAAGTATCTAGTTTCTTTCCCACTCGAAAATCTTAATTTCAACAAACTAGTAAGTTCACTTTATGCCTTATGAGAATTTGTGTAACATACGAGGGAGTCTAATTTTTCCTTTTTTTCTTTCTTTTCAATCCATAGTTGAAAGGCTCAATATAGTATCTAGGCTTTGAAATTAATTAAAAGAGTTTTGATTTAAGATGAATTTGGATTTGTGAGGAGTTTGTGTTATATGTTATTCAGTTCATGTTGGTGAGAGTGTGACGCTGATGTTTTTCGTCATGTGTCTATATGCCACAGATCTTGTGTCGGTGTTTGAACTCGTGGTCATCTATTCAACTTCTCCCTCTTTTGATAGCGAGTTCAGAGGCATTTCTTGTGCTTGTCTAGTTCTTGCTTGTGGCTGTTGGAAACTAGGAGATTTTTTTGGTATGGTATTAAAGTTGAGGGGATACGAATTCTATTGGTAGAGGGCTGACATTTATTCAGGGTTTTGTTTCGAACTCTGTGGTTTCCAACTCTACAGTTCTTTGGGCTTGCGAATTTGTGTTATGTTAGTCCGATTGAAGAGCTTAATTGTCTCCTTAGGTTTGGAACCACCCTGCCTACGTTTTTATTTGCTCTTGGTGTGTGGATTTTTCTTGTGGTCCTTTTGGTTATTTACATTCACCAAATATTGGTATGGCGTTGGAGGTTTTGGTGTCTCGTATCCTTACAGTGTGGTGAATTACAAACCCTACTTGAATTCAGACCTTTGGTTGGTAGTTTGGGGGACAACCTGGTTGTCTTACCCACTAGTTTAGAAGGGGCAATGGTTCATCCATTTGCTTGATTTTCTAGTTGTGGGTTTCTTACTGGTTGTTTGCATTGTTCCCTTGCTGCTACCATTATGGATCCTAATCAGAGAATGGTGAGTAGACGAGGAGGTATAACTAATGTTTGATTTAAAAGGTCTCTGTGTTTTTCCTTTGACACAATTAAAACTTTCTTTGATTTTGTCCCTCGTGAAGTTCGTAAATAAATTCTAGTTTTGGAGCCTCAAGAATCTGGGGATCGCCATTATCATTATGATTCAAAAAATACTGGTGATGCATTGAAATGCATTCTGAACTATTTTGGAAGAGAAGACTCCATTTCCTACATTCCTTATCAATGCCTAAACAATAGATACTCTGTTACATATAGATTTCAAGGACAAGCAAATTGAAAATTATAATGTGTTTTGTGGGTTGGAAGATATCAAGCATATGTCAAGGAATCACAAGTTTTGCCTTAACAACTTTGAATTTTTTATGAGACACTTTTCTAAGGAAGATGGTCTATGGAAGTTGGATTGAATGAAATTTTTTCAAGACAAAGGGTATACAAATATTTTAATAGTCCAAAATTCAAAATTTGGTTAATCCAAATCCTCTATTAACGCAAATCATACTCCTTCCTTTAGATCGTTGCTGACAATCAAGGGTTCAAATTCCTTTAGAATGGATCTAGTCATTTTCTTGTGGGATCATGTCAAAGATGTGTAGCTTTCTGGACCTATCCGTTTTCACTTGGAGGGGGATCCAAAACTCTCATTTTTCTATTTTAGGTAGCTCTAAGCTCGTCATTGTATCGTGAAAATTTTTGAGCTCTTGGATAAGTGAAGCTATGCATGATTTGTAATATTTTATTTGAGTAATACAAAAAATTATTTGGTGGAAAATATATGTTTTTATTCTTCTGTCTTTTAGGGTAATATACTTCCAATATATTACGTTTCATATACTACTGGTGTTATAAATTTTTATTTCCATTGACCCAGGTGGATATTGGTGGTTAGACGCCTACTCCACTTGGACCCCGACCATTGCTCCTTTCATTTTTTTAGTTTCTTTAATTGTAGCACAATTTACTATTTTTGGCAGTTTTTCAGGTCCTGAACTTCCAGAGCCGTTTTGAGGCCCTAAACGACATTTTCTGGGAAACTCACCTTTTGGGGAATGTGAGTTTTCAACTCTACATTCACTATCGTTTGTTGTAGTCCTTAGATAGATCTTTCTAACGAGGTATCGTGTGCATCAAAAAAGGATCGCATTCCAAAGCTACAACCCTCGGAAGTTGATGTACCAATTTACCCCAACATGGCCAATAGTTTGACGTTTCATCTCCTAGGGTTAGGATTTTGGATGTTTAGGTTTTTACATTGTTTCTCAATAATAAATAGGTCCTCGAGCCTCATTGCAACATAGTTCAGAGGAATGTAGCCGCCACATCTCTTCTCAGAGATACACTACCATCGCCGTAGTTAGTTTTTGTCCATTCTGTCTCTAAGCATATTTAATTTACTTGGTATTAATGAAATGAAGTTTTATTTTTGCTTCATCTCCGCGTTTATGTTTATTTTTGTATTTTATTGCGTTTCAAGTCTGGATCATCCATTTTCCGTTTTGATTTATTTGTGTGAAGTTATCTTGCACCATTATTTGCATTACAGAAACACCTTAGATTGGGAAGATCTAGCGGGTTTGCATTTAACCCCTAAACTTCCTTATCACTATGTTATTCAATCCCTGTGCATGTAATTTTTTTTTCGAAAGTTTGTAGAAATCAATTTTATATGATCATATATTGAGCACTTGGGGGCGTTCTTTGTTGAACCAACCAACTAATCAAGATATAGAAGCTAAAGAACCCATAGCGGGATTTTTCAATGGCTTATCATAC
Source organism: Pinus albicaulis (assembly GCA_034641835.2). NCBI lineage: Eukaryota > Viridiplantae > Streptophyta > Pinopsida > Pinales > Pinaceae > Pinus > Pinus albicaulis. Next base: position 53,978 of record JAXQQM020064158.1, read on the forward strand.
AAAAAGTTGAGGAAGTTTTCTTACAATATTTTCTAAAGAAGAAACTTATTTATCTTCAAATTTATCTCATTTAAAGTGTTATTACTTAATAATCTGCTACCCCAAGAGCTTATTATCTAATAAAATGCTAATTTTATGTTGTTCTATGTTGTTACGGTTACTTTAGTACAATTCTTTTATTCAGTTAGAAACCTTTCAACACAATTTATTCTTCCAATTATAAAGAGAAATTGTAGATAGGAAAATAAATGCAATAGAGAATAAATGATCAAGAGCAATAAAAAGAGACACAAGGATTTGGTCAAAGACCAGGGAAAATCCCATAACGGGAAAGACCATTTCAAATTCTTCTTCTTATCATATTGTCATAAAAGGTTCAACAAAGAGAGAGTATAATGTTCCAATTCACCAATCACGGGACTATGCACCAAAACCAACCAAACAATATCCAAGATATGAGCCCAACAAACTGGACTGGTTAGAATCAAAGTTCCAACTCACGGTGAACAATTAAAGTTTACCGTCAATCGTCATCAGTACCATAAGCCACAACCACACAGATCTAGTAACCACTGGTGCAGTTGCAACTCTTCAGCTGCAGGGAACAACCTATCAAGCATGTGAATACAACCGATAATTCCCTGTTCCAACCCTGTGGCCCCTGATCAAGTCTTCCTTTCCACATGTGCGAGCTCGAACCCTGTAATTTCAGACCTGTACGAACCATTTCGAGAATCAACCTTAGACCTCTGTGAGCCAATCCAAAGAAGAGAGAAGAAGAAGAAGCTTTATGATGATTTCTAAATGAGGCTAACTTGACTTGTATTTATATGTTTCCTTGGAGACCTAATTTTTCTTTGAAGCGAACCTAAAATTTTGTGCACATGTGGGTTTTCATATTAAAAATACATTTTTCCTTAACCAAATTAAATTCTTCCAAGGGATGGGAGGCATCATTCTTGATGAGGAAGGCTTCCCAAAGGAGGGAATTTTTCCTTGAGCTTTCAAATTAACGCTTCCTCTTAGCTAGGGATAAATCACCAATTGCGACATGTGTCCCATCTCAAATATTATCCCTACTCATCTTGAACCGTGTCTAATTGAAAAGAGGAGAAATTTTACATTCAAGGGGTGCTCAAACTACCAAAATTTATCAAATAATAATCACAGGCATGTTCCAACTCAACCAACATCATAGCAGCGCCCAGATCTTCACTTTATCATAGGGCAATAGGTAGGATACAACTTACCATGGTAGGTAAGTATCTTTCCATTTGGACCCTCAAGAGTCAAGTGGTAGAACACGTGCATCCATTACCTTAGGAGGAGATACACACTTACCCTATAAGGTAAGGATTATACACAACCTAGCGCACTTGGGGGAGATACACACTTACCCTGCAAGGTAAGAATCATACACGCCTAGGTCATCTTCTCAACCCATTGGCTATATGGGGAGGAAGAATCCAAACAAGCTCAGATTGTGGGTAGGATGCATACTGGGGTATACACGACAGGGGGAGATACACACTTACCGTGAGGTAAGGATCAAACACACCTATTTTATACGAGTTCCCTCAACCCCAAGAGCTCTTCGGTTCAATTCGTCACCCTCAGAGCTCAGACAAGGGGGAAGAGCATTTATCATTGCTCAGATTCCTCGATCAGTTGGGACCCTTAGCTAGGAGGGTCACAATCATTAGTTCAAGCTTCTCTCTGAAGGCCAATAACTTCCCTTTCGGTAAAACCTTGGTATGGTTGCAATATTATCGCCAGTCGAAATGTGAAGGAGTCTCACGACTCTTCTCTACAACATGTCACATGGGTAATGATATCTGATCTCAATATGCTAGGATCCTTTAGATTTTTCAAAGATGATTTCTCTTGTTTCTTGTATCCTTCGGCTTTTCTCTTCACCTTAACTCAGATAACCATGTTAATTTTACACTGTTCTATGATGTTACAATTACATTAGCCCAATTATTTTCTTCAATTAGCAATCTTTCAACACAATTTATTCTTCTAATTATTAAGAGAAATTTTGGATAGAACATAAAATGCAATATAAAATATTAAATCAAAAGCAATAACAAGAGACAAAAGGATTTGGTCAAAGACCAGGGGAAAACCCACAATGGGAAAACCGCTTAAAAATCTTCTTCTTATCAGTTTGTCATAAAATGTTCAACAAAGAGAGAGTATAATGTTCCAATTCACTATTCACAAGAGTATCAAGCAAAACAAACCAAACATTATCAAATAGATGAGCCCCAAAAGGTAAACTAATTAGAATCAAAGTTCCAAGCTCGTGGTCAATGGAAAAATTCTGCTGTCAAATGCCAATAATACCCTAGGTCACTGCCGTACAAATCTAGTAACCATCAGTGTGGCTTCAACTCTCCAGCGTAGAGAGAAACCTATCGAGCACACGACTACAACTAATAACTGCTTGTTCCAACCCTTTGGCCCCAGATCAAATTTTCCTTTCCACATGTTCGAGTTCAGTCCCTGCAATTTCAGACGTGTACGAACAACTTTAACGAACCAAAATCACACCTGTGCGAGCCAAACCGAAGAAGAGATAAGAAGAAGATTCTTTATGATGATGTCTAAATGAGGCTAACTTGAATTGTATTTATATGCTTACTTGGAAACACAATTTGTCTTTGAAGCTGCCTCGAACGATTGAGCACATATGCGTTTTCATATTAAAAAGACATTTTTATTTAATCAAATTAAATTCTTCCAAGGGCTTGGAGGGGTATTTGTTGATGAGGAAGGTTATTCAAAGGAGGGAAATTTTCTCCTAGCTACCAAAATAACATCAAAGCGAAGAGTTTTCATCATACCCTTTAGATTAACATTGTAACAATTTTGTGTATTTTCTAACCCTTGTGTATATAAACTATTTTCCTTGTATGCACTTGCTTCTAGTCTGTTTGGCTTGCGCATATATAGCTCGATTTGGAGTGTTTTATCTTGGGGTTTTCTTCCGAAATTTAATTTATTTTTTATTTTATTTTATTTTTTTCAGTTGTATCGATTGTATATCTAAGAGAAATCAATTATTTTGGAGGATAAATCACCCTTGATTGTGGCATAAAACCCTGTCATTTCTTCGTGTTTTGGGCATATCATAGATAGCTAGAGTTTGAGGGAATTTGGAGGTCTGATTTGATATAAAATGAACTACTGAAGCTTGTGTTTTCAAGAAAAAATTGTTTGAAGCTTGACCTATCTCCTTGGGAAGCCTTTTCAAACTTTTTGAGGATATTCCTCCTAGCTTCATGCGTACGAGGCTTCTTCCATCCTCTAAAACAGAGTTTTCAGAGATTTTAAAATTTACGGCTTTAAAAATCAAATTAAAATTGTTTGTAGGAGTCGTAGGAATTTTTGGCCTCTCTTCTACTTGGCTGCAAGCCCTAGAGGGTTGATCTCCTTCTCCTGGTGTGAAAAGATTCGCGGGAAAGAAATCAAATTTTTGGAAGGGTTTTTCATTAATTTTTGTAGGAGATATGATTATCAAGGCTTGTGATAAATTTCTAAATATTTTGGAGCCTTATTTTTTCTAGGTCGTGAACAAATCCCTCCATTTGGATGGCTAGGGTTTGGTTATAATTGGCGTAAAATTGTTGAGGAAACTCCTTGTAACTCATTTTCAAAAGCCTTGTATATTTCCTCATAAAATTTTTTAGCTTGAGGAGAGGTGTTCGTACTTCAAAGTTTAGATTTGTAAGACCTCTTCAAGACCTTAAAGCTCTTTCTCTTGTATTAGGAGGGTTTCTCTGTTTGTAATCAAATAGAAAAGAAATTTTCCTTGAGGGAGATTGGGATCTATGGAAGATGGTCTATGGAAGTTGGATTGAATGAAATTTTTTCAAGACAAAGGGTATACAAATATTTTAATAGTCCAAAATTCAAAATTTGGTTAATCCAAATCCTCTATTAACGCAAATCATACTCCTTCCTCTAGATCGTTGCTGACAATCAAGGGTTCCAATTCCTTTAGAATGGATCTAGTCATTTTCTTGTGGGATCATGTCAAAGATGTGTAGCTTTCTGGACCTATCCATTTTCACTTGGAGGGGGATCCAAAACTCTCATTTTTCTATTTTAGGTAGCTCTAAGCTCCTCATTGTATCGTGAAAATTTTTGAGCTCTTGGATAAGTGAAGCTATGCATGATTTGTAATATTTTATTTGAGTAATACAAAAAATTATTTGGTGGAAAATATATGTTTTTATTCTTCTGTCTTTTAGGGTAATATACTTCCAATATATTACGTTTCATATACTACTAGTGTTAGAAATTGTTATTTCCATTAACCCAGGTGGATATTGGTGGTCAGACGCCTACTCCACTTGGACCCCGACCATTGCTCCTTTCATTTTTTTAGTTTTTTGGCAGTTTTTCAGGCCCTGAACTTCCAGAGCCGTTTTGAGGCCCTAAACAACATTTTCTGGGAAACTCACCTTTTGGGGAATGTGAGTTTTCAACTCTACATTCACTATCAGTAGTTGTAGTCCTTAGATAGATCTTTCTAATGAGGTATTGTGTGCATCAAAAAAGGATCGCATTCCAAAGCTACAACCCTGGGAAGTTGATGTACCAATTTACCCCAACATGGCCCATAGTTTGTCGTTTCATCTCCTAGGGTTAGGATTTTGGATGTTTAGGTTTTTACATTGTTTCTCAATAATAAATAGGCCCTCGAGCCTCATTGCAACATAGTTCAGAGGAATGTAGCCGCCACATC